>OX104116.1:93514730-94041694 GCA_944474755.1 Limnoperna fortunei
ACGTTACCACTCAATGGGTAGAGGGCCAAGACAGAGACGAATGGAATCATTTCACCAACGAAGGACCACGCACCAACAACCACCTAGAAGGATGGCACAGCAAACTAAAGAAACTTGTAAGACACGCTCACCCCAACATATTCCAGCTGATAGAGATTCTGAAGAATACGCAGGCGAACACAGAGGCAAACGACATTCAAGTATCATCGGGAGCAACAACCAGACCAAAACAGAAGAAGTACAGAGACATCGACACAAGACTCAGCACACTCAAGCACAGATTCCTTGACCAACAGATGACAGTCCAAGACTACGCAGACCAAGCATCCTTTTGTATTCGCATGGAGCTTCGCCAGTAACTTTGCAGTGAAATGTATTCAGTGCTAATACATGTAATAGACAGTGCTTTCCAATGCTTTTTATTTCCTTATATTGTTATGTAAATATAAATATCTTGTTATGGAATACTAGTACAAAAATAAATACTTAATAAAATTATATTATAATTACAAAAAAAATATATGAACATTTTATGATGAGAAACAAAAATACTATTTATGAAAATAAAATAAAAAGAACTTTACACAGAAAAAAATAGACTCGAAATAAAACAAAGGAAACAAAATATTATCTTATATATGTATACTACTGAACAGGTAGCTATCCTTATGATGGCCCCCTAATCCCCACCCCTAATTGGATGTTGTTATAGTTAATTATCAAAAGTTGGAGAAACGTGAATAAACCGTTAAAGATGAAGTTCATTTTATCCTAAACAGTCCTTATTACAAATCTTTAAGAGAAAAATTTAAGATTTTTAACGATTCTGAAGTAAATACTGAAAAGCCTTCAACAGAGGCAAGTGCCAGGGAAATCTGTACTTACCTTAGAGAGGCTTTTAAAATTCGTTCTTTAGATTCCACTGCAACCAATCTTATATCATGTACTACAGACTAACTAAATTGTAACAATTTTTAATTGTATTAATTTATATACCATATATATATAAAAGAAAATAATTACACTTTATAATAAAAAAACTCAAAATATAGGGACTTAGTTCCTTAATGTTTCATTTTATTTTATTTATTCTTCTACTTATGTCTTATGGATTACATTGCATTGTTAATTCATGTGCTTTTTATCCAATAAACTGATATTGATATTGAAAATATGTGAACAGTTTTCTTGGTAATAATCCAGATCTATATACAATCAGAAACCTACATGTTCAATCCCGATAGTTATGCTAGTCCCAGATACAATGATCTATAAAGTTTAATTGAAACTTCTCAGAAAATTGACACAATCGGTCAGCTGTGTATACTGCTGGATAGGGAGATTTGGAAGTGTTCATTCATAAGAGTCACAAGAAATACACCATAAAAAACCAGAAACAGAAATTTAATGTTTTACCCGCTCCGCTTAATAAGGCTTGAGAGGTTATACGTGTTCATTGTTTGATTTATTACATATAATATATTTTAATACACAGTATTTCATTTGTTCTGCTTTGGAGGCTTAATATTACTGCTTCTTGTATATAAACAGCCGCTCCTCTACGTCAAGACCGAATCTCTATATCTAGCATTGCATACAGTGTCATGTCATGCCAATATACCCGAGTCGTTCTCAAAGTAGATTTTAAAGTTTATGTTGTATGTGTTCGCGTGTTTTGAATGGGTCTTATTACCAAACGTACATCAAATTACTAAAAATTAAATATAGATTTATTTAAGAATTAATCAGAGGTAAAACTTTAATAATTTCACATGATGATGTCAATAACTTTACAATGCTATAAGTTTGTAAGAGAATGATAATTCCTTTCATCAGGAATGGTCTACGATTATCAATAATAAAATGCAGGGAGTTTCAACGAAATTAACGCCCGTTAAAGCGATTTTCATGGTCAAAATTCGAATGTTCTACCATAATTGTCATTGAACCCTTATGGTATGGTTTGTCGTGAGTAGACGAAACGCGCGTTTGGCTTAGTAAATTCATAACAATTGAATCAGATGACTCACAACCAATCATTATAGTGGTGTACTGTAAGTGCCGCACGTGTTACAGGTGTAGGACCACCATAGTTTTTTTACTCTTCGGCTATATTAAAATTTGATAATTTTGACTTATCCTAGAAAATTTACCTTTGTTTCAAAATTAAGTGACACTTCTGTCCCCTATAAAAATGCACTGGCTGAACATTCTTTCACAATTTCACAATATGTTTCATTGCATATAAGAAAGAACGCTCAACCTGAAGTCCACGTGGTCTAAAAATCTACTTTCACTTTCTATTTCAGTCCAAAAATAGTGCTTGTCCCTAATTGACTCTCAACATTTTTATGTTCATTTAAAACCAATAAAACTTTATCCTCAAGTTTCCTAGAATATTCAGCTTTCCAAAAATACCAAATTTATTCTGGTATCATGTGCGGTTCAAATTCTATATGATGCAAGAGTAAACCTGTCCGTTGAATACTACTTTTACGTACAACCTCAGGACTGGTTCCCGGTATTTGGTGGTCCTACACCTAAAGTTCAGTGATGACATATATATTGAACTAAATGTTGTCTTTGCTAACATGCACTGCCCAGCGTAATTGTTGTAAATTCTATAGGGCTTCTCTGTGTAATAGGTGTAGATGGTCAGTCACATTTGGCATATAACTTTTATGAATGTCAATCATAAAAGCTCACTAAAATATCAAAATCTGAACCATATTTTTTTGACCCATACAAGTTTTCAAGGTCAAAGGACATGAGGGTCTATGGTGAAGACCCTATGCCTCTATCATTAATAGTTAATGAGTTACATGTGAAAAACCAAAACGTTACATATATAATGGGAGATAACTCCTATAAGATGACTTCAAATCCTTTTTCTGTAAATGTGACACGGTTGCTCCTTTAAGAGATCAACATTTTGCACTCTTTGGTTTCCTTCTATCATTAATAGTTAATGATTTACAAGTGAAAAACCAATCAGTTACATATATAATGGGAGATAACTCCTATAACATTACTTCTAATCCTTTTCCTATAAATGTGACAAAGTTGCTCCTTAAAAACATCAACATTTTGCAATCTTTAGTTCCCCTTTATCATTTATTGTTAATGAGTTACATGTGAAAAACCAATCAGTAACATATATAATGGGAGATAACTCCTATAAAATGAAGTCAAATCCTTTTCCTGTAAATGTGACAAAGTTGGTCCTTTAAGAGATCAACATTTTGCACTCTTTAGTTTCCCCTCTATCATTAATAGTTAATGAGTACCATGTGAAAAACCAATCACTTCCACATATAATGGAAGATAACTCCTGTAAAATGAAATCAAATCCGTTTACTGCAAATGTGAAAAAGTTGCTCCTTTAAAAGACCCACATTTTGCACTCCTTAGTTTCCCTTTAGTATTAATAGTTAATGAGTAACATGTCAAAAACCAATAAGTTACATATATAATGGGAGATAACTCCTGTAAAATGAAGTCAAATCCTTTCCCTGTAAATGTGACAAAGTTGCTCCTTTAAGAGGTCAACATTTTGCACTCTTTAGTTTCCCTTTATCATTAACAGTTAATGAGTAACATGTGAAAAACCAATCAGTTACATATATAATGGGAGATAACTCCTATAAAATGAAGTCAAATCCTTTCCCTGTAAATGTAACAAAGTTGCTCCTTTAAGAGATCAACATTTTGCACTCGTTAGTTTCCCTCTATCAATAGTAGTTAATAAGTACCATGTGAAAAACCAATCAGTTACATATATAATGGGAGATAACTCCTATAAAATGAAGTCAAATTACTTCCTTCCAAATGTGACAAAGTTGCGACTTAATAAGACGAAGATTTTACTCTCAATAAGTGTTTATCTATCTTTTACCGTTTCAAAGAAGTAGCGGACACAAGCAAATGTCAAAATTTAGAACGTGACCTTGACCTTTGACCTTGTGTCCATTTTCAAGGTTAAAGGTCATGATGGTCTAAAGTGAAGACCCCAGGCCTCTATCTCTTTTAGTTGTTGAGATTTGTTTGAATATCACTTCCTACTTTTATTTAAAGGGAGATAACTCCTATAAGATGTCATCAGAACCCTTCCATCAATATGTCCCAAAGTTGCGCAAGGATATAGGACACATTTTGGTAAAGGTTTGGTATTACTATCTTTTGTGGTTTAGGAGGAGTAGCAGGAACAAGCTTTTCAGTAAAAGGGGAGATAACTCCTTAAAGAAAAAGGGTGCGGTCAGTCAGGGTGAACTGCGAAAGCGCAATGGGTAACCGATATCAGATATAAAATATCAAAGCGACATGTCGCGAAGTGAAAAAACCAGACATCGAAATAAGTTGGCGGAAGAAAAGAGAAAATAATAACTATAGGTCTTTCCACAGAAAGGTGGAAAGACCCAATAATAATAATCAGAACAATAACTATAGGTCTTTCCACAGAAAGGTGGAAAGACCTAAAAAGAAATAGACTCATTAGTTGCGCAGAAACTTCATACTAAAATCTGTAAATTATATTTTAAAAGTTGGAATAAGATCTTCAAATGATGCCTGTAGAGGGGAATTGGGTAGCCTACCAATTATATATTAGTGTAAACAATATTTTATTCGGAGAATATTACAACAATAACATACATACAAGCATACATACAAATAGAGGATCGGAAAACAAGTGGATAGCCACATATACAAATTCCTCTCCTGATGAATTTTAACTATGTTCTATTTGACAAGTTGGATTAATTATTTATATTTACATTAATAAAGACTAATAATACAATACATTTATGTTTGAAAAATATATATAAGGTGACCAAGCCTATATACTGGACTTGTATAATTTTTATAAGCAGTTAATTAGATATTATCCACGAGCAACATTTTAATATGCAAATCTTTTTGTTTTTATAATGAATTTTTGAACAGTTAAAAAATTACGACCATTGTCTACGTCTGTTAAATCTGGATTACCGTAGATATTGTGTAAAACAAAGTATTTCTTAAGTGTCTATATAATTGGCATATAAGTAAGAAATGTTCGGAAGACTCGATTTGTTTACATTTACAAAAGGGATCTAACTCTAAATTCTTCTTAAAAAGGTGTTCTTTCAGCGAGCTGCTTTCTGTGCGAATTCTCGCGTGTAGGATCTGACCAATTCTTTTACCAATATAAAAATATGAGGGAATTGCACGTTTTGGTTTAAGGAACGTTTTTAAGCAATTTACAGAGCTGTTATTTTTAATATTCGCGGGGAGTTCGTTCCACAATTTAATGGAGGATGGAAGAAAGCTATTAGAATAAAAAGATGTGCGGGCTGGAAGTGGTACAATATGATTAGAATTTCGTGTTTGATATTGGTGAACATCTTGAAAACGATCTGGTATTAGGTTTGAGAGATAAGCTGGAGTATCTTGATGTACCATTTTGTGGAACAGCAAGAATTTATGGTTTTTTCGCCGTGTTTCTAGGGTTTTCCACCCACATTCACGAAAGAGAAGTTTTATGCTAGTCAACTTTGTTGCACCGGTAACTATTCGGGCTGCTTCGGAATTAATTTGTTCTAGCTTGTCTTTCATATAATCAGGACAATTATCCCATATCACGTCTGCATATTCTAAGATAGGTCTTACATAACTGAAATACATTTGTTCGAGTGACCGCCTATCTATTTTAAATTTTAATTTCCGAATAATATTTAACCTCGAATTCGCTTTCGATACGACTTCCTCTATGTGGGAATTCCAACTTCCGTCGCAGGAGAACGTTAGACCAAGATGCTTATGTGAAAAAACATTTTTTATTTGTACATTATTCATTTTTAAGGGCGGGTGGTGCAGTGTTTCACTTTTACGGGATATGGTCATGGTTTCTGTCTTTTGGGGGTTGAAATTTACTAACCATTTGTTAGACCATGCATAAATTTTTTGTAGGTTCAAGTTCAATTAAATGGATGCAACTAATGAGTTTTCTACGATTGCATATATACTTGCATCATCTGGAAAGAGTTTAATGGGACAATTTACTTCATTTACAATGTCATTGATGAAGATAAGAAAGAGAAGGGGACCCAGGATCGAACCTTGGGGAACTCCTGCGTTTATATTACTCCATGTGGACTCTTTACCATTTATAACCACACGTTGCTGTCTATTAGATAAGTAATCTTTAAACCATAGCAACAAATTTCCAACGATACCCATTTTTTTTAATTTAAATAAGAGACCTTTGTGCCACACTCGGTCAAAGGCTTTGCTTATATCAAAGAAAATAATCCATACTTCTTTGCCTTCATCTAAAGCTTTGCTGAAAACATGAGCCAAATATAGAAGTTGATAATTTGTAGAATCTTTTGGCGTAAACCCTGATTGATGCTCAGTAATGACGTCGCGTACGAAATTAAAAAGATGCTTATAAATACATTTTTCAAATGATTTTCCGACAATAGATAATAAGGAAATAGGGCGGAAATTTTCGACAAGATTTTTTTAGTCTTTTTTATGGACCGGTATTACATTAGCTAGCTTCCATGACGAAGGAAAGTATTGTTTCGAAAGACTGAGGTTAAATAGAGTGCAAAGAGGTTTTGCTAAAATGTCATGAGCAGCATGGAGTAGTCTACCACTGATAGCATCTGGGCCAGATGCCTTGTTTATATTTAACAATCTTAAAACGTCTTGGACTTCATAGTTTTGAAGGACGATGTGATGTAGACAGCGGTCGGGGTGTAGATCATCTGCAGGTAGGGAATTATTTTCATCATTTATATTCGACTGCGAGGAAAAGAAAACATTAAAAGCCTCAGCTTTTTCAGTGTCGCCATACACAATATTTTTAGAATAATTTAATGGAGGAATACCTTGATCTTTATTTTTAAACCCGACTAAATATTTCGCGGTTTTCCATCAATCTCTTACATCGGTCATGCTGCTTTTTAGCTTATCGATAAGAGTATTGAAAAATTTTTCTTTTTCGTTACGAACAATATTTACCGTTTTTTTTCGGGGCTTTTTTAAATAGTTCCCAGTGACGAGGAAGGTTAGATTTTTTTGCACGTGTGTTTAAGCGATTACGTTTTCTGATTGCCCTTCTAATAGTATTATTCATCCAAAAAGGTTCCGACTTCCGTACTGTAGTTTGTAAGATAATAAGACATACATAATATTAACTGTAATAAAACAATATAGCTAAATATTAATAAGGGGGACTTGCTCTTTTGTTTACAATTCAGAGCTATTTGCTCAAATACAATAGAGTAGACTTATCTACCGAAGTCATAAGTTCTTTAAATTTTAATACGTTTGGGTTTTTTCTGAGTTTTTTATTGATAAGTCTTTTTCTGTCATCAGCCAAAGCTGTGCACTCCAAAATATAGTGGTATTCATCTCCTAGTTTTTCATTACAGAAGTTGCACTTTCTATTATATCTTTCAATATTATACCATCTACCAGTTTCTATGGGCAGTTTATGACTTCCTGTTCTAAATTGACACATTAAAATAGACTCTTTTTTGCAGAGAATATCGAAATATTTTTTTTCTAGGGAATCTTTAAATAATTTATAGTTGGTCGCTTTAGAACAATTTAGCATTTCTTCATGCCAATTTTGTCTGAACTGGTCAGGGAGACATTGTTTAATTCTAAGTTTTAACAAATCAATGTTTGGAATCTTTTGTGAGTTCCAAATATAAGCAAGTCCACACTCATTAAAAATACCTTTTACAAATTCAAGCCATTTTGGTTAACAGAAAAATGGTACATAAGATTGTATGATAATAAACAAGGTTTTGTTTGTTTACCTGAAATTAGTTTAGACCAATATGAAGTAACTCTAGTTTTTACATCTACAAAAAGTGGAAAATCGACCTAGTTCTCCATAAACGAAACAGCTTGGCATAGAAGATTTCAGGTTTAATAGGAGTTTACAAAACTTTAAATATACTTTTTCTATCTGATAAAAACTTTTGTAATCCTAAAGTTCACACCCATAGATTAAATTTGGTTTTACCATTTTGTCGAAGAGATCTAATTGACAAGAAATTGATAAGTTGTGGTATTTGCCTAACTTTATTACTTCATACATGGCCTTTGTTCCTTTATCAGCCCGAGCTTTAATTGCAAAATTATAGTTTCCAGTTTTATTTAGGGTTGTGCCAAGATAATTAAATTCTTTGACAATTTCAATTTCTTTATCATCTAGAGTGAAGTGTAAATTATTTGGAAGCCTTCCTCTAGAAAAGTATATGATTTTCGTTTTATCTTTATTGACTTTAAGTTTCCAATCAACACAATATTTATAGAAGCTTTCTAATTGCTGTTGGAGTCCGGTTGCAGTTTCAGACATCAGTACTGTATCGTCTGCATACAGTATAGCTAAGATTTTAACATAAACCCCCAAGATTGATTCGATTTCATTACTTATCGATGTAAGCCCGTTATTGTTTTGGCTTTCTAAGAAAGATTAAAAGTCATTTAAAAAAACGCAAATAGAAAAGGAGACATATTTTCTCCTTGCCTCATTTCATTGTTACACGAGAAAAATTCTGAACTTTCATTGTTGTAAACAATATTAGATTTTATGTTTCTATACATATTTTAAATGAATGCTAACATTTTCCCATTTATATTATTCAACATAAGCTTATAAAACAGACCTGTCCTCAGGCCTTTTCAAAATCAACAAAGTCTTAAAATAGTTTTTTCTCTTAAGTTTCAAAATTTCGAAAAAGGCATGCAGCGTGAATAAATTGTCAGTGGTACAATAACCTTGTCGGAAGCTGCATTTGTTATTATACCCCCCGCTTGAAAAGCGGGGGGTATATAGTGTTCATGGTGTCCGTCTGTCCGTCCGTCCGTCTGTCTGTCCTTCCGTCTGTCCGTCCGTTACACTTTCTCTTATGTGCAACTCCTCCTACACCACTGAATGGAATTTGATGAAACTTACACAGAATCTTTGTCACATAGTGCCATTGTGCAGGAGATATTAAACATTTTGATCGGAATGATATTTGGGGTTTCCCATAGAAAAACATGGACATTGTTATTTACCTAAGGGGGTCCTCATCTCTTATGTGCAACTCCTCCTACACCACTGAATGGAATTTGTTGAAACTTACACAGAATCCTTGTCACATAGTGCCATTGTGCAGGAGATATTTATTATTTTGATCGGAATGATATTTGGGGTTTCCTATAGAAAAGCATGGACTGTCATTGACATAAGGGGATACCCATTTCCTATGTGAGACTCCTCCAACACCACTAAATGGAATTCGATGAAACTTACACAGAATGTTGTCACATAATGCCATTGTGCACTAGATATTAAACATTTCGATTGGAATGATATTTGGGGTTTCCCATAGAAAAAACATGGACTTTGTCATGGACACAAGTGATACCCATCTCTTATATGTGCAACTCATTCCTACACCACTGAATGGAATTTGTTGAAACTTACACAGAATCCATGTCACATGGTGCCATTGTGCAGGAGATATTGAACATTTTGATCGGAATGATACTTGGGGTTTCCCATAGAAAAACATGGACTGTCATTGACATAAGGGGATACCCATCTCTTATGTGCAACTCCTCCTACACCACTGAATGGAATTTGATGAAACTTACACAGAATCCATGTCACATAGTGCCATTGTGCAGGAGATATTTAACATTTTGATCAGAATGATATTTGGGGTTTCCCATAGAAAAGCATGGACTTTGTCATGGACATAAGGGGATACCCATCTTTTATTTGCAACTCCTCCTACACCACTGAATGGAATTTGTTGAAACTTACACAGAATCTTGGTCACATATTGCCATTGTGCACTGGATATTAAACATTTTGATCAGAATATTATTGGAGGTTTCCCATAGAAAAACATGGACTTTGTCATTGACATAGGGGATGCCATTCTTTGGGGGATTGGGGAGGGTTACGTGTTTTATCTGCAACTTCGCCTTCACGTTTAACTAAACCCTGAATTTTCAAAGTAATTGTGAAGCGGGTGGTATCAATGGTGAGCATTGCTCACAGGTTTTTTTACTCTAGTTTTCATTTAGGATTAAAAATTCTTCAGAATATTTATTTAATCTCTCGGTTAGCTCTGAAGTAAAGAGTTTCCCAGGGCAACTGACGATTGTGATAAGTCTGAAAATTTTAGGGTCTTTACTTTCCCCTTTGTTTTTATAAATGGGTTAATACTTCCTACTAACCAACTTTCGGGTATATGCCCTGTATTGAAAACAAGATTGAATAGTTTTTCGTAAATATTGATGAATTGTTCTGATGTTGTTTTGATATATTCATTTATTATTTGATCTTCACCGCAAGCTTTATTATTTTTAAACTTTGAAATGCATTTTTTAAAAGATTTCCTCTTTTTCAATGTACAAGTTGATCTCATTGTTCACTTGATTTAGTGTTTCTTCGTTATCAATTGGAGCTTCATTCAAAGATTTAAAAAACTCAAACAGACTTTCAATAGGGATATTTGGCTGACTTTTATTCTTTCCCTGCCTTAAAATCTTCCAGAATTGTTTGTAATCATTTTGTCTGATGTCTTTTAACTTTTTTGATAGATTAGGGACAGACCATTTAACTTGAAGGTGGGGGGCCTTGGATTTTTGTTTTGGTCAGAAAATTTTTTTGAAGGCGTCGCGACAGAATATTTTTTTTTCATTATTAGCATTAATTTATATAGCAGAAATACTTCTTCAGAATATTTTTTTTCTTACCCTCTGCTTCCAAAATATTTTTTTCTTCAAAAATCTTTTTCAAAATATTTTTTTTAGGAAAAAACCAATGCAAGTTAAATGGTCGGTCCCTTATTATAGTATTCCGCTTGACACCTATCCATAATGGTCTGACTTATATATTTGTTCAGCCTCCACTAATCTAAGTTTATTAATTTCGGTTTTATAATTTTTAAACTTTCGCTTACATTTTCTATAGTTTTTCCTGGCAAATTTGCAATCAAAATTAAACCAAGGTTTAGAGTTCAATTTTACCTTACTTTTCTGTTTTGTTTTACATTTATTATATGTTCCAAAGGTTGTCTTGGCACTATCAGTAAATATTTCTCCTAATTCATTTATCAAATTGTTAACATTATTTACTGTGATATTAACATTATTTTGTTCAACAAGTTTATATAAAATGGCACCTTTTCTTGTAATGCTGATATTTCTCTGAAATTCATCCATTTTACTATAATATCCCATTTTCTAGCATTTTCGGTGTTGGAGTTCATTTGGGAGGGGCTATTATTACATTCATTTAAGCCTGTTTCATACATAAAAGTGTCAATACAAATAGATAACGGACAGTGTACATCAGAAATTTTTTTAGAGTATTCTAAAATATGACAAGTACGAAAACTATTTACAAAATTTGCATTGCTTATACAGAAATCGGCAACACTATAGCAGTTTTAAAGTAGGATTTCCTTCCTTGTCACCTTCTAGTCTTCCATTTAATATGAAGAAATTGTTCCCTTTACAGAAATCTAACAGTAGTGAACCATATCGGTTTTTAGCTTAATCTTTGTCGTTTTCTTGGAAGACTGGCCAAATCAAGAGCATTTGCGCCGTCGTCTAAAATTTCATAAATATTTGAGTGATCAGATTCTAGAAGTCATAACGAGTAAATTGATGTATGTTGCTAATTAAAACCATTTAATACACTGTATTGTTGCAAAACTGATAATATCTTAGATGAACCTTTCCTGTCTAAGATTGGGATAAAACAAGGGGATAGTTTAAGTCCTACACTTTTTAAGATATTTGTTGATGATATAAAGTCCTACTTTGATTTTAACAAATCAAACCCAGTCACACTTAACCAAATCATCTCCTTTATGCAGATGACTTGGTACTAATTTCAGAGTCACCCTCAGGCTTGCAGCACTGTGTAGATGCCTTGCAAAGATTCTGTGGGGATTGGAACCTTAGTGTGAACACCCAAAGGACAAAAATAATGATTTTATCCAAATTTAAAGACAGATCTGTAATTGATAAATATAACTTTTATTTTGGCTCACATACTCTTGAATCGGTTCATACTTATAAATATTTAGGCATCACCTTTGACAACAGAGGAAAAACTAAAATAACAGCCGAAGAATTGGCTATTAAAGCACCTAAAGCATTTTTTTTTGAAATCCAAAATACCTCACTTAAACTTCATTTCAGTAGAAAAATGGATAAAACTCTTTAACACACTTATTTTACCAATTATGTCTTATGGATCTGAAATATGGATTTCGGATTTTAACCCTAATTTAGACTCTACAGATAAACTACATATTGAAAAGTCCAAAACATGATAATGAAGAATATCTTGGGAGTTCACAGTAAGGCCTCAAATCGTGCATTAAGAACAGAAATGGGACTTAATCCAGTAAGTATAAAGTCTTACATTTTGATGTATAAATATTATTTAAGATTGGTTGCCATAGAGTCAAAACATGAACAAAAATTTGATATTTTAAAAGCGGCCTTTGAAGTAGAGAAAGGTCTTCATGAAAACACAACATTTAGTTGGGTATCAACTTTACACAAAATTAAAGATATTACTATGATATCAAATCTAGAAATTAGTTCTTTTGAGTTTAAAACATCATTAGAAAAAATTATAAAGAGACAGTTCTTAGACAACTTGATTTTATTAAGATTAACAATGAAGGCAAGTTGTGTTTTTATAGTAAGAACTACCTTAAATATAATTTGAAAAAGTCAGATAGATTATGGCTAACCAAAATTAGAATAAGTGCACATCCATTGGCAATAGAAACAGGAAGACCAAAAATTCCGATTAATAATAAAACTTGTATAAATTTTGCACAAAGACTTCTTCATCATTTAGTTTCATTTGCATAAATGTAAGAGATGAATAAAATATTTGAAAATTATTAAATAAAAAATATTTAAAATTCAATAACTTTCTTAATTTTTTTTCTAATTATTTCCTAATTTAAATGCAGATTTGTCAGCTTGTCTAAGTATTTATATTAGCTTGGCCAAAAAAAAGCTGTGAATTTCCAAATGATTAAGTAATTTATGCATCAAAGTAAGCTTGGTCAAACAGAAGCTGTGAAATTACAAATGATTAAGTATCAAAAATGTGATCTGACACACTGAACATCACTCATAAATGCTTTATAAACCACGAAACTTGAAATGGAGGTCAGTTAACTTAGTACACACAATGGCGAACGCAATGCTTGCAGTGAACTTTGTGCCAAACAAGTTCGGCAGAGTCAGGTTAGAATTGAATGGTTACCAGTTCATGGTTAAGACTACTAAAGGTGACAGAAGATACTGGAAATGTGTTGTTCCACTTTGTACTGCAACAGTAAACACAAATTTAGAGAACATCACCAAGCTAGGGAACCAACACTCACACGCACCAAGCACAGCAAAAGTAAAGGCACAGGCAGTACTCAACATCATCAAAGAAAGAAACAACACTCAAGAGCTGCTTCTTCCACTACACACAATGCATCTGGCGGAAAGTACAGAAACTCGGGCTGGCGACCAACTACAAAGAGAATCATGACCTAAAACTCCTAGTAAGACGCGCAGCCGTACTCCCACTGATACCGACAGCACTAGTAGAAGATGTATGGTTCAACGCCTTAGAAGACGCAGAAGTTATACCCATGGACACCACCGACTTCGCAGACTACGTTACCACTCAATGGGTAGAGGGCCAAGACAGAGACGAATGGAATCATTTCACCAACGAAGGACCACGCACCAACAACCACCTAGAAGGATGGCACAGCAAACTAAAGAAACTTGTAAGACACGCTCACCCCAACATATTCCAGCTGATAGAGATTCTGAAGAATACGCAGGCGAACACAGAGGCAAACGACATTCAAGTATCATCGGGAGCAACAACCAGACCAAAACAGAAGAAGTACAGAGACATCGACACAAGACTCAGCACACTCAAGCACAGATTCCTTGACCAACAGATGACAGTCCAAGACTACGCAGACCAAGCATCCTTTTGTATTCGCATGGAGCTTCGCCAGTAACTTTGCAGTGAAATGTATTCAGTGCTAATACATGTAATAGACAGTGCTTTCCAATGCTTTTTATTTCCTTATATTGTTATGTAAATATAAATATCTTGTTATGGAATACTAGTACAAAAATAAATACTTAATAAAATTATATTATAATTACAAAAAAAATATATGAACATTTTATGATGAGAAACAAAAATACTATTTATGAAAATAAAATAAAAAGAACTTTACACAGAAAAAAATAGACTCGAAATAAAACAAAGGAAACAAAATATTATCTTATATATGTATACTACTGAACAGGTAGCTATCCTTATGATGGCCCCCTAATCCCCACCCCTAATTGGATGTTGTTATAGTTAATTATCAAAAGTTGGAGAAACGTGAATAAACCGTTAAAGATGAAGTTCATTTTATCCTAAACAGTCCTTATTACAAATCTTTAAGAGAAAAATTTAAGATTTTTAACGATTCTGAAGTAAATACTGAAAAGCCTTCAACAGAGGCAAGTGCCAGGGAAATCTGTACTTACCTTAGAGAGGCTTTTAAAATTCGTTCTTTAGATTCCACTGCAACCAATCTTATATCATGTACTACAGACTAACTAAATTGTAACAATTTTTAATTGTATTAATTTATATACCATATATATATAAAAGAAAATAATTACACTTTATAATAAAAAAACTCAAAATATAGGGACTTAGTTCCTTAATGTTTCATTTTATTTTATTTATTCTTCTACTTATGTCTTATGGATTACATTGCATTGTTAATTCATGTGCTTTTTATCCAATAAACTGATATTGATATTGAAAATATGTGAACAGTTTTCTTGGTAATAATCCAGATCTATATACAATCAGAAACCTACATGTTCAATCCCGATAGTTATGCTAGTCCCAGATACAATGATCTATAAAGTTTAATTGAAACTTCTCAGAAAATTGACACAATCGGTCAGCTGTGTATACTGCTGGATAGGGAGATTTGGAAGTGTTCATTCATAAGAGTCACAAGAAATACACCATAAAAAACCAGAAACAGAAATTTAATGTTTTACCCGCTCCGCTTAATAAGGCTTGAGAGGTTATACGTGTTCATTGTTTGATTTATTACATATAATATATTTTAATACACAGTATTTCATTTGTTCTGCTTTGGAGGCTTAATATTACTGCTTCTTGTATATAAACAGCCGCTCCTCTACGTCAAGACCGAATCTCTATATCTAGCATTGCATACAGTGTCATGTCATGCCAACATACCCGAGTCGTTCTCAAAGTAGATTTTAAAGTTTATGTTGTATGTGTTCGCGTGTTTTGAATGGGTCTTATTACCAAACGTACATCAAATTACTAAAAATTAAATATAGATTTATTTAAGAATTAATCAGAGGTAAAACTTTAATAATTTCACATGATGATGTCAATAACTTTACAATGCTATAAGTTTGTAAGAGAATGATAATTCCTTTCATCAGGAATGGTCTACGATTATCAATAATAAAATGCAGGGAGTTTCAACGAAATTAACGCCCGTTAAAGCGATTTTCATGGTCAAAATTCGAATGTTCTACCATAATTGTCATTGAACCCTTATGGTATGGTTTGTCGTGAGTAGACGAAACGCGCGTTTGGCTTAGTAAATTCATAACAATTGAATCAGATGACTCACAACCAATCATTATAGTGGTGTACTGTAAGTGCCGCACGTGTTACAGGTGTAGGACCACCATAGTTTTTTTACTCTTCGGCTATATTAAAATTTGATAATTTTGACTTATCCTAGAAAATTTACCTTTGTTTCAAAATTAAGTGACACTTCTGTCCCCTATAAAAATGCACTGGCTGAACATTCTTTCACAATTTCACAATATGTTTCATTGCATATAAGAAAGAACGCTCAACCTGAAGTCCACGTGGTCTAAAAATCTACTTTCACTTTCTATTTCAGTCCAAAAATAGTGCTTGTCCCTAATTGACTCTCAACATTTTTATGTTCATTTAAAACCAATAAAACTTTATCCTCAAGTTTCCTAGAATATTCAGCTTTCCAAAAATACCAAATTTATTCTGGTATCATGTGCGGTTCAAATTCTATATGATGCAAGAGTAAACCTGTCCGTTGAATACTACTTTTACGTACAACCTCAGGACTGGTTCCCGGTATTTGGTGGTCCTACACCTAAAGTTCAGTGATGACATATATATTGAACTAAATGTTGTCTTTGCTAACATGCACTGCCCAGCGTAATTGTTGTAAATTCTATAGGGCTTCTCTGTGTAATAGGTGTAGATGGTCAGTCACATTTGGCATATAACTTTTATGAATGTCAATCATAAAAGCTCACTAAAATATCAAAATCTGAACCATATTTTTTTGACCCATACAAGTTTTCAAGGTCAAAGGACATGAGGGTCTATGGTGAAGACCCTATGCCTCTATCATTAATAGTTAATGAGTTACATGTGAAAAACCAAAACGTTACATATATAATGGGAGATAACTCCTATAAGATGACTTCAAATCCTTTTTCTGTAAATGTGACACGGTTGCTCCTTTAAGAGATCAACATTTTGCACTCTTTGGTTTCCTTCTATCATTAATAGTTAATGATTTACAAGTGAAAAACCAATCAGTTACATATATAATGGGAGATAACTCCTATAACATTACTTCTAATCCTTTTCCTATAAATGTGACAAAGTTGCTCCTTAAAAACATCAACATTTTGCAATCTTTAGTTCCCCTTTATCATTTATTGTTAATGAGTTACATGTGAAAAACCAATCAGTAACATATATAATGGGAGATAACTCCTATAAAATGAAGTCAAATCCTTTTCCTGTAAATGTGACAAAGTTGGTCCTTTAAGAGATCAACATTTTGCACTCTTTAGTTTCCCCTCTATCATTAATAGTTAATGAGTACCATGTGAAAAACCAATCACTTCCACATATAATGGAAGATAACTCCTGTAAAATGAAATCAAATCCGTTTACTGCAAATGTGAAAAAGTTGCTCCTTTAAAAGACCCACATTTTGCACTCCTTAGTTTCCCTTTAGTATTAATAGTTAATGAGTAACATGTCAAAAACCAATAAGTTACATATATAATGGGAGATAACTCCTGTAAAATGAAGTCAAATCCTTTCCCTGTAAATGTGACAAAGTTGCTCCTTTAAGAGGTCAACATTTTGCACTCTTTAGTTTCCCTTTATCATTAACAGTTAATGAGTAACATGTGAAAAACCAATCAGTTACATATATAATGGGAGATAACTCCTATAAAATGAAGTCAAATCCTTTCCCTGTAAATGTAACAAAGTTGCTCCTTTAAGAGATCAACATTTTGCACTCGTTAGTTTCCCTCTATCAATAGTAGTTAATAAGTACCATGTGAAAAACCAATCAGTTACATATATAATGGGAGATAACTCCTATAAAATGAAGTCAAATTACTTCCTTCCAAATGTGACAAAGTTGCGACTTAATAAGACGAAGATTTTACTCTCAATAAGTGTTTATCTATCTTTTACCGTTTCAAAGAAGTAGCGGACACAAGCAAATGTCAAAATTTAGAACGTGACCTTGACCTTTGACCTTGTGTCCATTTTCAAGGTTAAAGGTCATGATGGTCTAAAGTGAAGACCCCAGGCCTCTATCTCTTTTAGTTGTTGAGATTTGTTTGAATATCACTTCCTACTTTTATTTAAAGGGAGATAACTCCTATAAGATGTCATCAGAACCCTTCCATCAATATGTCCCAAAGTTGCGCAAGGATATAGGACACATTTTGGTAAAGGTTTGGTATTACTATCTTTTGTGGTTTAGGAGGAGTAGCAGGAACAAGCTTTTCAGTAAAAGGGGAGATAACTCCTTAAAGAAAAAGGGTGCGGTCAGTCAGGGTGAACTGCGAAAGCGCAATGGGTAACCGATATCAGATATAAAATATCAAAGCGACATGTCGCGAAGTGAAAAAACCAGACATCGAAATAAGTTGGCGGAAGAAAAGAGAAAATAATAACTATAGGTCTTTCCACAGAAAGGTGGAAAGACCCAATAATAATAATCAGAACAATAACTATAGGTCTTTCCACAGAAAGGTGGAAAGACCTAAAAAGAAATAGACTCATTAGTTGCGCAGAAACTTCATACTAAAATCTGTAAATTATATTTTAAAAGTTGGAATAAGATCTTCAAATGATGCCTGTAGAGGGGAATTGGGTAGCCTACCAATTATATATTAGTGTAAACAATATTTTATTCGGAGAATATTACAACAATAACATACATACAAGCATACATACAAATAGAGGATCGGAAAACAAGTGGATAGCCACATATACAAATTCCTCTCCTGATGAATTTTAACTATGTTCTATTTGACAAGTTGGATTAATTATTTATATTTACATTAATAAAGACTAATAATACAATACATTTATGTTTGAAAAATATATATAAGGTGACCAAGCCTATATACTGGACTTGTATAATTTTTATAAGCAGTTAATTAGATATTATCCACGAGCAACATTTTAATATGCAAATCTTTTTGTTTTTATAATGAATTTTTGAACAGTTAAAAAATTACGACCATTGTCTACGTCTGTTAAATCTGGATTACCGTAGATATTGTGTAAAACAAAGTATTTCTTAAGTGTCTATATAATTGGCATATAAGTAAGAAATGTTCGGAAGACTCGATTTGTTTACATTTACAAAAGGGATCTAACTCTAAATTCTTCTTAAAAAGGTGTTCTTTCAGCGAGCTGCTTTCTGTGCGAATTCTCGCGTGTAGGATCTGACCAATTCTTTTACCAATATAAAAATATGAGGGAATTGCACGTTTTGGTTTAAGGAACGTTTTTAAGCAATTTACAGAGCTGTTATTTTTAATATTCGCGGGGAGTTCGTTCCACAATTTAATGGAGGATGGAAGAAAGCTATTAGAATAAAAAGATGTGCGGGCTGGAAGTGGTACAATATGATTAGAATTTCGTGTTTGATATTGGTGAACATCTTGAAAACGATCTGGTATTAGGTTTGAGAGATAAGCTGGAGTATCTTGATGTACCATTTTGTGGAACAGCAAGAATTTATGGTTTTTTCGCCGTGTTTCTAGGGTTTTCCACCCACATTCACGAAAGAGAAGTTTTATGCTAGTCAACTTTGTTGCACCGGTAACTATTCGGGCTGCTTCGGAATTAATTTGTTCTAGCTTGTCTTTCATATAATCAGGACAATTATCCCATATCACGTCTGCATATTCTAAGATAGGTCTTACATAACTGAAATACATTTGTTCGAGTGACCGCCTATCTATTTTAAATTTTAATTTCCGAATAATATTTAACCTCGAATTCGCTTTCGATACGACTTCCTCTATGTGGGAATTCCAACTTCCGTCGCAGGAGAACGTTAGACCAAGATGCTTATGTGAAAAAACATTTTTTATTTGTACATTATTCATTTTTAAGGGCGGGTGGTGCAGTGTTTCACTTTTACGGGATATGGTCATGGTTTCTGTCTTTTGGGGGTTGAAATTTACTAACCATTTGTTAGACCATGCATAAATTTTTTGTAGGTTCAAGTTCAATTAAATGGATGCAACTAATGAGTTTTCTACGATTGCATATATACTTGCATCATCTGGAAAGAGTTTAATGGGACAATTTACTTCATTTACAATGTCATTGATGAAGATAAGAAAGAGAAGGGGACCCAGGATCGAACCTTGGGGAACTCCTGCGTTTATATTACTCCATGTGGACTCTTTACCATTTATAACCACACGTTGCTGTCTATTAGATAAGTAATCTTTAAACCATAGCAACAAATTTCCAACGATACCCATTTTTTTTAATTTAAATAAGAGACCTTTGTGCCACACTCGGTCAAAGGCTTTGCTTATATCAAAGAAAATAATCCATACTTCTTTGCCTTCATCTAAAGCTTTGCTGAAAACATGAGCCAAATATAGAAGTTGATAATTTGTAGAATCTTTTGGCGTAAACCCTGATTGATGCTCAGTAATGACGTCGCGTACGAAATTAAAAAGATGCTTATAAATACATTTTTCAAATGATTTTCCGACAATAGATAATAAGGAAATAGGGCGGAAATTTTCGACAAGATTTTTTTAGTCTTTTTTATGGACCGGTATTACATTAGCTAGCTTCCATGACGAAGGAAAGTATTGTTTCGAAAGACTGAGGTTAAATAGAGTGCAAAGAGGTTTTGCTAAAATGTCATGAGCAGCATGGAGTAGTCTACCACTGATAGCATCTGGGCCAGATGCCTTGTTTATATTTAACAATCTTAAAACGTCTTGGACTTCATAGTTTTGAAGGACGATGTGATGTAGACAGCGGTCGGGGTGTAGATCATCTGCAGGTAGGGAATTATTTTCATCATTTATATTCGACTGCGAGGAAAAGAAAACATTAAAAGCCTCAGCTTTTTCAGTGTCGCCATACACAATATTTTTAGAATAATTTAATGGAGGAATACCTTGATCTTTATTTTTAAACCCGACTAAATATTTCGCGGTTTTCCATCAATCTCTTACATCGGTCATGCTGCTTTTTAGCTTATCGATAAGAGTATTGAAAAATTTTTCTTTTTCGTTACGAACAATATTTACCGTTTTTTTTCGGGGCTTTTTTAAATAGTTCCCAGTGACGAGGAAGGTTAGATTTTTTTGCACGTGTGTTTAAGCGATTACGTTTTCTGATTGCCCTTCTAATAGTATTATTCATCCAAAAAGGTTCCGACTTCCGTACTGTAGTTTGTAAGATAATAGTTGTGAATTTTTCCACTAGTGTATCTAAATTATCATCGGAATTTAAAACGCCGTCCCAATTTATATTTCCTAGTATTTCACGGTATTTAAAGTAATCGCCTTGATTGTAGAGCCATATTCTCCTCTTGAAACACGTACGAGGGGGATTTTCAATTTTCAGTAATCCGTTAGTCGGGCAGTGATATCTAACGTTTGTATTAACGAACGGCTCACCCACATGTACAAGATCAACGACGGCGGGATTATTGCATATGACAAGATCAATAAGAGAACTCGAATTTTCAGAGAAGTGAGTCGCATCATTAATAAATTGAATCATATCATACTTAGATAAGATACTTTTAATTTTCGTATTCATTCGTTTATTTTGATCTTCATTGAAATCGCCTAGAATTAGAATAGTGTTACTACCAGTATCTACAGCTATGTCGATAGAGTGTTCAATCAAGTCAAAACTGGTCGACGGCGAATCAGGCGGCCTATAGAATGTTCCAATAAGAACGGGTCTGTTATTTTTTAGTTTTACTTCAACCCATACACATTCTAACCCTCGTATCTCTAGATCTAGTCTTCTGACCGCATGAATGTGGTTTCTAACGTACACGATGACTCCCCCACCGTGCCTGTCTAAACGATCACGTCTAAAGGGGGGTTGAAAATTTTCTAGTGTAACCAAAGTTTCCTCAATGTTTGGGTTCAACCACGTTTCAGTAAATCAAAAAGTATATCGAGATTACATAATTCAGCATTTATCAAATCTAATTTCTGGACAAGACTTTGAATGTTTAAATGCATAAAGGACGTAAAATGAGATAAACAGCTACGAAATTCGTCAATTACAGGATCAGCAACAGACATCGTCGCAGAGTCTTCGGAGGACATGGGAGATGGGCCAGAATTTAGTTCAATACCACCACACAGATGAATCAACATAATACATACAATACTTATTACAACATTTCTATTCAATTATATATTCTGTTTTATTAAATATGATAAAATATTGGTGTTGTATGAGAAATTTTAAATCCACCATGCCTCTTGTATGATGCTCTTTTAATGTCCCAAAACATGGACACTGATCACATAGACTCTTGGGTTGGGGGATCAGAGAAATTTTTAAATATTTAAATATAGAATTTTTATATTAAAATCCTGAAAAATATATAACAAAATTTATTAATAATGTTAAGACTAAATTAAAATCCAAATTAATCAGCATTTGGAAAGAAAATCTCTATAATGAGAAAGAACCTGGGACTAGTATAACTAACTAGTTGATTTATAGGTTCCTGAAAGAACTCAAATGGAAATAAATTAAGAACATATAGAAGCTTAAAAATGACTTTAAATTTGAACTATATACTTGTTAATTAAGGATTAACTACAAAAAATATTTTGTCCGTCGAGGAATAACAAAATTTCCGTTTTGCACATTATATAATCACCAGATCGGTGATTCTGCGATGTATCGCGTCAGACACATATAATTACCCTGTAATTGTATGTCTCGGATCGCATATATGAACTCGAAAACAAAGTTAGTGATACTAACCTTTAAAAAACAGCACCTTTTAATAAATTTCATAAAATGTCCCGTTATCATGCTATGTACTTGCATGTATCAAGTTTTAATCATTACAATTTGCTATTTTACTATTTTATTAATGTGACTTGATCATACAGTGTATTTCAATTAGAGTTGTGTTTATATTCCATTTCTACCACTATGTGACCATCGTCATAACGCTGACTATTCTGTCAAAATTCGTTTGCTTGTTTTTATCCGACTGAATCGGGGTGGTCGCATTTCGGGTGGTCCGAACACGAGACAAAAATATGAGTAATAAGACATATTTAATATAAAAACCTTTTGAAATTGATTTTTAAGGCTTAGAAGAACTATCAAAACCAGAAATTTTTATACCCTGGGGCTTTTGGTAAAACAATATAAATACATTTAAAGATTTCACTCCCCAAACCCAATATTCTCCGATCATTGTACTTCGCTGGTAAGCAAATGTAATGAATATAATAGTAAGGCCATTGTATATGTTTTATTTTTAGTTTTATAAACTCTTATTACTTTATTCAGTGATTAAGTCGGACAAATCGGGCAATTTTTGTTAAATGTTTTGTAAAGTGTCGGACTACTGATTTAAGCACAAGGCAAAATTAAATTCCTTTAGCAGTCCGCGTGGGACGTCAGAGAGCTCTCCATAAGCAAAACAGCGGATTTTGCGACACGGGTCTGAGTCGGCAAATTTCATCGTGTCCAGATGTTAACAAACATTTTCGTCCAGTTAAACTATATATAATTAGCTTCTTTAGATATTTTTCTCTATGAATATAATCCTCATACATTCAATCAAGCTAATTTAAGCACTGGATTTAAGTCACATTGTTGTCACATGACTTTTTAATCAAAATGAAAGTGAAATGTAGGAATGTAAGGGTACCGATGGAAATGAGCTTCGAAATGGACTTAAATCATCTCGATTGAAGGTATCATGATTATATTCATAGAGAAAAATATCTAAAGAAGCTCAAACCCGTGTCGCAAAATCTGCTGTTTTGCTTATGGAGAGCTCTCTGACGTCCCACGCAAAAAAAAAAAAAACGTTGGACGGCAGAGGATTCTCGGACTAAGTCGGTTTGTTTTGTTTGCTATATTCATATGTGTGTAGTGTTTAATATTCCAATAAAATTTATATCATCTTCCATGCAAATTCTGTTCTAAATAATAAGTGATCTTCTGGATTACTGGCTGTATACCAGTTATAAACAATAAAAAAAGGGGGGGGGGGTGTCAAGTGGATAAGATGGTCATCTACCATTGATCACATGCCTGTCAACACTGAGTTTGCGGGTTCGAGTCTCACCTGCAGGCAGTGTGTGCTCAACTCGATCTTAATTGACAAGATAAGCTAGTTTTGCCATCAAAGTTCATTATTGTCTACAGTGCATTAACTATTTTTTAAATCCCCTAGTTACATCATGTTTCTGTTAGGGTTGAGTGAATAAGATGCTTAGTCATCTACCATTGATCACATGCCTGTCAACAGGTTTGAGTTTCACCTGCGGACAGGAATTGCTCAATTCAAATCTTAATTGACATGTTTTACTATTGAAGTTCGAGGGGATTTCTCCAGTCCAGGAACTCTGGCCTCTCCTCTTCTCTTCTAATAAACACTGGGTGTCATGATATAGCTGAAAAATTAAAAGATTACTATTCAAACAAACCAATATTTGGATAAACTTTGGATGCATTGAATTTTTCGAAATCATCTAGTCATATCCACAGGTACTTTGGGAAAGAACTATATTTGGTACCCCAATTACAAGACCCTCCCTTATCAATGAAAAAAATTAACATTTAGATTATCCATAAAGGACTGCACATACGCAGAAATCCATTAACAATATGGTGGTCTAAGGTGTTTTCGATAGTTTTTGTCAATTAACTTGGTTAATTACTAGATAAACGGACAAAATAATTCTTAACAATTCTTATACTAAATTCAATATTATCCAAGGTCCTCTACTTATTATTGTATCATACACATGTTATTGAACATAAAAGTGTGCACACAATCAGTGTAATTGTAAGGTGTTTTTGATAACTAATGTGGTGATGTACATGTAGTACACAATAATTTGAGTCTCTATATGGTAAAATTTGTCATTTATTCGAACCTGAGAGAAAGATCTGCATTGAAATATATTTAAGTAACCATTGTAAAAAAGGGTGGTTTATTATTCACTTCAGAGCATAAACCGTTTGAGTTGGAGACAATTGTATTTCATACGTTTGTAGTGAGTCTGCAAAAAATGGAAAAATGCATCCTCACAAGTCAGGGTTTCTGTGTCCACATGTTTCCACGAAACCCTGACAAACAGAGCTAGGAAATTTCCGGGGCTAGAAGATTTTCGTATGACGTCAATCCTTCAAAATATCAACTAATGAAATTGCTTGAAAGAAGCAAGTGTTTGGCAGTAGTCATTCTTACTTATTCTTGAGTGGGAAGAAAACATAAGCAACTAATAAATAACACGGTAATTACAAACTATTAACAATACTCTACAAAATATACTGATTTTCACATGGTCTATGCAACACATCCGTTCGGTTTATTTACAATCGACATCGGGATATCCCCTAACCAAGCTGTGAATGAAAGCGAGCTTTTGATTGGCTACATCAAGGTATGATATAGCCAATCAAAATAGTGAGTTCTAGCCCGGGAATTTCCTAGCTAAGTTTGTCAGGGTTTCATGGAAACATGTGGACACAGAAACCCTGATTTGTGAGGATGGGAAAAATGACTGAGACGATTAAAAAAAGATGATTAAAAAAAAGAAGATAAGTCTTTACAAATATATGTAGTTAACCAGATAAATTCCATAAAATTATCATTGAGCCTCTTAAATTGAAAATAATTAACAACCATTTTGAATGTGATAAATTTCTCTTGTGATTTTGTTTAATTAAAAATATTTGCTCCTCTAGACCCTCAAATTTCAAATGGTAAACTTAATGCCATATGATAATGCTAGGCAAAATATTGCAAAATGGCTGCTGGGAAGTGCAGATGACAAATCGTGTTAAGTTTGTAGTGACAAATTATGAGAACTGATGAAATTTGTAGCCAAGCATGAAAAAGGGCTTAAGAAAATAGCTGAAAATTAATGACATGAAAAAAAGTACTGATGCACAGGACAAGCAGAAATAACTATGGGTCAAACTTGTCTGTTTCCTGGACCAGATCTAGACTTGTCTGTGTTCTGAGCCAAACTTTTCTGTGTCCTGGACCAGATCTAGACTTGTCTGTGTTCTGAGCCAAACTTGTCTGTGTCCTGGGCCAGATCTAGACTTGTCTGTGTTCTGAGCCAAACTTGTCTGTGTCCTGGACCAGATCTAGACTTGTCTGTGTTCTGAGCCAAACTTGTCTGTGTCCTGGACCAGATCTAGACTTGTCTGTGTTCTGAGCCAAACTTGTCCTGGTCCTGTGACAGACTTGTCTGTGTCCTGTACCAGATCTAGACTTGTCTGTGTTCTGAGCCAAACTTGTCCTGGTCCTGTGCCAGACTTGTCTGTGTCCTGTACCAGATCTAGACTTGTCTGTGTTCTGAGCCAAACTTGTCTATGTCCAGGGTCAAATTTGTCCCGTTATCACTGTCTTACTCATATTAAGATCAGAACATTTCATTATTTAGGTCAAGTTAAACTAATATACAATGAACAGCTGTATATATTTTTTCAGAATGGTTGAATTTGATGTATTACATTTCAAGACTTGTATTGAGAAGTAACATTTGGGTAGTGGAAAAATGGTGGATAAAGGGAAAGAAACCTAATTTACAGTTCGTGTATACTGCAGTCTGTTCAACACGATGCCTTCATGACAAATCTGTCAACAGTAAAAAAGAAACCATGTTACTGCGTAATCTTAGTGTTGAAGACAGGAGGAAACTGGAGTTATACAAACTAGAATATGAACTACTTTTGAGTCAAAGTTTCCTGAATAACAGTTCAAAAGTAAGAAGCTTAGATACTAGAAGCTTTCCAAATCTAAATTTACTGATTACAGATTAGGTTGCATTTTGGTTTATTGTGCTTGAAAAGTCCATTTAGATATGGATGTGTTATGTTATCAATTTGTTGGTATGGTTGGTGTGTTAATTATGGTACCACTGTCTTGGTATGGTTGGTGTGTTATGGTATCACTGTCTTGGTATGGTTGGTGTGTTATGGTATCACTTTGTTGGTATGGTTGGTGTGTTATTGTATCACTGTCTTGGTATGGTTGGTGTGTTATGGTATCACTTTGTTGGTATGATTGGTGTGTTATGGTATCACTTTGTTGGTATGGTTGGTGTGTTATGGTATCACTGTGTTGGTATGGTTGGTGTGTTATGGTATCACTGTCTTGGTATGGTTGGTGTGTTATGGTATCACTGTGTTGGTATGGTTGGTGTGTTATGGTATCACTGTGTTGGTATGGTTGGTGTGTTATGGTATCACTGTCTTGGTATGGTTGGTGTGTTATGGTATCACTGTGTTGGTATGGTTGGTGTGTTATGGTATCACTGTCTTGGTATGGTTGGTGTGTTATGGTATCACTGTCTTGGTATGGTTGGTGTGTTATGGTATCACTTTGTTGGTATGGTTGGTGTGTTATTGTATCACTGTCTTGGTATGGTTGGTGTGTTATGGTATCACTGTCTTGGTATGGTTGGTGTGTTATGGTATCACTTTGTTGGCATGGTTGGTGTGTTATGGTATCACTTTGTTGGTATGGTTGGTGTGTTATGGTATCACTGTGTTGGTATGGTTGGTGTGTTATGGTATCACTGTCTTGGTATGGTTGGTGTGTTATGGTATCACTTTGTTGGCATGGTTGGTGTGTTATGGTATCACTTTGTTGGCATGGTTGGTGTGTTATGGTATCACTGTGTTGGTATGGTTGGTGTGTTATGGTATCACTGTGTTGGTATGGTCGGTGTGTTAATGAGAAATATGTTGTTGTGCCAGCAGATAAGGCTGCTAACAGCATTATTTTTATCTGCAAGAAATATTGTGTGTAATAAATGAATAAAGCATGAAGAGTTTACTTAGCAATCCTACTACAATAATCTATTACACTGTCAAAAGTGGATATTCTTTAAAATCACCAGTCAGTTCAGTGTTGGCATCCTTCGTTCTCCATATCAACGTTGAAGATTGTGATCATTGTTGGCATCCTTTGTAATGGATACCAAAACTTCACAAATCCATACAACATTTTTGCTGAGTCATAGGTATTCTTTCTTATTCCTAGACATGATAATGAGTAACTTGACAGGTGTCTAATTAGACGCAGGCACTGCTTACTCGTCCAGAGCACTGAGTGCACCCATGGTTTTTATTGGGTTCGGGGTTCTCACTTTCTGTTTTTGTGTTTTTGGTTTTTGTTTTACATTGTATACGTTTGTCTATATCTGGATATGTAATTGTACCTTGATTTTCGGCTCTTTGTTGTTTGGTCGGTTTCCTTTGCTATTTTTGTTTTAGGTGTTTACTTCTTGTTTGGTGAAAAGACATCATCTGCACAGAACATTGATCAACATCGACATTGTTTTCACAGGAAAAGACTGATTTTTTAATAGGACTACATTCATAGTTACAAAAATGTTTTGTCTTTGATGTTTGCAACAGACATCTGGCCTGAAAGGAGTGTAATTAATGATTACAAAATTATGTATATAATCAGTTTCTTTTTATTTTACAAATTGTAGAATGTGCCTCACATAATGGAAGATATATTTTGGGCCAAACTTCTACTTGAAGGTGATAGTTTTGAGGCCAGAAAGGAGCTCTTCAAACAATTTAGAATTCTTGAGATTGACAAGAGGGAGAAAGAAAAAATAAATAATTCAAGAATTGACTGTGTTTACACTATAAATGATGCATTAATGCTTGAAGAAGCAAGAGTTGCTCAGTCGATGATGTTTGGAAGGCCTTTGATCATAGACATGAATATGGTGAAAGACTTTACAATTAAAGAGTATCAGTCTGCAGTTCAACAAATTAACACAATATTAGCTTTCAATAGACTTAGGAGTGAGCCATTCGACATCAGCTTTACAAACTGTCATATTAAGGAACATAGTGATTTTAAAACAGGTTTTATGGCCAAAACTACCAGACAAAGTTATCTAGATATTTACCCTCCAGAAAAAATGATATATTTGTCACCATATGCTCGTGATAATCTACTTGAAGACAACCCAGATAGTATATATATAATAGCTGGTTATATGGATTTTCCAACATTAAGTCGGTTACAACCACCAAAACGTGAAACCATCAAGTCTGCAAAATTACCATTAAATTATTTTCTAAGGTAAGAGTCTATAGTCTCTTTATTATTTATCATTCTTTTATGTTACAATGATTTTAACCAAGGCATTGAACATTTAATTATGTAAGAGCTTGATATACTTTAATGTAATTACTTTTCGGAACAGATTCAAATGTATTAATATCAAATTCTAATTATGAAATACAAAAAAAATCTATTAGTATATATAGGAGTTATAGAATTTAGTATTTTTTTGCTAGTCAAGGTTTACTAAAGATGCCAACTGAAGGGAGCTAATCAAAACCCTTTACTAGACTGAGGGAGTTTATCATAATCCTTGACTTGACCGAGGGGTGTGGATCATAAACCTTGACTAGACCGAGGGGAGTGGATCGTAAACCTTGACTAGATCAAGGGGAGTGGATTGTATCCCTTGACTAGACGAGGGGAGTGGACCATATACCTGGTCTAGACCAAGGGAGTGGACTGTAACTCTTGACTAGACAGACGGGAGTGGATAATCATAAACCTTGACTAGACCGAAGGGGGTGGGCCATATACCTGGTCTAGACCAAGGGAGTGGACTGTAACTCTTGACTAGACAGACGGGAGTGGATAATCATAAACCGTAACTAGACTGAGGGGAATGGACCATAACCCTTGACTAGACAGAGGGATTGGTCTAGACCAAGGGGAGTGGATCGTAACCCTTAACTAGTGAAAATATATTTTCTTATAGTCTTAGTGCATTTTTTGGTGTACTAACCCAAATTTAAGCTGAGGATCTTGTATATTTTTAATTTTGGGCCCAATTCGAAATCAAACTAATAGACCCAAGCAAGACCCTATGAGAAATGTATCTGAGCCTATCAACAAAGGACATTCACAATTTGGTTTTTAATAAGTCGCTGTAAAACCACTGAATTCCCATATAGTATTGGTTTTTTTTTGCAAATTAAGTTAATGTCGCTTACTTCCAGGTTTTACACTGCCATTAATTGGTTGGATAACAGATGTGATAGAGTGCTGTCTACTTCCTGTATGGTCAAAGTAATGTGTGAATTTATGGATACAAACGATTGGAATGAAGCTTTTAGATATGTCAATAATGCACGATTTAGAAATGACGATTTTAATAAAGGCACAAACAACTCTCAGAAAAAAATATACAGTAATCATAAGTAGAAGTAAGGACATCAGATATATGTGATACATGTTTACTATAACTATCTTAACCTTTATTTTGCATTTTAATTTTGTAATGCTTTAAGTGCAGACTAATAATAAACCTTATTAAAATTCCTAAAAACATTGACTTGCTTTCCCCCTTTAAAGTATGGTGGCGACAATAAAAAAAGGGGGAGCAACTAAAATTTAATTTTCATTATAATATGGAGTCCTTCCTAATCTGTGAGTACTTATCAGGTTTCCAATGAGCAAAGAGTCCTCTTTTGATGACAGTAAGAGCTGTGATATGATGATCTCAACTTTAAAAAAATGCAAAGCCGAACAAGACAATTTTTTTAAGATTGTTCGCAGATTTCAACAAATAGAGTTAACTACCCTGTACATTTGTTGTAGTGTCAACCTATTTGTTTTGATGTGTACCACTATCAGATTGCGGCATAAATTGGTTAATAGAAGCTTAGATATTTTGTTTTTATGTTAATATTTAAAGGGGCTAGTAAACGAACACAACTTAAGTATATATTTTATGATTTTTCATGCTAAACTGACAGTTGACGTCACGGGAAAATCATTATCTCACCCACAGGTTGAGATAAGGATATTTCAACCGGCTAAAAATAGGTACCATGCTGTCTCATTATTGAGAAATTAGAATCAAAATATATTGTTGCAAGTGGGCTCTGTGTGATTTAGAACATGGACAAACACGAATTCAGAACTTGCTGATTAATAGTTTTGCTGTTAGTAATGTCAACCATTAAACACTTAGTGTAAAAAATAATCTGTCAGACATACCTGTTATATATATATCTACAAATAAAGCCCAACATTTTTTTATAATCCACACCACATTGTGAAATAGTGGCACCCATTCAACTGCACAACGTCAAGCACTCTAGACCACTCAGGCAAATCCACTATATAAAAATGTCACTTCATCACCGAGTTAAACCTAACAAATGAGATAGACATCATGTTCTCACAAATGTGAAGATGGAATTTCTTAACATATTAAACTGACAGTATTTTTGTATATAGGATGAAAACTCTATCAACATCTAAAGTGATATTAACCAGGAATATCAATATATAATGATATCAGTTGCTGCATTATACATGGAATAAAAATGAAAACATTGGGGAGCAGGGTTTTTAATATATGATAAAACAAAGCTCTTGGAATGATATTTAAACCCATTATTTTATATGTACATTGTATTATTAATCATAAAAGGTAATCGTACAAAAACAATGTACCTATGGTAAACTATAGAGATACTATACGCCTTTCATGAAATTATACAATTTTATAAATGGCAAAACTTCATCTGAAATGTTTTTAAAAGGAGAAAATTAGATATGTTCAAATTAAAGTTACTGAAACTTAAACAAAAAAATCATTTGTACATGGATTTGTTATACCCCCAGCTCCCCCTAGGTGACAGGGGTCAAATGTTTTTGGTCTGTGTGGGAGTGTCAATACATGTACCATGATCATGACATATTGTGGGATTTATTTTCAGACTATTCTGAAGTTACAGAGCGGGGTATTGTAAGGGAGAATTAGTTTACAATAACTTGTTGATTCCATGGTTAATTAATCTCATATTAGTAGTGTTTGAACTATGGTAATGGAAACAACAAACAATAATAAACTAGAAAACTGGAATGGGCAAATTCTTACAATTTGATTGGCTATTACAAGATCACAAGACCCCTGGTGGCTGCGTGGTTAAGGCAGATAATTGTGTACTACTGATCACATACTCCGAGGTTGCTGCAAAACTCGCTGTAGGCAGGGTGTGCTCAACTGCATTTTAATTAACAAGGATTGCTGCCCGTTTTCCTACTGAAGGTCATGGGTTTTCTCTTGGTAGTATGGCTTCCTCCCCCAATAAAAACTGAATGCCATGATATAGCTGGAAAAGTGATGAAAGTAACATTTAAACAAATAAACACACACAAGATAACATAAAAACAAAGGTTGCGTTCTTCCACTTGACATCCAAGAAAAACTAAGATTGCATGGTCATAAAGCAATTTCTAAAAATAGCAAAATTTCCTATTTTGTTCAGTGATGTAGATTATTAATATACAATATATTAAGATTACAAAAACAGCAGGTTACATTGTCATGTATCAGGTTACTGAATAAAAGTCATAAGATTTTTAAAATATATATTTTAATTGTAGTTTTTATATAAGGTCAATACTTACATGTACTTAAATCAACCTTATAAACAATGCTACCATTGAACAATTTAAATTTGATCCACCACCAGAAGTAATTCATAAGAATATTGACATACACTAACAAATATTGTACAATGTCCTTATAAGGTAATAAAATACAGTAACAAATATTGTACAAAGTCTTTATAAGGTAATAAAATACAGTAACAAATATTGTACAATGTCCTTATATGGTCATTAATGGCTGAACAGTTGTAAATGTGCATTTTTGCTGTACATTTATGTTTTGAATCACTTGCAGAAATATCTGTGTTGATTTACAGTACTTTGCTAAGCAAGCTGTCATACCATGTGTTAGAACTTATACACGATACAGTACTGTGGTAATATGACTGTAAATGGTAAAATGCTTCCTAAGAAAAAAGTCAACAAATATCTGTGTATTATATCTGAACACATGACCCAGTTTTCAACATTGTAACACTTGAAGCATGTATTGGACTAGTAGGATAAATCTTAACAGGCAGGTCCCAGACCATTGTTTCTACATTAATGGTAGCAGGTCCTCTCCAGCTGGCAGACTGATCAACGTCTGTGGGTCTCTCAGATTCTGGTATAGGGTCACATGAAGTTACAAACTCGAAATGTAGTCGCCATCTTAAGCAAACTGTAATCAATTGAAAGTTAAATTATACATTATACAAGGTTGTCCATTTCGAATAACCTAACTTGGTATTTTAGTCACACCCCCAGCTTGTGATTGATTGTTGAGGTGGATGGCCTTGACGATATACATACATTCTTTCTCAAACAAGGGACAATGAATTGTAAATATTATAGATTACTTCTTAAATATTGTTATTCTTTTTCCTGTTTATAATATCAAATTTAAAATACAAGGATTGTTTTAAATTGTTGGTTAGATCATTGGATATAGACACTGTTAATCAGTTAATGCTATTGGCGTAAACCGACCCAAAGTTGTCTATATCCAGTAATCTAACCAACAACTGACAACAATCCTTAAATAAGGTATGTTATTTACTATACTTTAATTCATATCATAAGCTAAAAAAGACAATCATTGCTGCTGTGGAAATACAACTTTCTATGTATCAATATTGCTCACTGAATAGTTTTTCATGGAAAATCCATTCATTCTGAGAAAAATGCACTATATAAGTCCTATCAAAATCAAATAAATAAAAATTATGAAGACATTTACCACTTTTATCTTGCAAACCAGTTAAATTTAGAAAAAATAAAACTGACTTTTTTGACCCCATATATTTCAAGACTGTTCAAGATGGGTTAATCTGAACGCTCATAAAACAAGAAATCCAATGAAAAAATCTCAACACAATCAGATAAAAACTGTATGTACCTGGCCAAAATAAACATAGGCACTATATCTTAAAACCTTTAAAAGATAAGAAAAATCTTTCACCCTAAAATCAAATTTAAAAAAAATCTGATCAATATGGAATTTAAAATAAAAATTCATCAAGTGCTCTTCTGTTTACAAAATAAAGGTCAAAAATGACAAAATTGTGACTTGGATGGGTTATATATAAAAACCTGCCTTAATAAATGGATAATTGTTTTATGTTGTTGTAGGAAGTCTGTGTTGTCAATAGTTAAGAACTTTATTATTTCTGGATGTATCCATAATTCATGTAAATACAGGTAAACTTCTACTATATCTGTCCATAATTAAGGTATCTGGAACACAATTGACCATGTGACCATATTTGGTGTCCCAGATGTCCATTGTTTTTAAATGGAGTAACTTCGGTAATTTTCAGCAAACCTTGGAAATACTATTTGAGAAACTAACTTCCTTTACTCAAAACTGTTACCATTGAGTCTAAGAAAAGCAATATATTTAATTTGTATTATTGATTAGCAATACCTTGATGTAATAAAGCTGTATTTCTTGGTCGAAAAATAAAATTAAACGGAGACTTCAGTTATGGGTCTGATACCTTAACTTTATTTGAAATGTTACCTTACATATCTGAAATCTTACAAGGAAGAAAAAAAAGAAAAAAAATTGTAAAATTAACAGTGCAGTTGGAATTTTGGTGGCACAAATTCCAATAGAAATGTAGAAAAATTTGATGCAAGAAATTCCTTGTTTTCCTGTATAAATTAAGTTAATATGAAAACATTGAAAAACTAGAATTGTTTTACTGTTACTAAAACTGATGTCTCCCCTTCATATCAAAATTGTGTAGTAATTTTTATCTGGAGCTATGTTGTGATTGTGTTTCTATAAAAAAAAATGACAATGTTGTGAAGATGACAATGGTGGTTTTTTGGGGGGAAGGGGCAGGGGTAAAAGGTCTGCTATTTCTGGGACAAGACTATGGTCCAAAATATCATCAAAAATTACCTTGAGGTCAAAGGTCAAGGTCAACCATGTTGGTACACGACAGATTGGCTTGTAGTGACCTACCTACATACCAAATATCTAAGCCCTATGTCAAAAGACAAAAAAGTTATGGCCCGGACAAGTTTCGCTGAGAAGAATAAGAACTAGAGGCTCTAAAGAGCCTGTATCGCTCACCTGACTTACAAAAAAACTTTTTGAATTTCCAATCAGCAGCAATTTGAAGGACAGTTTCTGATAAGAAGCAGTTTTTATGTTTTTTCATAGGTTAGTATGTTAAGTGATGTTCCTTGGAGGCAGCAATCTTGTATTTTGGATCAAAACAAAAACTCAAAATTGGTAGAGGACCATACAATATCACATATCCTTCTGCAAAGCGGTTTGTGAGAAAACAAATTTTAAAATTTCAGCCAATCAGAACGTATTTGCAGTTCTGGCAGCCTTGTTGAATTTTCTATCGGCTGGAAGAACTTAAAATAATAAGATTACTATCCAAGATTCACTTCTGCATTATTTAGTTTAATTAAATTGTGAGGAACAATTTCAGAGAAGAAGCTGTTCGTATAGTTTTCTCATAGGGTCCTATGTTAAGCTGTGTTCCACAGTGGCGGCCATCTTAGATTTTGGATCACCACAAAGAACTCAAACTTTGTAGAGGACCATCTAAGGTACATTAATGCAATATTTCAAATCAATCTGCTATGCCGTTTGTAAAAAGAAGATTTTTGAAATTTCAGCCAGTTAGAACCCATTAGTGGCCCTGGAAGCCATGTTCAATTTGCAATTAGCTCAAAAAACTCAAAATAATCATAATTTGGCTTCATTGTGTGGAACAGTTTCCGAGAAAAATTGGCTCAAAAAACTCAACAAAAAAAAAAAGATAATTATCCAACCTTCATTTTCTTATTAATTTGGTTTCATTGTGTGGAACAGTTTCCAAGAAGTTGTTTCTATGTTTTTACCATAGGATCTTATGTTAAACTATGTCCTGGGATGGTGGCCATTTTGGATTTTGGATCTTCCCAAAAAACTCAAACTTTGTAGAGGACCCTCTAAGGTACATTAATGCAATATTTCAAATAAAGTTTATGAGAAGAAGAATTCTGAAATTCAGCCAATCGGAAAGCATAAGTGGCCCTTGAAGCCATGTTGAATTTGTAGAGGACCATCTAAGGTACATTTCTGCAATATTTCAAATCAATCTGACAAGCGGTTTATGAGAAGAAGATGTTTAATATTTGATCAGCACCAAAAACTCAAACTTTGTACAGAACCACCCAATAAACATTCCTGCCAAGTTTGGTTCCAATTGGCTAAGGGGTTTTGGAGAAGAAGGTTGAAATGTGAAAAGTTTACGGCCGACAAAGACGGACGCCAAGTGATGAGAATAGCTCACACTGACCCTTTGGGTCAGGTGAGCTAAAAAGAATAAGAATGAAATGAAGAACTCATGGTAAAACAATAGGTCTCCCTTCCATGAAAGGGAGACATAATTAACTGTTAATTATTTTATCTTTTCCTATTTGGTGTAGATACATGTATATTTTATATATATAGGGGTTAAAGATTTTGCAGAGGAAAATAAATGAAAGGAAAAGGTTTCATTCCCACTGCCATATATGTCCTTAAGATACACACAAGCATTATCGAACATCTAGTGGTAAAATAATCTCCCTTGAACCCACCTATTTCAGTTATAAAGCAGGGTGTGGCTGTCAGGGGTATAGGGATATTGATGTGTGTTTTTGCTGTATGTAAACACATCTCCTGATGTTTAACATAAGATGTCACTGCTGTTCCCTGGTTTGGTTTCTTTCTACACTCCTCTGAAATTTGCTCCTCACTCTGCAGAGTAACAGAAAACTGTAAAAGAAAGGTAACAAATCACAAATTGGCAAGGGGACATTCCCCATACCAGGATATACAGTACAAAGTCGTATCCAGCACTAATATGGTGAACCGTTCCCCATACCAGGATATACAGTACAAAGTCCTAAGTATCCAGCACTAATATGGTGGACCGTTCCCCATACCAGGATATACAGTACAAAGTCCTAAGTATCCAGCACTAATATGGTGAACCGTTCCCCATACCAGGATATACAGTACAAAGTCGTATCCAGCACTAATATGGTGGACAAAACATAGCAAAAAATATCCATACTAGAATTTAAAAGACCTTAAACAAACCAATTATTATTAGATGAAATACAAATGTGACGTGTGATCATAAAATGTTAACATTATATAATTAATCAAACAATATCATCTCTTTGTTTTGCTGTTTATGAAACAATATCATCTCTTTGTTTTGCTGTTTATGAGACAATGTCATCAACACCATTGTACAGAATTTATCATCTGTGTAGTCTGACCCTTATTTTTTTATGTTGCAAAAGATATAAATGTAACAATATCATGTAAGCAGAACTAATGCTATCCATCGCCAAGTAAACTTTTGCAACTGTAAAACCCACAATTTACATCAGCAAATACAATATCAGTGATTATGGGGTCAGTTAGTTACCTGAACACATGGTACTGTTCCCTCTGTAAAGTTAAAGACACCAACAATGTCTTCTCCAAGTTTATATGCTTGTTTAAATAAAATAAATTTAGCAACTTTGCCTTTGGCATTAGTTATGTTATATGAATCTGAAACATAAAATGCACAGCATGCATCATCTTAATATACATTGTAATCTTCTGTAAAATAAAATTCTTGGCATTTATTATCTCAAATTATATTATACAGTAACCTAAGTGTGTTCTGTTAAGGTACTTATACTAGTGATCATATACAGGTGTGCTGGACTCCAAACTTAATTGAAAAGGATTGCAGGTTTTCCAGCTGAAGTTCAGGTATTAACAAGTTACCATGGTTTTCTACTACAATATGATGCAATGGTATAGCTGAAAAATTGCTGAAAGTGTACATGTTGTTAAGCACATTTAAAAAACCCAAACAGATAAGTGTGTTTACTGGTATATATATTGTCACTCATTGTAATACAGCAGACATATTTAGATGTCTTGCTAAATAATTTATTACAAAAGACCTACAATAAGTATCAATGCCACTAACAAATGATGTTTATATTAACCATGACCCTGGACAAATAAAGCCTAAAGGCATTGTTTTCTTTTGTCATACAACTTTCTTTATAACCATACATGTTAAGTTAGTTATTTAGTTGAATGTGTAACATTATGAACATAAACATCTGTGCAAATGAAACTCTCTATAAACAGGAACATTAACATATGACATAATGCCCCCCATGTAGTATAACAATCATTTCATTTCTAAAAGTAATCAGATTGGTATTTAACTAGTAAACATGATTATTTCCTCTCTTACCACGAAATGTTAATACACAAAATAAACTTGCTGAGAATATCTTATACCACCTTGACTATACAAAAGGTACAAACAGTTTGCACATACGCTTTTGACTATCGAATTTATTAAATTTAACAAAATATACCAACGTGGTGCTTTCCGTGCTGTAACTGTTGATAGGACTTGCATGGCTATGTCTAACAGTAAGTTTTCTGAATGTTGTGGCTTGAGGAATGGGTTTGATGGTGTAACTTCCTCCCCCTCTGTATACACACTGATGTCATTCAAACCTACAGTTATACATAACATATTACAATAAACAAATCGTATATTTGATGGTGTAACTTCTTCCCCCTCTCTATACACACTGATGTCATTCAAACTTACAGTTATACATAACATATTACAATAAACAAATCGTATATTTGATGGTGTAACTTCCTCCCCCTCTGTATACACACTGATGTCATTCAAACCTACAGTTATACATAACATATTACAATAAACAAATCGTATATTTGATGGTGTAACTTCCTCCCCCTCTGTATACACACTGATGTCATTCAAACCTACAGTTATACATAACATATTACAATAAACAAATCGTATATTTGATGGTGTAACTTCCTCCCCCTCTGTATACACACTGATGTCATTCAAACCTACAGTTATACATAACATATTACAATAAACAAATCGTATATTTGATGGTGTAACTTCCTCCCCTCTGTATACACACTGATGTCATTCAAACCTACAGTTATACATAACATATTACAATAAACAAATCGTATATTTGGTGGTGTAACTTCCTCCCCCTCTGTATACACACTGATGTCATTCAAACCTACAGTTATACATAACATTTTACATTAACAACATAGCTACAATTTTATCTTACAGGTGACAAGGTCACAAAAATGTGAGACATAGCTTTTGCTTGACAAACAGTTACGTTTTGTGATAGGGCCTCTTTATGACTGGTCTATAAGATTTCACTATCATCAGAACACCTCAGCCTTTTTTAAGTCATGAGGTCGATACCTTGATAATAATTCACTTACTCGCAGATTAATACACAATTACTATGTGAAGTTTTTCAGTGTTTACACCATTTTACTAGGTATACATAATCTTTTTTTCTGAATTTGCTGTGACACAGGCTGAAACAAGAATTATTTGTTATATAAGTTCTTAATAAAATGTCAACTGCCTAAAAACATGAGTGTTCATTCCTATTTCTGTATCTGGCAAGGCATAAGTCCAGGACCAATATGAAATTTTTTTCATGCATTCTATATATTTTCATATCCCCCTGTTACTGACTGTATACTGAATTTATCCTGGCAATGAAAATGTCATTCCATTAACTCTGGTTCTGTCCTGTGCAAAGTTATCCTTGCAAACTTGTCAGTAGCCATATTATTCGATTATTTTATTGCTACATCACTCGATTCCAAAATGGAAACAAGAAAATTTCAGAGTTGTTAGAAAATCGCATGATTTAACCTTGGTAAGACACAATAACTGTAAAGACCCCCTTTAGCCAACCAAAAACATTGTAAAGACACCTTTAGCCAACCAAAAACATTGTAAAGACACCCTTTAGCCAACCAAAAACATTGTAAAGACACCCTTTAGCCAACCAAAAACATTGTAAAGACACTCTTTAGCCAACCAAAAACATTGTAAAGACACCCTTTAGGCAACCAAAAACATTGTAAAGACACCCTTTAGCCACCAAAAACATTGTAAAGACACCCTTTAGCCAACCAAAAACACTGTAAAGACACCCTTTAGCCAACCAAAAACATTGTAAAGAAACCCTTTAGCCAACCAAAAACATTGTAAAGACACCCTTTAGCCAACCAAAAAACAGTATTTTAACAGTCTGGATAATTCAGTTTATTATAAACTACATGACAACTGAAATACAGTGCAATAAGGATAAGCACTGTTCTGTTACTGTATAAAATTTTATTTGCAACTATTAATATTTCCTATTTAATCAATATTACTTTAAGGTCTGTTTGATTTCTATTATTGATGTTTCACTCCCCGAGTTTTACTCATCGCATGTAAACAAACTACGTGGACACGCACAGTCAACATTTCATTTTAAATCTATGATAGCTCACGATGTAAGTTAAATTTTATTATCTTATGAAAATATCTATATATTAAGCTTTATATTTGGTAACATTTTTTATATAAAATACACTCCAAAAAAGGTCAATTTTAGAATATATATTATGTAAATTGTACGGAGCGCCTTAAGGTACTATTTTTGGTTTTTATTATTTATTATATTTTGATAATATTTCTTTATTTGATTGATCGAGCACTATTTTATGATATTTCACCCTCAATAATCCTTTATCCAGAGTTTATTTTTGAAATTTTTAGTATTATACATCTCCTTGCTTTTTTGGTTAAAAAATTCTATGGAAAGCCATAATTGTCACCATGCTAATTTTTCTATTTTAATTGTGGTCGAATATTTGTTGGTAAATGTGGTTATATGTTATATTTGAGGGATTCTTGGTTATTATATTTGATGTTTCATCATATGGTTTACTTATTTTTTCTTTTGTTTATTATTTTGTCTATGATTTTGTTAGAATAGTGAACTTAGAATGTATTCCTTTCTTTTGTAGCTTTTAACCATGCTAACTGTTGAATAAAGATGTTCTATTTGACAATGTTGGTTATGCTATCTGCACTGCGGCAGAATAAGCACAGTATATGATTATAGTATTTATACCATGCCACACAATTGGCGAGATTTTAGGTGATACCTTCCATTTGATATGTTTCTGGATATAAATTGAAAACATGTTAATAGATTTTTTATATAAAGATCGCACAGCTGTTCAGTACTATACAATGGAGATCAAGTTCAGTTTTCAAGTTAGGCTAATTAAAAACTTTTTTGTGGTCAACAGTTGGCAGTTTTCAAATGATAACTTGAAAACACGTTTTTGTTAAAATATTGTTCAACTGTACAGATACGTTGATTAGCCCAATAGGCTGATTAAATGTAATGATAAATGATAAAAACTTACCATGTAGTACCATAACCCTGAAAGGTATCCTGATGAGCCGTGTAGGCTGGTCATATATTTCATGTCCCTGATGACAACTTACCATGTAGCACCATAACCCTGAAGGGCATCCTGATGAGCCGTGTAGGCTGGTTATATATTTCATGTCCCTTATGACAACTTACCATGTAGGACCATAACCCTGAAAGGTATCCTGATGAGCCGTGTAGGCTGGTCATATATTTCATGTACTTGATGACAACTTACCATGTAGTACCATAACCCTGAAGGGCATCCTGATGAGCCGTGTAGGCTGGTTATATATTTCATGTACTTGATGACAACTTACCATGTAGTACCATAACCCTGAAAGGTATCCTGATGAGCCGTGTAGGCTAGTTATATATTTCATGTACTTGATGACTACTTACCATGTAGTACCATAACCCTGAAGGGCATCCTGATGAGCCTTGTAGGCTGGTTATATATTTCATGTACTTGATGACAACTTACCATGTAGCCATAAACCTGAAGGATACCCTGATTAGCCCAGTAGGCTGATTAAAATGTAATGATAAATGATAAAAACTTACCATGTAGTACCATAACCCTGAAGGGCATCCTGAAGAGCCGTGTAGGCTTGTTATATATTTCATGTCCCTGATGACAACTTACCATGTAGTACCATAACCCTGAAGGGCATCCTGATGAGCCGTGTAGGCTGGTTATATATTTTATAAATGTCCCTGATGACAACTTACCATGTAGTACCATAACCTTGAAGGGCATCCTGATGAGCCGTGTAGGCTGGTTATATATTTTATGTCCCTGATGACAACTTACCATGTAGTACCATAACCTTAAATTGAAGGGCATCCTGATGAGCCGTGTAGGCTTGTTATATATTTCATGTCCCTGATGACAACTTACCATGTAGTACCATAACCCTGAAAGGTATTCTGATGAGCCTTGTAGGCTGGTTATATATTTCATGTCCCTGATGACAACTTACCATGTAGTACCATAACCCTGAAAGGTATTCTGATGAGCCGTGTAGGCTGGTTATATATTTTATGTCCCTTATGACAACTTACCATGTAGTACCATAACCCTGAAAGGTATTCTGATGAGCCTTGTAGGCTTGTTATATATTTCATGTCCCTGATGACAACTTACCATGTAGTACCATAACCCTGAAAGGTACCCTGATGAGCCTTGTAGGCTTGTTATATATTTCATGTCCCTGATGACAACTTACCATGTAGTACCATAACCCTGAAGGGTATTCTGATGAGCCATGTAGGCTTGTTATATATTTCATGTCCCTGATGACAACTTACCATGTAGTACCATAACCCTGAAAGGTATTCTGATGAGCCTTGTAGGCTGGTTATATATTTCATGTCCCTGATGACAACTTACCATGTAGTACCATAACCCTGAAAGGTATTCTGATGAGCCGTGTAGGCTGGTTATATATTTTATGTCCCTTATGACAACTTACCATGTAGTACCATAACCCTGAAAGGTATTCTGATGAGCCTTGTAGGCTTGTTATATATTTCATGTCCCTGATGACAACTTACCATGTAGTACCATAACCCTGAAAGGTACCCTGATGAGCCTTGTAGGCTTGTTATATATTTCATGTCCCTGATGACAACTTACCATGTAGTACCATAACCCTGAAGGGCATCCTGATGAGTCGCGTAGGCTGGTTATATATTTCATGTCCCTTATGACAACTTACCATGTAGTACCATAACCCTGAAGGGTATCCTGATGAGTCGCGTAGGCTGGTTATATATTTCATGTCCCTGATGACAACTTACCATGTAGTACCATAACCCTGAAGGGCATCCTGATGAGCCGTGTAGGCTGGTTATATATTTCATGTCCCTTATGACAACTTACCATGTAGTACCATAACCCTGAAGGGTATCCTGATGAGTCGCGTAGGCTGGTTATATATTTCATGTCCCTGATGACAACTTACCATGTAGTACCATAACCCTGAAGGGCATCCTGATGAGCCGTGTAGGCTTGTTATATATTTCATGTCCCTGATGACAACTTACCATGTAGTACCATAACCCTGAAGGGTATCCTGATGAGCCGTGTAGGCTTGTTATATATTTCATGTCCCTGATGACAACTTACCATGTAGTACCATAACCCTGAAGGGCATCCTGATGAGTCGCGTAGGCTGGTTATATATTTCATGTCCCTGATGACAACTTACCATGTAGTACCATAACCCTGAAGGGCATCCTGATGAGCCTTGTAGGCTTGTTATATATTTTATGTCCCTTATGACAACTTACCATGTAGTACCATAACCCTGAAGGGTATCCTGATGAGTCGCGTAGGCTGGTTATATATTTTATGTCCCTGATGACAACTTACCATGTAGCCATAAACCTGAAGGGTATCCTGATGAGCCTTGTAGGCTTGTTATATATTTTATGTCCCTTATGACAACTTACCATGTAGTACCATAACCCTGAAGGGTATCCTGATGAGTCGCGTAGGCTTGTTATATATTTTATGTCCCTGATGACAACTTACCATGTAGTACCATAACCCTGAAGGGTATCCTGATGAGCCGTGTAGGCTGGTTATATATTTTATGTCCCTTATGACAACTTACCATGTAGTACCATAACCCTGAAGGGCATCCTGATGAGCCGTGAAGGCTTGTTATATATTTCACGTCCCTGATGACAACTTACCATGTAGTACCATAACCCTGAAGGGTATTCTGATGAGCCTTGTAGGCTTGTTATATATTTCACGTCCCTGATGACAACTTACCATGTAGTACCATAACCCTGAAGGGTATTCTGATGAGCCTTGTAGGCTTGTTATATATTTCACGTCCCTGATGACAACTTACCATGTAGTACCATAACCCTGAAGGGTATCCTGATGAGCCATATAGGCTTGTTATATATTTCATGTCCCTGATGACAACTTACCATGTAGTACCATAACCCTGAAGGGTATTCTGATGAGCCTTGTAGGCTTGTTATATATTTCACGTCCCTGATGACAATTACCATGTAGTACCATAACCCTGAAGGTATCCTGATGAGCCGTGTAGGCTGGTTATATATTTTATGTCCCTTATGACAACTTACCATGTAGTACCATAACCCTGAAAGGTATCCTGATGAGTCGTGTAGGCTTGTTATATATTTCACGTCCCTGATGACAACTTACCATGTAGTACCATAACCCTGAAAGGTATTCTAATGAGCCGTGTAGGCTGGTTATATATTTTATGTCCCTGATGACAACTTACCATGTAGTACCATAACCTTGAAAGGTATCCAGATGAGCCGTGTAGGCTGGTTATATATTTCACGTCCCTGATGACAACTTACCATGTAGTACCATAACCCTGAAAGGTATCCAGATGAGCCGTGTAAGCTGGTTATATATTTCACGTCCCTGATGACAACTTACCATGTAGTACCATAACCCTGAAAGGTATCCAGATGAGCCGTGTAAGCTGGTTATATATTTCACGTCCCTGATGACAACTTACTATGTAGTACCATAACCCTGAAAGGTATTCTGATGAGCCTTGTAGGCTTGTTATATATTTTATGTCCCTGATGACAACTTACCATGTAGTACCATAACCCTGAAGGGTATTCTGATGAGTATGTAGGCTTGTTATATATTTTATGTCCCTGATGACAACTTACCATGTAGTACCATAACCCTGAAAGGTATTCTGATGAGCCTTGTAGGCTTGTTATATATTTCATGTCCCTGATGACAACTTACCATGTAGTACCATAACCCTGAAAGGTATTCTGATGAGCCTTGTAGGCTTGTTATATTTCATGTCCCTGATGACAACTTACCATGTAGTACCATAACCCTGAAAGGTATTCTGATGAGCCTTGTAGGCTTGTTATATATTTCACGTCCCTGATGACAACTTACCATGTAGTACCATAACCCTGAAAGGTATTCTGATGAGCCTTGTAGGCTTGTTATATTTCATGTCCCTGATGACAACTTACCATGTAGTACCATAACCCTGAAAGGTATTCTGATGAGCCTTGTAGGCTGGTTATATATTTCACGTCCCTGATGACAACTTACCATGTAGTACCATAACCCTGAAAGGTATCCAGATGAGCCGTGTAGGCTGGTTATATATTTCACGTCCCTGATGATAACTTACCATGTAGTACCATAACCCTGAAAGGTATTCTGATGAGCCTTGTAGGCTTGTTATATTTCATGTCCCTGATGACAACTTACCATGTAGTACCATAACCCTGAAAGGTATTCTGATGAGGCTTGTAGGCTTGTTATATATTTCACGTCCCTGATGACAACTTACCATGTAGTACCATAACCCTGAAAGGTATTCTGATGAGCCTTGTAGGCTTGTTATATTTCATGTCCCTGATGACAACTTACCATGTAGTACCATAACCCTGAAAGGTATTCTGATGAGCCTTGTAGGCTTGTTATATTTCATGTCCCTGATGACAACTTACCATGTAGTACCATAACCCTGAAAGATATTCTGATGAGGCTTGTAGGCTTGTTATATATTTCACGTCCCTGATGACAACTTACCATGTAGTACCATAATCTTTAAAGGTATTCTGATGAGCCTTGTAGGCTTGTTATATTTCATGTCCCTGATGACAACTTACCATGTAGTACCATAACCTTGAAAGGTATCCAGATGAGCCGTGTAGGCTGGTTATATATTTCACGTCCCTGATGACAACTTACCATGTAGTACCATAACCCTGAAAGGTATTCTGATGAGCCTTGTAGGCTTGTTATATATTTCACGTCCCTGATGACAACTTACCATGTAGTACCATAACCCTGAAGGGCATCCTGATGAGCCGTGTAGGCTGGTTATATATTTCACGTCCCTGATGACAACTTACCATGTAGTACCATAACCCTGAAAGGTATTCTGATGAGCCTTGTAGGCTTGTTATATATTTCACGTCCCTGATGACAACTTACCATGTAGTACCATAACCCTGAAAGGTATTCTGATGAGCCTTGTAGGCTTGTTATATATTTCATGTCCCTGATGACAACTTACCATGTAGTACCATAACCCTGAAAGGTATTCTGATGAGCCTTGTAGGCTTGTTATATATTTCACGTCCCTGATGACAACTTACCATGTAGTACCATAACCCTGAAAGGTATTCTGATGAGCCTTGTAGGCTGGTTATATATTTCATGTCCCTGATGACAACTTACCATGTAGTACCATAACCCTGAAAGGTATTCTGATGAGCCTTGTAGGCTTGTTATATATTTCACGTCCCTGATGACAACTTACCATGTAGTACCATAACCCTGAAAGGTATTCTGATGAGCCTTGTAGGCTTGTTATATATTTCACGTCCCTGATGACAACTTACCATGTAGTACCATAACCCTGAAAGGTATTCTGAGGAGCCTTGTAGGCTTGTTATATTTCATGTCCCTGATGACAACTTACCATGTAGGACCATAACCCTGAAAGGTATTCTGATGAGCCTTGTAGGCTTGTTATATATTTCACGTCCCTGATGACAACTTACCATGTATTACCATAACCCTGAAAGGTATTCTGAGGAGCCTTGTAGGCTTGTTATATATTTCATGTCCCTGATGACAACTTACCATGTAGTACCATAACCCTGAAAGGTATTCTGATGAGCCTTGTAGGCTTGTTTTATATATTTCACGTCCCTGATGACAACTTACCATGTAGTACCATAACCCTGAAAGGTATTCTGATGAGCCTTGTAGGCTTGTTATATATTTCACGTCCCTGATGACAACTTACCATGTAGTACCATAACCCTGAAAGGTATTCTGATGAGCCTTGTAGGCTTGTTATATTTCATGTCCCTGATGACAACTTACCATGTAGTACCATAACCCTGAAAGGTATTCTGATGAGCCTTGTAGGCTGGTTATATATTTCACGTCCCTGATGACAACTTACCATGTAGTACCATAACCCTGAAAGGTATCCAGATGAGCCGTGTAGGCTGGTTATATATTTCACGTCCCTGATGATAACTTACCATGTAGTACCATAACCCTGAAAGGTATTCTGATGAGCCTTGTAGGCTTGTTATATTTCATGTCCCTGATGACAACTTACCATGTAGTACCATAACCCTGAAAGGTATTCTGATGAGGCTTGTAGGCTTGTTATATATTTCACGTCCCTGATGACAACTTACCATGTAGTACCATAACCCTGAAAGGTATTCTGATGAGCCTTGTAGGCTTGTTATATTTCATGTCCCTGATGACAACTTACCATGTAGTACCATAACCCTGAAAGGTATTCTGATGAGCCTTGTAGGCTTGTTATATTTCATGTCCCTGATGACAACTTACCATGTAGTACCATAACCCTGAAAGATATTCTGATGAGGCTTGTAGGCTTGTTATATATTTCACGTCCCTGATGACAACTTACCATGTAGTACCATAATCTTTAAAGGTATTCTGATGAGCCTTGTAGGCTTGTTATATTTCATGTCCCTGATGACAACTTACCATGTAGTACCATAACCTTGAAAGGTATCCAGATGAGCCGTGTAGGCTGGTTATATATTTCACGTCCCTGATGACAACTTACCATGTAGTACCATAACCCTGAAAGGTATTCTGATGAGCCTTGTAGGCTTGTTATATATTTCACGTCCCTGATGACAACTTACCATGTAGTACCATAACCCTGAAGGGCATCCTGATGAGCCGTGTAGGCTGGTTATATATTTCACGTCCCTGATGACAACTTACCATGTAGTACCATAACCCTGAAAGGTATCCTGATGAGCCGTGTAGGCTTGTTATATATTTCACGTCCCTGATGACAACTTACCATGTAGTACCATAACCCTGAAAGGTATTCTGATGAGCCTTGTAGGCTTGTTATATATTTCATGTCCCTGATGACAACTTACCATGTAGTACCATAACCCTGAAAGGTATTCTGATGAGCCTTGTAGGCTTGTTATATATTTCATGTCCCTGATGACAACTTACCATGTAGTACCATAACCCTGAAAGGTATTCTGATGAGCCTTGTAGGCTGGTTATATATTTCATGTCCCTGATGACAACTTACCATGTAGTACCATAACCCTGAAAGGTATTCTGATGAGCCTTGTAGGCTTGTTATATATTTCACGTCCCTGATGACAACTTACCATGTAGTACCATAACCCTGAAAGGTATTCTGATGAGCCTTGTAGGCTTGTTATATATTTCACGTCCCTGATGACAACTTACCATGTAGTACCATAACCCTGAAAGGTATTCTGAGGAGCCTTGTAGGCTTGTTATATTTCATGTCCCTGATGACAACTTACCATGTAGGACCATAACCCTGAAAGGTATTCTGATGAGCCTTGTAGGCTTGTTATATATTTCACGTCCCTGATGACAACTTACCATGTATTACCATAACCCTGAAAGGTATTCTGAGGAGCCTTGTAGGCTTGTTATATATTTCATGTCCCTGATGACAACTTACCATGTAGTACCATAACCCTGAAAGGTATTCTGATGAGCCTTGTAGGCTTGTTTTATATATTTCACGTCCCTGATGACAACTTACCATGTAGTACCATAACCCTGAAAGGTATTCTGATGAGCCTTGTAGGCTTGTTATATATTTCACGTCCCTGATGACAACTTACCATGTAGGACCATAACCCTGAAAGGTATTCTGATGAGCCTTGTAGGCTTGTTATATATTTCACATCCCTGATGACAACTTACCATGTAGTACAATAACCTTGAAAGGTATCCTGATGAGCCTTGTAGGCTTGTTATATATTTCACGTCCCTGATGACAACTTACCATGTAGTACCATAACCCTGAAAGGTATCCTGATTAGCCGTGTAGGCTGGTTATATATTTCATGTACTTGATGACAACTTACCATGTAGTACCATAACCCTGAAAGGTAATCTGATGAGCCGTGTAGGCTTGTAATATATTTCACGTCCCTGATGACAACTTACCATGTAGTACCATAACCCTGAAAGGTATTCTGAGGAGCCTTGTAGGCTTGTTATATTTCATGTCCCTGATGACAACTTACCATGTAGTACCATAACCCTGAAAGGTATTCTGATGAGCCTTGTAGGCTTGTTATATATTTCACGTCCCTGATGACAACTTACCATGTAGTACCATAACCCTGAAAGGTATTCTGATGAGCCTTGTAGGCTTGTTATATATTTCACGTCCCTGATGACAACTTACCATGTAGTACCATAACCCTGAAAGGTATCCTGATTAGCCGTGTAGGCTGGTTATATATTTCATGTACTTGATGACAACTTACCATGAAGTACCATAACCCTGAAAGGTAATCTGATGAGCCTTGTAGGCTTGTAATATATTTCACGTCCCTGATGACAACTTACCATGTAGTACCATAACCCTGAAAGGTAATCTGATGAGCCTTGTAGGCTTGTAATATATTTCACGTCCCTGATGACAACTTACCATGTAGTACCATAACCCTGAAAGGTATCCAGATGAGCCGTGTAGGCTGGTTATATATTTCACGTCCCTGATGACAACTTGCCATGTAGTACCATAACCCTGAAGGGTAATCTGATGAGCCTTGTAGGCTGGTTATATATTTCACGTCCCTGATGACAACTTACCATGTAGTACCATAACCCTGAAAGGTATTCTGATGAGCCGTGTAGGCTGGTTATATATTTTATGTCCCTGATGACAACTTACCATGTAGTACCATAACCTTGAAAGGTATCCAGATGAGCCGCGTAGGCTGGTTATATATTTCACGTCCCTGATGACAACTTACCATGTAGTACCATAACCCTGAAAGGTATCCAGATGAGCCGTGTAAGCTGGTTATATATTTCACGTCCCTGATGACAACTTACCATGTAGTACCATAACCCTGAAAGGTATCCAGATGAGCCGTGTAAGCTGGTTATATATTTCACGTCCCTGATGACAACTTACCATGTAGTACCATAACCCTGAAAGGTATTCTGATGAGCCGTGTAGGCTTGTTATATATTTTATGTCCCTGATGACAACTTACCATGTAGTACCATAACCCTGAAAGGTATTCTGATGAGCCTTGTAGGCTTGTTATATATTTCATGTCCCTGATGACAACTTACCATGTAGTACCATAACCCTGAAAGGTATTCTGATGAGCCTTGTAGGCTTGTTATATTTCATGTCCCTGATGACAACTTACCATGTAGTACCATAACCCTGAAAGGTATTCTGATGAGCCTTGTAGGCTTGTTATATATTTCACGTCCCTGATGACAACTTACCATGTAGTACCATAACCCTGAAAGGTATTCTGATGAGCCTTGTAGGCTTGTTATATTTCATGTCCCTGATGACAACTTACCATGTAGTACCATAACCCTGAAAGGTATTCTGATGAGCCTTGTAGGCTTGTTATATATTTCACGTCCCTGATGACAACTTACCATGTAGTACCATAACCTTGAAAGGTATCCAGATGAGCCGTGTAGGCTGCAGTTATATATTTCACGTCCCTGATGACAACTTACCATGTAGTACCATAACCCTGAAAGGTATCCAGATGAGCCGTGTAGGCTGGTTATATATTTAACGTCCCTGATGATAACTTACCATGTAGTACCATAACCCTGAAAGGTATTCTGATGAGCCTTGTAGGCTTGTTATATTTCATGTCCCTGATGACAACTTACGATGTAGTACCATAACCCTGAAAGGTATTCTGATGAGGCTTGTAGGCTTGTTATATATTTCACGTCCCTGATGACAACTTACCATGTAGTACCATAACCCTGAAAGGTATTCTGATGAGGCTTGTAGGCTTGTTATATATTTCATGTCCCTGATGACAACTTGCCATGTAGTACCATAACCCTGAAAGGTATTCTGATGAGCCTTGTAGGCTTGTTATATATTTCACGTCCCTGATGACAACTTACCATGTAGTACCATAACCCTGAAAGGTACCCTGATGAGCCTTGTAGGCTGGTTATATATTTCACGTCCCTGATGACAACTTACCATGTAGTACCATAACCCTGAAAGGTATTCTGATGAGCCTTGTAGGCTTGTTATATATTTCATGTCCCTGATGACAACTTACCATGTAGTACCATAACCCTGAAAGGTATTCTGATGAGCCTTGTAGGCTGGTTATATATTTCATGTCCCTGATGACAACTTACCATGTAGTACCATAACCCTGAAAGGTATTCTGATGAGCCTTGTAGGCTTGTTATATATTTCACGTCCCTGATGACAACTTACCATGTAGTACCATAACCCTGAAAGGTATTCTGATGAGCCTTGTAGGCTTGTTATATATTTCACGTCCCTGATGACAACTTACCATGTAGTACCATAACCCTGAAAGGTATTCTGAGGAGCCTTGTAGGCTTGTTATATTTCATGTCCCTGATGACAACTTACCATGTAGGACCATAACCCTGAAAGGTATTCTGATGAGCCTTGTAGGCTTGTTATATATTTCACGTCCCTGATGACAACTTACCATGTATTACCATAACCCTGAAAGGTATTCTGAGGAGCCTTGTAGGCTTGTTATATATTTCATGTCCCTGATGACAACTTACCATGTAGTACCATAACCCTGAAAGGTATTCTGATGAGCCTTGTAGGCTTGTTATATATTTCACGTCCCTGATGACAACTTACCATGTAGTACCATAACCCTGAAAGGTATTCTGATGAGCCTTGTAGGCTTGTTATATATTTCACGTCCCTGATGACAACTTACCATGTAGGACCATAACCCTGAAAGGTATTCTGATGAGCCTTGTAGGCTTGTTATATATTTCACATCCCTGATGACAACTTACCATGTAGTACCATAACCTTGAAAGGTATCCTGATGAGCCTTGTAGGCTTGTTATATATTTCACGTCCCTGATGACAACTTACCATGTAGTACCATAACCCTGAAAGGTATCCTGATTAGCCGTGTAGGCTGGTTATATATTTCATGTACTTGATGACAACTTACCATGTAGTACCATAACCCTGAAAGGTAATCTGATGAGCCTTGTAGGCTTGTAATATATTTCACGTCCCTGATGACAACTTACCATGTAGTACCATAACCCTGAAAGGTATTCTGAGGAGCCTTGTAGGCTTGTTATATTTCATGTCCCTGATGACAACTTACCATGTAGTACCATAACCCTGAAAGGTATTCTGATGAGCCTTGTAGGCTTGTTATATATTTCACGTCCCTGATGACAACTTACCATGTAGTACCATAACCCTGAAAGGTATTCTGATGAGCCTTGTAGGCTTGTTATATATTTCACGTCCCTGATGACAACTTACCATGTAGTACCATAACCCTGAAAGGTATCCTGATTAGCCGTGTAGGCTGGTTATATATTTCATGTACTTGATGACAACTTACCATGTAGTACCATAACCCTGAAAGGTATTCTGATGAGCCTTGTAGGCTTGTAATATATTTCACGTCCCTGATGACAACTTACCATGTAGTACCATAACCCTGAAAGGTATCCAGATGAGCCGTGTAGGCTGGTTATATATTTCACGTCCCTGATGACAACTTGCCATGTAGTACCATAACCCTGAAGGGTAATCTGATGAGCCGTGTAGGCTGGTTATATATTTCACGTCCCTGATGACAACTTACCATGTAGTACCATAACCCTGAAGGGCATCCTGATTAGCCGTGTAGGCTGGTTATATATTTCACGTCCCTGATGACAACTTGCCATGTAGTACCATAACCCTGAAGGGTAATCTGATGAGCCGTGTAGGCTGGTTATATATTTCACGTCCCTGATGACAACTTACCATGTAGTACCATAACGCTGAAGGGCATCCTGATTAGCCGTGTAGGCTGGTTATATATTTCACGTCCCTGATGACAACTTGCCATGTAGTACCATAACCCTGAAGGGTAATCTGATGAGCCGTGTAGGCTGGTTATATATGGTTATAAACTCTCCAAACTCCTTAGAGAACTCCATTTTTATAATGTCAAAGACACGAGTATATGGATGTCCAACATTTAAAATTTATTAAATAAATTAGGATTTAACCATTTAAACCTCAATATAAATAATATTGATCTATACTTAAATAGAATTGAACAAAGAATGAATGATCAATATAAACAAAATATGAACAGCTCTATAGAAGCAAGTAGCAAACTTTCTTTCTTTCACAAAATTTTTATACCAACTAAAAGCCCTACTTATTTAGACCTCTGTAAAACTAAGAATGAAAGATCTATCCTTTGTAAATTACGTTTAAGTTCACACAACTTGGCTATAGAAAGAGGAAGATATAATAATACTGAAAAAAGTAAACGCATCTGTCTCTCTTGTGATAATAAAAACATTGAGGACGAGTTCCATTTTCTATTAACTTGTCCTCATTACAACAATCCAAGAAATAACCTTATTGAAAAACTTAAAAATCTACTAGGACATCCGTTTCCTCATACTCTAACAATGAAAGAAATTAAATTTCTTCTAAATAACAATTCCTACCGAATTATTAAAACTTTTATTAAATTTCTACAAGAATGCTGGCAGATGAGAAAACACAATTAAAAGTATAAAAAATAAATTAGCACCGCTGTCACGCCATGTTAATATTGCTATGTTTGTAATTATAAACTGTTATTGACATTTTTGCTTAATTCTTTGTGCCATAACCATTTAATGTAAATGTGTTTATGCAAATAAATATTGTCTATTGTCTATTGTCTAGCTATATTTCATGTCCCTTATGACAACTTACCATGTAGTACCATAACCCTGAAGGGTATCCTGATGAGCCGTGTAGGCTGGTTATATATTTCACGTCCCTGATGACAACTTACCATGTAGGACCATAACCCTGAAAGGCATCCTGATGAGCCATGTAGGCTGGTTATATATTTCATGTACTTGATGACAACTTACCATGTAGCACCATAACCTTGAAAGGTACCCTGATGAGTCGTGTAGGCTGGTTATATATTTCATGTCCCTGATGACAACTTACCATGTAGTACCATAACCCTGAAAGGTATCCTGATGAGCCGTGTAGGCTGGTTATATATTTCATGTCCCTGATGACAACTTACCATGTAGCACCATAACCCTGAAGGGCATCCTGAAGAGTCGTGTAGGCTGGTTATATATTTCATGTACTTGATGACAACTTACCATGTAGCACCATAACCTTGAAAGGTACCCTGATGAGTCGTGTAGGCTGGTTATATATTTCACGTCCCTGATGACAACTTGCCATGTAGTACCATAACCCTGAAGGGTAATCTGATGAGCCGTGTAGGCTGGTTATATATTTCACGTCCCTGATGACAACTTACCATGTAGTACCATAACGCTGAAGGGCATCCTGATTAGCCGTGTAGGCTGGTTATATATTTCACGTCCCTGATGACAACTTGCCATGTAGTACCATAACCCTGAAGGGTAATCTGATGAGCCGTGTAGGCTGGTTATATATGGTTATAAACTCTCCAAACTCCTTAGAGAACTCCATTTTTATAATGTCAAAGACACGAGTATATGGATGTCCAACATTTAAAATTTATTAAATAAATTAGGATTTAACCATTTAAACCTCAATATAAATAATATTGATCTATACTTAAATAGAATTGAACAAAGAATGAATGATCAATATAAACAAAATATGAACAGCTCTATAGAAGCAAGTAGCAAACTTTCTTTCTTTCACAAAATTTTTATACCAACTAAAAGCCCTACTTATTTAGACCTCTGTAAAACTAAGAATGAAAGATCTATCCTTTGTAAATTACGTTTAAGTTCACACAACTTGGCTATAGAAAGAGGAAGATATAATAATACTGAAAAAAGTAAACGCATCTGTCTCTCTTGTGATAATAAAAACATTGAGGACGAGTTCCATTTTCTATTAACTTGTCCTCATTACAACAATCCAAGAAATAACCTTATTGAAAAACTTAAAAATCTACTAGGACATCCGTTTCCTCATACTCTAACAATGAAAGAAATTAAATTTCTTCTAAATAACAATTCCTACCGAATTATTAAAACTTTTATTAAATTTCTACAAGAATGCTGGCAGATGAGAAAACACAATTAAAAGTATAAAAAATAAATTAGCACCGCTGTCACGCCATGTTAATATTGCTATGTTTGTAATTATAAACTGTTATTGACATTTTTGCTTAATTCTTTGTGCCATAACCATTTAATGTAAATGTGTTTATGCAAATAAATATTGTCTATTGTCTATTGTCTACCTATATTTCATGTCCCTTATGACAACTTACCATGTAGTACCATAACCCTGAAGGGTATCCTGATGAGCCGTGTAGGCTGGTTATATATTTCACGTCCCTGATGACAACTTACCATGTAGGACCATAACCCTGAAAGGCATCCTGATGAGCCATGTAGGCTGGTTATATATTTCATGTACTTGATGACAACTTACCATGTAGCACCATAACCTTGAAAGGTACCCTGATGAGTCGTGTAGGCTGGTTATATATTTCATGTCCCTGATGACAACTTACCATGTAGTACCATAACCCTGAAAGGTATCCTGATGAGCCGTGTAAGCTGGTTATATATTTCATGTCCCTGATGACAACTTACCATGTAGCACCATAACCCTGAAGGGCATCCTGAAGAGTCGTGTAGGCTGGTTATATATTTCATGTACTTGATGACAACTTACCATGTAGCACCATAACCTTGAAAGGTACCCTGATGAGTCGTGTAGGCTGGTTAAATATTTCATGTACTTGATGACAACTTACCATGTAGCACCATAACCTTGAAAGGTACCCTGATGAGTCGTGTAGGCTGGTTATATATTTCATGTCCCTGATGACAACTTACCATGTAGTACCATAACCCTGAAGGGTATCCTGATGAGCCTTGTAGGCTGGTTATATATTTCATGTCCCTGATGACAACTTACCATGTAGCACCATAACCCTGAAGGGCATCCTGATGAGCCGTGTAGGCTGGTTATATATTTCATGTACTTGATGACAACTTACCATGTAGGACCATAACCTTTAAAGGTATTCTGATGAGCCTTGTAGGCTTGTTATATTTCATGTCCCTGATAACAACTTACCATGTAGTACCATAACCTTGAAAGGTATCCAGATGAGCCGTGTAGGCTGGTTATATATTTCACGTCCCTGATGACAACTTACCATGTAGTACCATAACCCTGAAAGGTATTCTGATGAGCCGTGTAGGCTTGTTATATATTTCACGTCCCTGATGACAACTTACCATGTAGTACCATAACCCTGAAGGGCATCCTGATGAGCCGTGTAGGCTGGTTATATATTTCACGTCCCTGATGACAACTTACCATGTAGTACCATAACCCTGAAAGGTATTCTGATGAGCCTTGTAGGCTTGTTATATATTTCACGTCCCTGATGACAACTTACCATGTAGTACCATAACCCTGAAAGGTATTCTGATGAGCCTTGTAGGCTTGTTATATATTTCACGTCCCTGATGACAACTTACCATGTAGTACCATAACCCTGAAAGGTACCCTGATGAGCCTTGTAGGCTGGTTATATATTTCACGTCCCTGATGACAACTTACCATGTAGTACCATAACCCTGAAAGGTATTCTGATGAGCCTTGTAGGCTTGTTATATATTTCATGTCCCTGATGACAACTTACCATGTAGTACCATAACCCTGAAAGGTATTCTGATGAGCCTTGTAGGCTGGTTATATATTTCATGTCCCTGATGACAACTTACCATGTAGTACCATAACCCTGAAAGGTATTCTGATGAGCCTTGTAGGCTTGTTATATATTTCACGTCCCTGATGACAACTTACCATGTAGTACCATAACCCTGAAAGGTATTCTGATGAGCCTTGTAGGCTTGTTATATATTTCACGTCCCTGATGACAACTTACCATGTAGTACCATAACCCTGAAAGGTATTCTGAGGAGCCTTGTAGGCTTGTTATATTTCATGTCCCTGATGACAACTTACCATGTAGGACCATAACCCTGAAAGGTATTCTGATGAGCCTTGTAGGCTTGTTATATATTTCACGTCCCTGATGACAACTTACCATGTATTACCATAACCCTGAAAGGTATTCTGAGGAGCCTTGTAGGCTTGTTATATATTTCATGTCCCTGATGACAACTTACCATGTAGTACCATAACCCTGAAAGGTATTCTGATGAGCCTTGTAGGCTTGTTATATATTTCACGTCCCTGATGACAACTTACCATGTAGTACCATAACCCTGAAAGGTATTCTGATGAGCCTTGTAGGCTTGTTATATATTTCACGTCCCTGATGACAACTTACCATGTAGGACCATAACCCTGAAAGGTATTCTGATGAGCCTTGTAGGCTTGTTATATATTTCACATCCCTGATGACAACTTACCATGTAGTACCATAACCTTGAAAGGTATCCTGATGAGCCTTGTAGGCTTGTTATATATTTCACGTCCCTGATGACAACTTACCATGTAGTACCATAACCCTGAAAGGTATCCTGATTAGCCGTGTAGGCTGGTTATATATTTCATGTACTTGATGACAACTTACCATGTAGTACCATAACCCTGAAAGGTATTCTGATGAGCCTTGTAGGCTTGTAATATATTTCACGTCCCTGATGACAACTTACCATGTAGTACCATAACCCTGAAAGGTATCCAGATTAGCCGTGTAGGCTGGTTATATATTTCACGTCCCTGATGACAACTTGCCATGTAGTACCATAACCCTGAAGGGTAATCTGATGAGCCGTGTAGGCTGGTTATATATTTCACGTCCCTGATGACAACTTACCATGTAGTACCATAACCCTGAAGGGCATCCTGATTAGCCGTGTAGGCTGGTTATATATTTCACGTCCCTGATGACAACTTGCCATGTAGTACCATAACCCTGAAGTGTAGGCTGGTTATATATGGTTATAAACTCTCCAAACTCCTTAGAGAACTCCATTTTTATAATGTCAAAGACACGTACGAGTATATGGATGTCCAACATTTAAAATTTATTAAATAAATTAGGATTTAACCATTTAAACCTCAATATAAATAATATTGATCTATACTTAAATAGAATTGAACAAAGAATGAATGATCAATATAAACAAAATATGAACAGCTCTATAGAAGCAAGTAGCAAACTTTCTTTCTTTCACAAAATTTTTATACCAACTAAACGCCCTACTTATTTAGACCTCTGTAAAACTAAGAATGAAAGATCTATCCTTTGTAAATTACGTTTAAGTTCACACAACTTGGCTATAGAAAGAGGAAGATATAATAATACTGAAAAAAGTAAACGCATCTGTCTCTCTTGTGATAATAAAAACATTGAGGACGAGTTCCATTTTCTATTAACTTGTCCTCATTACAACAATCCAAGAAATAACCTTATTGAAAAACTTAAAAATCTACTAGGACATCCGTTTCCTCATACTCTAACAATGAAAGAAATTAAATTTCTTCTAAATAACAATTCCTACCGAATTATTAAAACTTTTATTAAATTTCTACAAGAATGCTGGCAGATGAGAAAACACAATTAAAAGTATAATAAATAAATTAGCACCGCTGTCACGCCATGTTAATATTGCTATGTTTGTAATTATAAACTGTTATTGACATTTTTGCTTAATTCTTTGTGCCATAACCATTTAATGTAAATGTGTTTATGCAAATAAATATTGTCTATTGTCTATTGTCTAGCTATATTTCATGTCCCTTATGACAACTTACCATGTAGTACCATAACCCTGAAGGGTATCCTGATGAGCCGTGTAGGCTGGTTATATATTTCACGTCCCTGATGACAACTTACCATGTAGGACCATAACCCTGAAAGGCATCCTGATGAGCCATGTAGGCTGGTTATATATTTCATGTACTTGATGACAACTTACCATGTAGCACCATAACCTTGAAAGGTACCCTGATGAGTCGTGTAGGCTGGTTATATATTTCATGTCCCTGATGACAACTTACCATGTAGTACCATAACCCTGAAAGGTATCCTGATGAGCCGTGTAGGCTGGTTATATATTTCATGTCCCTGATGACAACTTACCATGTAGCACCATAACCCTGAAGGGCATCCTGAAGAGTCGTGTAGGCTGGTTATATATTTCATGTACTTGATGACAACTTACCATGTAGCACCATAACCTTGAAAGGTACCCTGATGAGTCGTGTAGGCTGGTTAAATATTTCATGTACTTGATGACAACTTACCATGTAGCACCATAACCTTGAAAGGTACCCTGATGAGCCGTGTAGGCTGGTTATATATTTCATGTCCCTGATGACAACTTACCATGTAGCACCATAACCCTGAAGGGCATCCTGATGAGCCGTGTAGGCTGGTTATATATTTCATGTACTTGATGACAACTTACCATGTAGGACCATAACCTTGAAAGGCATCCTGATGAGCCGTGTAGGCTGGTTATATATTTCATGTCCCTGATGACAACTTACCATGTAGGACCATAACCCTGAAAGGCATCCTGATGAGCCGTGTAGGCTGGTTATATATTTCATGTACTTGATGACAACTTACCATGTAGCACCATAACCTTGAAAGGTACCCTGATGAGTCGTGTAGGCTGGTTATATATTTCATGTCCCTGATGACAACTTACCATGTAGCACCATAACCCTGAAGGGCATCCTGAAGAGTCGTGTAGGCTGGTTATATATTTCATGTCCCTGATGACAACTTACCATGTAGCACCATAACCCTGAAGGGCATCCTGATGAGGCGTGGAGGCTGGTTATATACTTCATGTACTTGATGACAACTTACCATGTAGTACCATAACCCTGAAGGGCATCCTGATGAGCCGTGTAGGCTTGTTATATATTTCATGTCCCTGATGACAACTTACCATGTAGTACCATAACCTTGAAGGGTATCCTGATGAGCCGTGTAGGCTGGTTATATATTTCATGTACTTGATGACAACTTACCATGTAGCACCATAGCCTTGAAAGGTACCCTGATGAGTCGTGTAGGCTGGTTATATATTTCATGTACTTGATGACAACTTACCATGTAGTACCATAACCCTGAAAGGTATTCTGATGAGCCTTGTAGGCTTGTTATATATTTCACGTCCCTGATGACAACTTACCATGTAGTACCATAACCCTGAAGGGTATCCTGATGAGTCGTGTAGGCTGGTTATATATTTCATGTACTTGATGACAACTTACCATGTAGCACCATAACCTTGAAAGGTACCCTGATGAGTCGTGTAGGCTGGTTATATATTTCATGTCCCTTATGACAACTTACCATGTAGTACCATAACCCTGAAGGGCATCCTGATGAGCCGTGTAGGCTTGTTATATATTTCATGTCCCTGATGACAACTTACCATGTAGTACCATAACCCTGAAAGGTATTCTGATGAGCCTTGTAGGCTTGTTATATATTTCACGTCCCTGATGACAACTTACCATGTAGTACCATAACCCTGAAAGGTATCCTGATGAGCCTTGTAGGCTGGTTAAATTTCTGAGCTCCTATTGTTACTTTGTAAGAGTACTTCACAGCCTGTCCTTTGTATGAGGGTGGAGATTCTGATGGAATGACATCTTCATAAACAACTAAAATAAGAAAAGATTTTCAATAACCTACACAGTCATTTCTACAATTAGACTAAATGTTTCCTTTACACATGCTAATTCCTTGTTTGAGGTTTTTATGTTCTACCAGAAATAAAAGATATGCCAGAACTGTTTGTGCTTCAGAAACAAAATAAGTATTTAGCATTAAATTTTATGTTAGATTAACAAGGTTTACTTGAAAATTGATATAGTTTAATTAATGGATTCACCAACTGTAACCCCAAACCAAACTAGATATCAGTGAGATGGTACCCATCTCGGTGGGCCCCGCCGTCCTTGGGGTCAAGGTCAAAGGTCATCAACCATGATATGCAACACATCACCTTGATATTATCTACCCACATCTCAAATATCAAAAGCCTACCTCAAAAGATGAAAAAGTTGCAGCCTGGACATGAATTTGTCATTAATAATCTGTGGAGCTCCAAATTTAATGTCTTTGAACAGAAATAAAGCAAATGGTCTGTCCAAGTACATTGCCAGCAGTCACACAACAAATTATTTGTCCAATATCTATAGAAGCACACAAGTACTCCACATAGGCAAACACACAACAAATGATTTCTCCCAACCCAGGTATACATAATAATAGTAGATTTAGGGCGGTTGATAAACACTAGCAACAAATGAATTCTCCCATAACAGGTGAGTGTACTGTACTACCGATCATTCCACAAAGGCAGTCACTCAACAAATGATCTCTTCCACTAAGGTAGTCACAAGGCAAATAATTTCTCCCATTCCAGGTGAGCACACTACTGATTACTTTACATGAACAATCACAAAACAGTCATTCCAGAAAAATGGGCCTTCCGTTCAAATTCGACTACATGTCGCTTGCTGGTTGTGCAATTATAATATTATAATAAAATGTTTTTATGCTTTCATTCTTTAGACTTTGGTCAAGAGAAGAAAAACAAATTAAGACCTATCATTTTTTTATAGACATTTTGTCTTACTGGGGCCGGAAATGTACCGGAAAATGCAATTTTTCTGTGTCACATCGGTAATAACAGAAAAACGGTGGCTGAATATGCAGATTTTAAATATGAAATGTGGAAGTTTTTTACTAGAAAAGTTACAGATAACTATATAGATTCAAACCACATTAGCATAGAAAATATCAACAAGAATCTATCTTTGTGTTCGATTTTAAATTGTTGTCGCCAAATTGTATACAACATCCATAACAAGAATCTAGACCAGCATAAAAAGCCTTTATTAGCGAAAATTTGAAGGTAATACTCTTGTTTATAAGTTGAAATTAGACAAAGAATAAGAACCTTACTTAAATTATTAATGATATATAAGTCGATTTCAAAACTACGAAACAAAACATTAATATATTTTGAATGTCACTTTTAAGGCTCTGACCTACATAACACATTTTTTTAAATAAGAAAGTGCAAGAATGAATGGAGATCATTCATTGGGATTCGGTACGCTATATAGAATAAAACTACTTATTTATTCTGTACAAATCCAGATTCATCTTATTATTTTTTCACAAAATAATTAGTGTTTTGACATCTGTTACCTCTGACATCCATAACAATAGATCTTTCTAAAGAAAAGAACTGGAAATATCTTACTTTTAACAAAGTGTATTATTTTGTTTGCCACCGGTATATGCAGACGACAAGAACTAACTAGTGCCAAAAATTTGGACAGAAGACAAAATGAAGTAGTTTTCTTTATATTGCTATGCATTATATAAGCCGAAGTGGTGATTACATGTTTTGTTATAAGTTTTTAGACAAATTTGTCATTGAAGATCAGGAAAATCATTTGGAATGATAATGACGTCATATTGCAAGTAAAAGAAAAAATTATACTGATTATGTTAGACTGATAAAATGTTACGGGGGTCAGACGAAAAACACAGTTATACATTCTGTTCTATACAATGACACTGAAAAATTAATTATATATATATATGTTTTCGCATAATTTTGAAGTTGTGAGAAAAGCCCCTATAAAGTTATGGTTTTACTGCATTTGAGGAACTATCCACAAAATAATTAACGTTATGGATGTCAGACGTATATAACTTCACCTTGCATAATCACGCTAAATAATCCTTACCAATCAAGACAATAAATTTTTATAATTTATATTATTTAAATACGTAGTATATGCTGAAACTATCTTAGTCTTAACACAATATTTCCTTTTATTTATACTTTTTCTCTCCTGTCGTCGTTACGGATGTCAAAAGTCACCAATGTTACGGAGATAAAAAAAATATCATAATAACACAAAAGAACTTTATTCATGTGTCCAAGTGCAAAAAATAATAAAATATCAGAGTAATTTGATACATTTTGTTATTTTATTTATTACAGAACACCGCTGTCCACTGCAATTTGAATTTGATGATGGATCTAGACTAAAAATGAGATTTTTTATTTATTTTTTCGTGGTTTTAGCATATATTAATTTTTAGAATTATTTTTTATTCCATAAGTTTGAAAAGCCAAATTCCAAAACTTTTAACTCAAATAATATTGAAGTTTTTACAATTTAAAACATTTTTAAAGATTCTATAACAGCATAACTTCCGTAACAAATTATGTGCTCATAAAAAATGTTATGGTGTAAAATTCTAATTCATGGTTCTCTTATAAAGTTTTTTTATCTGAACACGTTTCTATAGACATAGTAAAAAGCTTTATTTTGATTGGAAACATCTGATTAATTACAATTGTTGTTTCATGGTGTTGTTCGTTTATAAATAAATTTTCGTTTTACTCTTGATTATTCAATGTTTATGCTGTTGTCTTTGCAACAATGAATAAGTATCTTGTTATCTAATATCTATCAATTATTGATACTTCCCAACAAATTAAATGGATTTATTAAGTCAGAAAAATTTTAGACACTTGTATGAGGCACACTGTAACTTCCGTAACTAAAAAATGGTACCCAAGTTTAAACAGAGTATAATTTCAAAACTATTAATATTGTGTGTGTGAAAATCTGCCAATGTATACTGTAGATAGTCTACAAGCAAACAATATTAACAATTTAAAGAAATTAAATACTTAATTTTTTTCCATGTTTTTGTTTCTGATAGTGCCCATTTATCTGGATTGGCTGAAAAGAGTTAGACAGTTGTTAGTAGTGAATGGTGAAGAGAAACATTCTTGCTTTTAATGTATATGACAGTGGAACCATTTTAAAAAATAAAGATGTATACAATTGTATCGAATGAAAGAATAACCTACATGTTTTTGATTCTCCTGCAGCAAGCCTCAAGTCACAGAACAATATTTTGGGTTTTGTTGAAAATACTGTTAACCCGCGTTCACCTGAAAGTTAAAACAAAATAAAATTAAAAGTGAGGTACATGTATTAACTGACTAAACGTTTTAAAAGCTATTTCTGTAAGCCATTTCTTATTTTCACAGAAAGATAATTATAATATTCCTGACTGGATAGTGATGTATATCTGACTTACTGAATAATATAAGTGGAGGAGCAGGTATCAACCTTAATTTGAAGTACCAGCAATTATCAGCAGGGTTATGACTAAAATACCAATCTTTATTAGGAACAAATGATGTATCACAGCCATAAGTGGATACCTCCTCAGGGAAGTGGGGGTTGGGGGGGGGGGGGGGATCATACCAGCCTTTATCAGCAGGGTTATGACTGATACCAACCTTTATTAGGAACAAATGATGTATCACAGCCATTAGTAGATACCTCCTCTGTGGAAAGCTGTTGTGATTTAGGAAGTAGAACACGAGATTCACTCACTGAGCACTGACATATTATCTGTACACTGGACCAAGCTAAGCAGTCTGTGTCACTAGAAACAACAAAGAACACATTATCATTAGATTGTATTTTCTGTAAACTGGACCAAGCTACGCAGTCTTTTACCCTTAACAACAAAGGACAAATTATCATGGATTGTATTTTCTGTAAACTGGACCAAGCTAGGCAGTCTGTGTCACTAGAAACAACAAAGAACACATTATCATTGGATTGTATTTTCTGTAAACTGGACCAAGCTACGCAGTCTTTTACCCTTAACAACAAAGGACAAATTATCATGGATTGTATTTTCTGTAAACTGGACCAAGCTAAGCAGTCTGTGTCACTAGAAACAACAAAGAACACATTATCATTGGATTGTATTTTCTGTAAACTGGACCAAGCTACGCAGTCTTTTACCCTTAACAACAAAGGACAAATTATCATGGATTGTATTTTCTGTAAACTGGACCAAGCTACGCAGTCTTTTACCCTTAACAACAAAGGACAAATTATCATTGGATTGTATTTTCTGTAAACTGGACCAAGCTACGCAGTCTTTTACCCTTAACAACAAAGGACAAATTATCATTGGATTGTATTTTCTGTAAACTGGACCAAGCTACGCAGTCTTTTACCCTTAACAACAAAGGACAAATTATCATAGGAATGCATTATCTGTATATTGGACTAAGCTAGGCACTCTGTTTCCCTAGAATCAAAAAAGAACAAATTATCATTGGATTGTATTGAAAGCTGGAATGCAGTATTAAACAAATATAAAGCATTATTGGAAAACAAATGCTCCATTTTTTAATGTCTAACTCCTCCTACCTGATATCTGAGTATAACAACATGCTACATGTACTAGAGATAAATATGGAAAACAAACCTGTATTTTATGGTTTTATCGCAACTTCAAATTAATCTGTGAGCTAATTCTCACTAGTGATACCCCAGCTTTCACCAAAAGTATTTATTAAACAGGAAGTAGATGACCAAGGAGCATAAAATTGCTACACATCCTATGGTACTATAGGATAAAGCAATATGCAAAATTTCAGGCTTCTGCATCCTATAAGTGCTTAGAATGCTGTGCCAGAAATTTTCAACGTAAGGACAAATGAACGAATGGATGGACGGACAAGGGTAAACAGTATTCTTTGAAGTGGGGGTATAATCAGTCAGATTAGTTTCAACAAAAGCTTTTCTGTTTTCTTTTACCAATGAAATACTACAGACTTTATAAATTTTCTCTAAGATTAACAAGTCTTCTGAGTCTTCTTTTTTTTCAAGTGGACTACATAAGGACAAAATAATTTTTTCTCCCAAAAAAGACATAGTTGCTTATAGTACAAGGAGGGTTATATTCCAGAATATATGGTAAACAAGATTTCATATTCTGAACAGTACTTTGTAGGAATGTGCCATATCTGATGTGTGTGTTATCAAGTATTCAAGTAAGAGTAGTAATTTCTTACTTGATTTCAAATCCTGCATTTATAGATGACAAATATGTCGCATATGCAGAAATATTCTTGTATGATTATACATTGGCTCATAACCAAAATCTCATTTCATTTTATCAAAGATGAGACTTAAATTTCAGCCAATAAGAAATTAGGATTCCTATGGTGGTCATTTTTAAAGCCAAAAATAGCATAATTTAAAGCACTTTCAAAATGTTCTTTACTGCTGTGTTAATGTTCAAACAGGATTTGTATAAGAAAACAAATTTGAAAATTTAAATCAGAAATTAGGATTTCTCATAAATACAAATGTTTGAGGTCCCATCAGAAAAATAAAAAGGCATGGTAAATTAACAATAATCCAATTAAGTCCCATTCCATTAGGGATTGTAGCTTCAGAAAAGACATTGTAAATTTCAGGAAATTACTGCTGAAAAAGGTACATGCACAACAAAGCAAATGATTTCTCTACACTTTACGCTGTACTTGTACACAAACTCAGGATTTTACTGAATTATGAACTTAAATTAACCAAGGAACATTTTATTTTTGCAATTTTTGACACTCTCCCTGACCTAAAATAAAAAATAATATAAAAGTTTTTGCATGTTCTATTGTTGTCAAACATACATTTTTCCCAATTAAATAATGAACATAAATTGAGGAAGTTTTCTTATTCTTTAAACACTATAACAGAGACCTGGGATTTTCTGTATTGTTACTAAATGTAATCTGACATTTTACAGTTTCTCCTGCTAGGTAGACGGATCCTCGTGGCAAACAGGCTGTTACTTCTATCATGGTTAACTTCCCAATCAGTCAACTGAAAAAAAAAGAACATCAATAGTTCAAAATTTCTAAGCAAGATTTAATTTAAAAGATAAGAAGTTTCCACCTGGTACTTTGGCTTCCTCCACCAATAACTGGACACTTTGGCCTTACTATCTTGTGAAACACATTATTCTCATTTATCCAGGAATAATCTGAATTTGAAGATAAAAAAACTTAAACTGACCTCATTATTATGGATTTTGATCACAGACTACTTTACAAACTTCAATACTATGGTATAACTAGACAAAACTGGATCTCATTATTTCTATCAAACCGTACTTAGTTGTTTTCAATGAAACCCTCCCTGTTACATCTGTTGACCCACAGGGAACAGTCCTAGGTCCTTTCTTGTTTCTGGTGTATATAAATGATCAACCAGATTACTTTCCCAACAGTAAACTCAGACTGTTTGCACCAATTTCACAACGCAGACTTCACGCCAGATTATTTGACCAGTTTGATGATGTTTACATGGGCTGTAATGGCCGAAAGTAAAGAGAAGTACAAGAGAACAGATAAAAATAGGCCATTTAATGGGACATTAAAAGATACTAAACTTAGGATTTACCATAAGAAGTTTTATATCATATGTCAATAAGGATTAATATCTAATAAGGATTCCGAATTTGTTTGATGTAAATTCAATATGGCAACTGACAAAATTTAGCTGTAAAATCTGGGTGGTTTTGAAGTCGATCAGTTTCAAGTACAGTATGTAATTCAAGGTAACATTTCTGTTATATGGAAAAAATAGTGTTAAAACGAATGCTAATAAAAGAAGACTGAAGAGTTTTTAGTTTTATTGTACAAAATGTATTAAAAATTAAATTAAAATAAAAGATTTACAAGTTTTGTCTGTTTGTCAAATGTCAGATGTACACCATCAACAAAAGCCTCTTGTGTTGGATTGACCAGCTCTCTTAGTTTCCAAAGAGCTATGTTTGACATGTTTTTGTATTCTTCTTTCAGCATCTTGTTAACCTCAGTGGGTTTTATCTCGTAGTCCTTAAATGTTGAAAATCTGGGTTAGTGTAGCAGAGACAAACTTCCAGTGACAACTTTGTGGACTCGGTGATCATGTACATGTACAAGGGTGGTAACAAAATTTTGTATTCAATTGGTACTGGTGGATCTAGTAATGTTAACGTTGTTGCCGCCAGTCTGAGTAAAAACTCTAGTTGGTCTGTATAACAACAGTTAAAGATGTTCATAGCTGTCAGCCATCTTTTTTTTCAGTGGCATCACCTAATCCAGTGACATGTAGGTCTATGTGGTCAAAGCTTAAATAGTCTTCTTATAAAGCTATGGCCAATTATAGCGAGAATAATTGTTTTCATGCACAGGAATTGATGATGTACTAGTAAACAAATATATAAAATGATTTACAACTGACGTATTAGTTTTAACTGACAGTTTGAAGATTAAAGACTTCCTTTTAATTGATCATTTAAATTCTATTACTGCAGTGGGGGGGGGGGGGGAGATCAATGTTAGACAATAACTTCAAAATTTAGCAGACTGTTCATTGACATACATTTAATCGTGTTTCGCCTGCAAGACAGGAGAATAACAAACACTACTGACGTATAAAAACTTATGTCATATCAATAATGTAACAAACCATTCCATTGGATAATTTGCAGTCTGTATTTTAGGCCACAGTTAATGTGTTTAAGAATAAAAGACTCAGCAGGGCTGTATCAGCAAACGGGCTGTATCCAATCTACTGTTACAGCCCTAAGTTTGATACAGCCCTGGCTGTAACGGTGATACAGCCCGATCAAAAAAGATGATTTGAATTTCCAATTTTCATGTGCCCCAAATATATGTAAATAGATTGTTAATTACTAACCAAACGGCTGTAAAATCTGTAACATATATCAACAGAACATATTATTTAACACACATGCTATACAATTACAGGTAAACAAAGTTCATTTTGTCTTGTATACTATTGAACTTGTTTGTTTTCTAATGTTTTCAATGAAATAAAAGTAATAGTAACTTGTGTGTATGGCCGTATCAGATCTACGGACTTCTGAAGGACCCGATACGGACCGTTTATCTGGTTACAGCCCTCGCCTTTGGCTCGGGCTGTAACAAGATAAACGGTGCGTATCGGGTCCTTCATCAGTCTGTAATTCTGGATACGGCCCTACACACAAGTTACTATTGCATAATTCTTGAACTAAACACTTACATCTCAGTCATAAATGGGGTAACTTAAAATTATAAACATTAATTATGAAAACAAAATTTCTTGAATTACATTTCAGCCATACTATTAAATGGGAAAGGGGGGGGGGGGGGGGGGGGGGGGGGGGGGGGGGTAAAAAAAATTATTAATGAAAATTAATGGGGCTCACTCCCACATAGTTCAGAACTTTGATGTGGTATAATTTGAAATAATGTGTCAACTATGAATCACTATTTATCAAATATGGACTTTTTACGAGGTCAATACGTAGTTATATGGACCGTGGAGGAAAATATTGACAGAGGACGAAGTCCGAGGTCAATATTTTTCTACAGGTCCATATAACTACGTATTGACAGAGTAAAAAGTCCTTATTTGTTATATTACATATGAATTTTTCTCTATTTATTTAAATTTAGAATAATGAGTCGGAAGAGTATATCGGATCTATTTTTAGAAACAAGCCTTAAATATGCTTTATAAATAGTAACATGCCTTAAATATGCTTTAAAAATAGTAACAAGCCTTAAATATGCTTTAGAAATAGAATATATACACAGAATATTTTGGGGGACCACGTGACTAAATAATCCAATGAAAATGTAAGAATCATAAACCATATGTAATATTATTAATATAATATACCTTAATATATTGTTATGGTGCATCATTATAATAGTTGATAACAAATAAAAGGTAAAAATAACTTAAATGAAAATAGATCCAAATCTACAAATAGAAAATAATTTAAAATACCCACATACAAATTCCAAAATAATCTAAAAATTACCCAATGGACCATTTTAAAGCAAAAATTCCATATGGTATTAAATAGTTGTGTTAAACTCTGTTACTGGATGGAACATTAATTGACGTTAAAATATTATATGAATTGTCAGTTGCAAGTACATAACATTCACTAATGACAATTACAAAATGGACATGGTACGAAATGGCAGGTACAAAACGACTATAAACTTCACTTCCTATGTGAACATTCTCCGTGTTCTCAAACACATCAAAATTATCCACTAGGTTAAAGACAAATTATGTAAAAATAAGGTTGTATTTTGCCTTTAAATAAAACATTTTCCGCTTATTATTTTGTGTGTACCCGTTTATTTTCTATAATGAGAGGAGTGGAGCTATCTTCTGGGTGTAGCCCTTTATAGCGTTTTTGCAAAAAGGGTGTGTGTTTGTGTGGTCCGATTTCTGTAACAGTAGTTCCATTAATAAAACCTCTCATTTCATGTTTATTTTCAACATTTTTTATCGGATATTGATATTTTATGTTTTTAGTGAAATTCGAGGTTTGATCTCACATTTCAAATAATAAAAAAAAGTCAGATGAAAATTATAAATATAAACGTGAAATGGGAGGTTTTATGTTATAGAACTACTGTAACAGTGGACTTGTGGCGTTTTTGCAAGCCAAAAGGGAGATTTACAGTGGGACATTTTCAGTATAAAAAGTTTTTGACGGGGCGATATGACTACATACGTTTTCAACCAATAGAGAAACTATACAGATACAATATTATTTTGTATAATATTTTTAACAGCTGTCATTTTTTGACAACCAAATAATAAAAATAATAATATACAAACCAAGTTCGGAAAGAAAAAGTAATCGACGCATATATATCGGACTTGCAATGAAAATAATGCGGATTTTCGATAGTTTAATTTATGTCAGTGAACTGGGTACACTAGTAGATAGAAAAATAGTTTATTATACTGAATTCAATAATTACCAATGTGTAAATGTTTGTAAGAAAAAAAGTAAGGTGTTTTTGATAACTTATAGCACAAAGAATATGAGGCTGTATATTATGAAAAACATAATTGAATCCAAACTGAGAAAGAGCTGCATTACAGTTTGTAAAAATTTTTAGGGTGGAATATTATACGCTTTCAAAGCATTAGCCATTTGAGTAGGAGACCATTGTCTGTATTTCATACGTTTGTTGAGAGTCTAATAAATATGGAAAAGACTAACAACTGGAAAAAAAAGTTTTATATTGTCTTTACAAATATATGCAGAGTTAACCAGGTAAATTACACAAAAATACCATAGAATAAAATAGAAAATAGAAATAAATTAATGGCCATTTGAAATGTGATAACATTTCCTTGTGATTTTTGTTATAAAAATACCACTCTTCTAGACCCTAAAATTCCTATATATTGAATCTCTTTAGGTAGACAGTTCTGACGCTAAGCTAAACATTGCATATGGCTACCGGGAAGTGCAAACGACAATCAATTTAAGTTTGGAATGATACATGTAAATATTGATAACTGATTCAATCTGTATCCATTAGTAATGCGTATGAAAAAGAAATACTGAACATTACATGCGATAACAGAAATATAAACTTACTCTGTTACAATTTTAATGTATTGTTATTTTCACATGTTTCGGTTTGTGTGTCTATATATAAACACAAAAATAGTGCGCATGACAAGCAGAACTAAAAATAAAAGTTATCGAAAACACCTCGTTAACGAAAACACCTTACGAAACCATAAAATTTGCTTAATTAACTGTTTATGGAAACTATCTAGGGATCAACATTGGAAATGAAGGTAATAACAAAATATCGAACACCATGGAAACTGTCATAAAGAAAATCCACAAATCAAAGTCAAACTCAAAGTGAACCCAGGTGCTTCAGAACAGTAACCGCACTAACACTTGGGGTGAACCCAGGTGCTTTAGAATAGTAACCCCACTAATACTTGGGGTGAACCCAGGTGCTTTAGAATAGTAACCCAACAAACACTTGGGGTGAACACACGTGCTTCAGAACAGTAACCCCGCTAACACTTGGTGTGAAATCAGGTGCTTCAGAGCAGTAACCCCACTAACACTTGGGGTGAACCCAGGTGCTCCAGAAGGGTAGTAGATCTTACTCCACATGTGGCAAATAGTTAAAAAGTAATAAACGAGGTAAAAACCGGACAGGGATAATAACAGGTCAATTCACAATTCATGATGGAGACCGTAGAACTTCCGAAAAGAATACTCGAGTCTTACTGTCATGAATCACCGTATAAGTCAGCAGTAATCTTCTGTGCAGATAGTACAGAAAGAAATATAAAGGTTTGGAATATCGTATTAAAAAGAATATATACACCTCATGAATAGGAACTTCTCAATTGGAAAATTAAAGTCATTTGTATTGTAATATCAATTTCTATGTAAAATTCGAAGTACCAACAGACTTTAGGGTGTATCTAGCTTATCCTTAATTTAAAGTTCATTTGACTGAGAATTATGTTATGATACCACGTCATCTATATGATCAACTTATCAAGCCAGTGGATAGATACAATATTCTTATTCAACATCTTTAAAACATAATCAACATCTGTTGCTCAAATTATGAAATGTTAATAAGAAGATCTCCGGTCACATTACCAGCCATCGCCTTGTGAATGGTGCGAATGCGTCAACGGAGAGGAACAATGTGCCATAGGGGACTATTTTAACGATTGCCGATTGCTATAAATGATCCATCGCAATGTTGCGCCGTTTCTATATATGGTGAAATTGAACTTTATTGATTACTTGTTCATTTATGTATTAAACTATATGAATTGTAAAGTAGATTCCGTTCTATTCGTGTGTATACATACGTGCAGAAGTATTTGATAATGCTGTTTTTAAAGACTATAATTGTATGTGTTTTTAGATTTTTAGCTACATATTAAAATTATATTCAAAACAAAGTATAAAAGTTAATTTTGAGAATAAGAGTCATTGGTGACTATGTTACGTTGTACCAAACGTCATGTTATAGTACATAGAGTCATCAGATTAAAACTTGCTTTAAACTTCAGTAATATATGAGTAAATTCTTTAGTGCACTTTAATTTTACAACTCAAATGAGATGAATTTCTGTATTTCCAGAGTTACAAGACTGTATTGGTTTAAATTAATACACCGAACAGCTTAACAGTTTTAACACTGCATCTTGACGAAATGTCCGATTGGCAAATACCCCTAGGTATCGTTGATAGCTTTAATTTGCAACTTGGTCGATGCATCTGCTGCCGCGATGTTAGATGAGGGCATCACCAACCATGTAGTCTCATTTCTATGCTGCAATGAAATATCATTAATTAATTCTTTGATAAAGTTATTGTTTACATTTTCTGCCCTGACATCACGCAAGTTTCAAATTATATTATTATTTTTATTAGCCACTCATATTTTTATTTGAAGCCCACTGACGGGTGCGTGTGGCGTTGTAAATTTATTAAACCTTGATCACTCTTACTTAATTATTACACAAATTACAGAGAGGAATTGCTATGCTGGAGACAAGGTAACCCCTGCCAGTAGCGATGTTCAAGTAGACAAATACACTACCTTGAGATGCCCAGAAGAGTTTAATTTTAGAATGACTCCACGCGAAGCTGTGTGTACATCTACTGCTACTACAATCCCACTCTCGGGCAGAGACAACATAACTGGTTCCCGGATATAACCTCTGCCACACGTCATCCCCGTTTACCGCGGGACTACAGAGGGAGACAGTACTAGTACAAATATATTCTTTAATTCGTACCTGAAAATCATTTAATAAGTGCCAATTCATTGATTTAATTGAAAAAAAAAGACTAAAATTATTTACATAAAACTCCAGTAAAGAGATACATTGCATCCAAATGATCAGAATTTTTACTATGCTACTATGCAGTAAAGTTTTTTTCCTAAAGCTTATGTCTGTCCTCTTTACAAATTGTCATCACTTATTGACTGGGTGTCTGTTATCTGTTGTCTGTCCGTTGTTAACTTTTTAAAAAATCTGGCCTCTAAACGTAACGTCATTTTTAGCTTTTTTGACGTTACGTTAAATTACGTCGTGCACCTTAATTAAAGAGGTTTTATCTATATTTGTATGTCCACAATAAATAATCGTTTTATGCTCAAATTGTATTTAAATTCGCACACATACGTTTTGCGCATTAATATTTTCCTTATTGAATATATTTATTATATTTTCATGCAACTTTGTTTATAATAACATCGTTTTAAAAAATGTCGTGCTAACGAAAACGACTATAGACATAGATAAACTCGTGTAAATCGGACAAAAATATATGTTGTACTCTAAAAATTCATAGAAAAATTATTGAAAAAAAAACGCATATCTAAAATGTTATTATATTTTTCAGTGTGTGAATTTAAAGTGCGGCAATTACGTCGAAAGATTAATAAATCGGTAAAAAGTTGCAAAAATGTGTTCGTAACAAAGGTTAATAGACATACTTGAATGTATACCGCTTTCACAATACACGAAAACAAATTGAAAAGGGGCAAAAATTAAAATTAAGAAAAAAACGCATTCTTGAAAAAGTGTTTATTTTTTCAATTTAACAGTTTTATGGGAATAAAAAACATTAATACGGCATCTTTTATAGGTATGTCCCATTATTCACAGAAATTATTCACAGGAAAATAAGTGATTAAATAAAAAAGTTTTGAATGTCCAAATTACCTGGTCTTTCTTATCTTGTTACAATTTACACCACGATTTATGGGGGAATCTTAGTTAAACATTTTTTTAGTTTCTAATAATTAAACTATATTGCTTGCCCAAAAGACGGGTATAGTTCATTTTGATCAACAACTAAAAATACAAGTGTATTGACACTTTCCTCATCCGTTAAAGGTCTCCTAACCAAAAAATATTTTCTAGTATCGGAAACTAAAAAAGACCAAACAACCTGCGGTACGTCTAAGTTAAGTTATATTCATCATTACACTTGTAAAAAACATTATTTCTACACATGGAAAGCCTGTAATGCTCACATTACTTATTACAAAAACTTCAGTTTAATCGACATTAACGTTTCACAAAATTTGTGATACATAATTTTTGGGATATTTTTTCTGGACAGGATATTTGACACGGCGGTGGCCATCTTGAATTTAGGATCTGCGCCAAAATCTTAAAATTTGACATTTCTACAGTATCACAATTAAATTTGGCACTCAGATATTCAGAGCAAGATTTATTTTAATTTCCGCCAATCAGAACATCAATGACTCTAGTAGCCAAAATGCATTTTAAAATGGCAGAAAATTACCCTGATATCAGTTCTGCATAATTTGATTTAAATAAGTAAAATAGTTTCTGAAATCAGCTGTTTTTCTTAGTGTCTCTAGGGTTCAATGTTCCAGTTTTGTGGCCATCTTGGTTTTAGGATCAGTACCAAAGATTCACGATGTATAGAAAAGTAATACAGTACACTGGTTCATGTATCTGAGAGCTGTCCTAATCTGAACTATTTTTCACAAGTGCAAGTTGAAGAAAATGGGTCAACATATGTTTGGCCAATATCTCACAATATTATATAGATACAAAAAAAAATGTCAGTTTTGACAGTATATCTTGAAAAATAAAACAGCGGATTGATATAGTAAATTGCAAAAATGATCAGCAAGACAATGCAAATCACTATGTTGGTCTAAACAAGGCCTCTAAACAACGCATTTGGTCCAATATTGTCAGACAAATCCTTATAGGAGTGTTTGTCATTTAATAACAATTGTGTTATGAAAATATAAGTATTTGCAGTATAAATTTAAAGCTATAACAGCTAGAGTAAAACTGTAAATAGCAAAAATAATCGGAAGGACAAGGCCTACAAACCATTTAATTGTCAAAAATTTGTCCAGTTACTCCTTATAGTATGTCATTTACTAATAATTTTTCTTTAAATTTTCAGTGTTTGATTTGTAACTTAAAACCGATAAATTTCTCAATGAATTATCCTTATACTTACCATTAAGTTTTTATAAAGGAATACATAACTCAGCAGTTAGCAAAATCGCAGTTTCCATGTCTGAAAATTAGGACAAAAATCCTCGGTACAATCATAGCAATTTCAATACATTTGCAATCTTTCTGTGAAGATTTAGAGTTCTAGATTGAAAACTGTAGGAGGTGATTACACAATGTACTGTCTTTTGCAAATGTGCTTAAAATGACAAAGTTCCAAGGTCTGGAAAATAAGGAAACATGCTGGAACACTTCCATAATAACAGGTGCAACAAATTCAATACATGTGCAATCTTTCTGAGAAGTTTCTGAGATCTGGGTTGAAAACTGTAGGAGAAGTCGATCAAAATAGATACTCTATTTCCCCTGCTCGCCTAACTAGACCATACTATAGCCCAAAAATCAGAGTGAAACTCTAAATTGCAAAAATGATCTGTAAGGCAAGGCCTGCAAATAACTCGTTTGGTCCAAGATTGTCAAATGACTTCTTATTGTGGCTGGGACCATACTGGGACGGTTCCCAGTGCTCGACCCACAGAGCAGCCCAGCGCGTCCCCGGGTGGCGGATATGGGAGACCCTCTCGTTTTTTTTGAGTGGGGGGGTTGTCAGTTCATAATACGGAAAGCCTGGCCGCGGACCATAGTGGATTACGTGTTTGGAGAGTGCCACGCCCCTTGTACGATTAATATCCCTTTTGTAGATTTCGAAAAAGAGTGGGCTCATTGTAGCCGCTACAAAAGGCTAAATTCTCCGACCCTACCCAATACTCTGTACTTTTCCAGTATCAGTCAAAATTTTGTTCCTTGTGTCCTATCCTACCCATTTTTCAATTGATCTATTGGTTGTTAATTTGTTCCCGTCCTGAATATAGCTGAAATACTGCTCACTGGACGTAAAGCAAACATCCAATCAATCAACCTATCAATCAATTTTTTGGGAGTTATTTCCCTTGAATGACAATTTATGAAATATCAGTTTTCTCCTTTTAAATAAAACACTATAGCAGCAAAAGTAAAACTGTAAATAGAAAAAATAATCAGACAATTTATGTTACAGCAGCAAATAATCCTTTTTTCATTACATATATAAGCACCATTTTTTTCCAGTTTAAATTCTCTTTTAAGTCGATCAGAACTTGAGACTTTTTATGTTGCTGTGGTAGTTAAGAAATAATATAAAAGTGAGAATTGAATTTAGTTTTGTTTTGAGAAATCTAGACCTGAACATGTATGAATTTTTTACTAATCGAAATTTTACTCTAAATGTAAGACTATTAAACGCTGGCTGTAAATTAAAGTGTAGAATAATGTTAATCGTACATGCTAGTGAACACAGTTTTCTAAAAGTTAGAAAATACAAGACTGTCCTTTTGTTAAAGAATTTCTAACGTGTTTCTTATTCAAACTACACCGAGACAGTTAACAAGAGACCATAAAAACAACGATTTATTGTAGTTATGAATACACTATATTATTTTCTGGACATTTAGGTCTGTGTGGACTACGGGTGTTGGTGTACTAGAAATGAAAGTGGATTATGTTGAAAATAAGTCTGTATGGACCATAGGTCTGTGTGGTCTATGGGTTTGTATGGACTAGAGATCTGGGTGGACTATGGGTAGACTATGGGTCTATGTGGACAACAGGTCTGGCTGTATGATTTCCATTAGGTTTTAGTGTCCTGATTTCAGAAATCTACCGGTCACAGTTTATGATCCTCATATTTTTTTGACAAAAGGGCACCATACACCAATTAAATTCAGCTGATAATGTGTCACGAGGCATGCTTTGTTTGTAAAAGCAGTTTATATGCTTCATGTCCCAAATTTATATCAGTTTTGAGTCAAAATTTAGTTATCGTTTTTTTTATTGCTATAGGGTTTTAAACAGGGAGAAGTGTAAAGAGGGGAGGGAGAAAGGAGCAGAGGGGAGGGAGAAAGGAGCTGACGGGAGGGAGAAAGGAGAAAGGTACCCCCTGTCCACCCCCTCATTCATATTGCTTTACATAAAAAGTAACAACCAGCACCAAAGGAAAAATGTAATCCCCGCTCGTCCTCGCCATAAATTATTAATGCATTAACGGTACTAATTCGTTTATTTTCGTATCTAAAAAACTTAAAATTTAAAAAAACATTGTCGTGCACATTCGCCAAGAGTTGCGTTTTGAAAAAGTTTCCTAGATACGAAATATAGAGTGTTTTCTTCAAAAGAATTAATTACGGTAATTTTATTCGACTATTTGCTGATTTTGGAACAGACATTTATTGACTAAAATGCGTATATACACTTAAAATGTTAATAGAGATAAAATAAGGCCGAAACGTTACCTCCAAAACGAAAGTGTGGAGGTGTTCAAGAAAACAAGCACTTAAATCGTTTAATTTGAAACATTAACACACATCTCGGACGACTAGGGATATGTTGAGAACATTTGTTAAGAAAATAAGTAAATAAAGTGAGATAGTTCTTACTGCGTGTTGCAGTCGGCATCTTTATTCGTGTGTACGAAACGTTGTTGATGACGTAGGTTTCCTACCATGAATGTTACGTTCAAAATATTTACTTCTATTTCATTCAGTACATTGGTCAGTAAACAATTAAAAGGTAAACATTGTACCAAAATCTCCCAACCTTTTAAAGCTGTTTAGGAAAAAAATGATATTTTCTATATTTTTATTTTCGTTCTGATATTGATGCAAATAGAACCAAACATAACATAAAAACTCAAGTTTTTGTTTAATTATTTTTCAAAAAGCACGTGTGAAGTGACGACCGGTATTTAAATCTCGCAAGCACCATTGGTTAATAGTTTAGCTTAAACAATGTGTTAAAAGATACATCGTGCTTTCCTACATATATATTACAAAAACTCAGATTCTTTAATAAAACCCATAAAATTAATTTTGTAATGCAGCTAAGAGACGGTTAGCATTTTAGAAAAGCTAAACTTGTCTTGTCTAAGCATTGATGTGTTTTGTTTTCTCACCCTTAGCACAGTTATTTAGGGTTTTATTGACAATTACACAATTATAGATTGGATTACTTGCTAATCGTATTGTATAAAATATATACATTTCGTAAGCCGGTGAATGGAAACTTCAAAACACGAAAAAGATAAAGTAATCCCAAGTGTCAAACAAGAAAACTTTTGATGCAAAGTTCGCCGCCGATTTATTCTACATTCTGCACGCGTTTGTCAGAGTGATTTCTAAAAACGAGGCATTTGAACTTATTACCCTTAAGTTTCTATGTTAAGCTAAGCCCTGCTGTTGTGGCTAGTTTCAATTGCCAATTTCTAAATTGGTGCACATGTAATCTTTTGTCTTATATTAAATCATAAATATACTTGAATTAAAACTAATATTCACGTGGTTCAATTAAATTATTGACATAAAATTTATTTATTGAATCTAACAAATATCGACATACTCCGGAATTGTCTACACAAAATAGCCTTTTATTCTGGTTTCCGATTTTTCAAAGCTACGCTCGTCAATAGAGCAATCAACGAAAGACTTAGTACCAGGATAAAAATGGTCTCCCTCTATTATTAACTTCCGTAAATAGAATACTAACAAAATTTATTATTACATGAAATTAAAATGTCACACAAGCATTTTTGAAGTCAAACCTCATACACCATCTTTATTTTTCACTCAACTTAAATGATTAACATACTTGTAGCAAAATTCTGTTTATTTATGGTAACTAAGTGTACTTTAAAATAGCGGTTCTCCTTTATCCATCTCGTTAGCAACGAACGTGAATACAAATATATCGCCGCCCTCCTGGGCGTCGATAATCAATTTCCAGAGGAAATGTCTGAATATGAAGGGGACTTTTGGATTTATGCAGTGTCCTTAATTTCGAATTCATTGTGAATAACGGTAAAATGAGAATTATGATAGCCCATGTCTTGTATATAGTAAGGCGCATAAATAAGATATATATACAACATGAAGATCATTTACTTTTAGACATATAATTATATATATGCTTTGGTGGAACAAATTGCTGCGGCAGATGGTCAAATATGTAATAAAGTTGTTAAATGGGGCGGAATTCAGATCATTGTATTCGGATCACCTGTTAAAGTTAATAGATTCCGTTCAAACAGAGCATTATTTTTTAAGGTTTTAATTCTTTATTTTTGATCACTGATATGATGGTGTGGTCTAACGAACGTTCAGGACGTAGATTAATCCAGGGCTATATAAAACCACATATGTCTCTGTTTAAACGGAGTCCAAGTTGGAAAATGATATTTTTAGTTTTACTTTCCGGTATATTTGTGTTGACAACAACTCAAGCACTATATCTATACAGGGACCGGGTAAATTTTCGCCACATTCTTCATGTTTTAAAGACGGAAAAATGATCACGATGGGTAGCATCACCATCCATCGCCTTGTGAATGGTGTGAATGTTTCAATGGAAAGGAACTGTGTGCAATAGTAGACTGTTTTATTACGGAGTGTGTCGATTCTATACAAGGTCCGACGAAATTTTGTCCTGTTTTTCCAAATGGTAAGATTTGATCATGTTGATATTTTTGCCAAGACTCTCTTGCTCTTTCATGACATCCTGATTTAAATAATCATGTTAATCGAAGAAAGTTGATAATTTAATATACGATGTGTTACCTTGGTATCTTTGATAATATTTATCTGCAATTAATTATGTGGATGTGTCACGTACTCTGTGTCGTGATCTCTGAGTTGGTACCAGAGTTTATCTCTGGATATTGGAATATGCCCGCCTCGGCAATTTACCAGATTTAATTCAGAGGTAGCGTTGCAATTTTCGAGTGTTTAGCCTTTACAATGACAGGTGCACTTAACTGAACGCTTTCTTGCTTGCTAGTGGTCCGTATCAGGTGCACAACTTATAAGTGCACTATGTACCCGTGCACTAGCTATCCGGTGCTCAATCAATCCGTGCACTATTTATCCCGTGCCCTAACTGTCTCGTGCGCTATTTATCCTATGCACTATTTGTCCCGTGCACTAACTGTTTCGTGCACTATTTACACAAAACTCATGAATATTCATAATAACGGTGTAATTTCTTGTTGAAAAAGAAAACCAAATTCGGAAAGAGATACAGAAATGAATGCGACATACATGTGATAATAATTATTTTAAATAAGATTACTCTATATCTTAATCTTGCTAGCAACTTTGTAATATTCATTGTGATATACTAACATAGTTTATTTTCTCCATTATTTACTAGACAATCTCCCTGGTTGTATAGTAACTAATGTTGACAGGGATACACGGCTGAAAGCTGTAAGCCGGGTAAATTGTTCAACAGCTTTAAAGTGCAATAAAATTGTTGAATTAAAAAAAAAAACTATTTATCCTGTGCACTCTCTACCCGGTGCACAATCAACCAATGCCTTATTTATCATGTGCACTATCTACCCGTGTACAATTAACCAGTGCACTATTTACCCAGTGCACTCGAGAACCAGTGTATATGCCCCTGCGAACCTTTTTCAGGTAAGAAGATAACGGTTCAAGAATCTAACTCAAGGTTACCTAATGTTCTCTTTTCTGTCTCTGCACTTCTTCTGTAACACAGACATCTGCTCAAACGGACCAAATCAGACCAATGAAGAACTAATCTCAAAAGATTGATTGATTGATTAATGGTGTTTAACGCCCGAGCAGCAATATTTCAGCTATATTCAGGCGATGAACATGAAATGGATGATAAAATGAACATGAAATGATGAATGAAAATGGGATGGGACACAGGAAAAATAGGGGTAACGGATTTTAGATTGCCACTGGCAAATGGGAGGATGGATAGGGTCGGGCAATTTAGCATCCTGTAGCGGGATCGAAATCCCTACTCATAGCGAATACTACAGCAGCGTTCTTTAACGTGCGAGGAACGTGGCATTTTTCCCAACACGGTGCACTAATATGGTTTGCGGTCAGGTTTTCCGTATTATGGCCTGACAACCCCAGCTTGCCAGGGGTACCCCATTCAACCACCTGGGGCACACATCCCAGTCGGTCTTTAGGCAAACCGACCTGACACGCCGGTCAGGGTACTGGGCGCTATTTATAGTCGTTTTTTACGACAAGCTAGCACGACTGCGGTCTATTCTTTTAGCCACCCGGATCCCGCACGGGGCAATCTCAAAAGACAAGCCCAAAATACCTTAATAGTGAACACAGCTGTAACAAAGTGAATGAAGAAAAGTACTCAATTAATTTTAAGAAAGACTTGAAAATAAAGTTGACATCGATAAAAAATTGTTATATTTAAAATCAACAACGAAAATTGCATACTATTTTTTTGCAATCTCTAAATCGATCTTTAGTAACTGACAATCAAATTACATTTCAAGTGATGTCACCGTTACAAAGAAAGATGTCACGTTACCACTGGAATTTAGAGGCACTTTAAGGGTGTTCGGAAAGTAACGTCAATTATGAAATGCACATTATATATTGATAATAAAGGACTTTATTGTCTGTGCTCGCATTTTGGCAATGCCTACTCCATATTACTAGCGCTGCAACGGTTTATATACCCAACTTTTGTACTATACCATTATTCTAGGGAGATACCCAATTACAGAGTCACTTAAATGTTTTACAACAATAACTTAAATAATAAAGCGCCTAAATGACTGTTACCATAGAGTTAGTCTCGATCACCCAGACGCATATATAATAGCGTCTGGGATCACCGTGTTGTAATTTCGCTACCAATAGGTGGAGACAAAACAATGATTCTATTTTTAGGGCCCTATTTTTAAACCAGGAAAACCATGCATACTTATAATATGACGTCACATTCAGATTCACTCTTGATTGTGCACAACAATAATATTTGTTTAATTAATTGATAAAGTTATATTTTATAAAAATATTCCAATGTAAACTTTGGCACAATTTGTTATACACTTCTTGATATGAACGGAAGTAATTTTTTAAATAATAAAAATATCATCCAATCAAAAATTACGCCCAGTTTTGGGCGTAATGGTAACGAGTTCAATATAGAGATGAATCCAGACGCACAAATGTAATTAAGCGTCTGGATGATCGAGACTACCATAGAGTCTGAACTAGTGCGTGTTTACACCGCAATCTATCCGAATTGTACACAACAACAATGTTTATTAATACCAATCAAGGTGCCCACTTTGAGCGAATCAAATTCACATGAATTGTGAAAACAAAATTAATAGTACAATTAAGGAAATAATTATTATGATTAGGAATACAAATGATGATGCATAAACCAAAAAAGTAATTAAATACAATACTTGAGTGACAAACAAGAGGTTCCTGCTGTGACCTGGGAATATATCTGATAATTTTCATCATGGGTTAACTATTTATTATTTATTGTTTCTATTGTTATTATTACATTTTTTCTGTTTATTTTTACCTTGTGGGTGTGACTCTGCTTTGCTATTTAATATATTTTTTCTTTCTTCAAATAGAGAGTGTAACATATTAGCAAGGATGTCAGCTACTAATTTGTCCTCAGAGGAAAGGAACCACATGAATTTATTTTCATCTGATAATTGACCTAGGTTTTTAAAGTTATTATTGAATTTTTGTATATAAATTTCTCTTATATTTGTTAAAGATGGACATTTTAAAAGAAAATGGAATTCATCCTCGACTTCTGTTTCGCATAGTTTACATATTCTATTTTCTGCCTTAACACCTATATATCTTCCCTTCTCAATTTCAAGATCATGTGCACTAACTCTGAATTTAGTAATGATTTGGCGATTAGATTTTGAGCATTTATGTAAATAACTTTCGAATGTAAAACTATTTTTAAATTTTTTGTATGTTCTTAGTTTATTCCCAGATGAATTATTACTTGTTCCCTGGATGCTATTTATGTTATTTAACCACTGGTTTTTAAATACTACTATTAAGTTTTCTTTCACCTTAATTACTATAAAATTTGTCTTATATTTACTTACATTAGTAAAGATATATTCCAAATTCAGGTATTTGAAAAAATTTTTGTATGCAGCCTACCCAGGATTCATGGTTGTTTTTATTCATTGATGTTGAGAGTAGAAAGGCTTCCTTTAGTATAGTATTTGTTTCTTCAATATCTTTAACTAAATGACACCAATATTTTATCATATTAATGTATATATAATATAAAATTGGAAGTGATCCCAATTCTCCTCTGCTGGCTGTATTAGAGGCTTCGTTTTTAATGCAAAGTGCATATTTACAAAATTTAGTATGTATTTTCTCTAAGATAAGCCTATCAATCTCTTTATTAGTATATGATGCTATATCTTTGGTTTTATTATATGGGATATAGCCCCAAATTTCTGAACCATATAAAAGAATTGGTCTTATAGTATGACTGAAAATATGCATTAATGTTTTAGGTTTAGGCAATTCGGTTGTGAATGTTCTCCTTAGTTTAAAAAATGCTTTAAAACCTTTATTGTATAATTCATGTTTTGCGTTTTTTAAGCTACCGGATGCCATTAAATTGACTCCTAATATGTATATTGTTTATATCTTTGTCTTCAAGTTTTATCTTTATGTTTTGTACTCTTCCAGATTTATTAAAAACTAGTACTTTTGTCTTTTTAATATTAACTGTCATTTTCCAGTCTTTTGTGAAATTAGAGAGTTTATTGACACAGTTTTGAAGTCCCTGTTCTGAGGTTGACAATAGAACAACGTCATCTGCATACATAAGAATATTCAAAGAGCTATTGTGTAGAGAAACCGGGTCACATGTACTATCAAAATAGGATGGTAAATCATTCAGATAAATATTAAATAAATTAGGACTTAAGTTGTCACCTTGTCTAACTCCTACTTCAGAGTTGAAAAAGACTGTTCTCTGATTTCCAATTTTTACACAAGTTTGAGAGTTACAATACATGTTTTTAATAATATTGTAAAATTTGGTACCTATTCCAGTATTTTTAAGTTTATAGAAAAGATGTAGATGTGATACTGAATCAAAAGCACGTTTAAAATCTACAAAACATGCATAAAGACGTTTTGATTCATTTTTAACATATTTTTGTATTAAAGTGTTTAATATAAACATATGGTCCGTTGTTCTACGACCTTTCCTAAAACCAATTTGTTCATTTTTAATTATGTTTTTTGATGATAAAAATTTTGTAAGTCTATCATTAAGTATTTGGTTAAATAGTTTTCCAATATTATCAGCAATTGTTATTCCTCTATAATTAGAGGGATCATTGTGTGGTCCTGTTTTATGAATGGGTGCTATAAATGTCTTACCCCAAGATTTGGGATAGGTACTATATGAAAATACAAGATTGAAGAGTTTTTTAAATAGTTTGATATTTATAATTTGACTACATTTGATCATTTCATTAGATATTCCGCTGAAGCCACAAGCCTTATTATTTTTTAAGGTTTTTATTGCTTTAAGTATTTCGTCAGATGTTATCAAATAATCAAGTTCATTAAAGGTGGTATCCTTTTCTAGTTCCTCAAGTTTCTGACCCATTTGGTTTAAATCTTGATTTTGATATTTGATGGTATTCAAACTTTCAAAATGCTCCTTCCATTCACTTGGGTTAACATTACTTTCAGGTTTTATATTATTATTTGAATCAGTTTTCAGATTTTCTAACAATTTCCAGTATGATTTGGGATCTTGTTCTTGTAAATTATCTAACTTGTCCAGAATATCTTGCTTAAATTTTCTTATTTTTTAGCGTCTAATTTTCCTGTAGTTTTTTAAAGCTTTAAAAAATGAGCCTCGAATAAATGGATAATTATTGTCTTTTTGCAATAAATTGTACTTTTGATACAATTGTCTTTTTAATTGGTATATTTCTTTATCTTGCCAATCTTGGCTTTGTTTTGGTTTTCTTTTATCAATACTTTTATATTTTTTCTTCTTAAGGGACATATTTGCTGCAGTTAAGAATATATTGTTAACATCGTCATCTGCATTATTGATCGTAACTTGATTATAATCTTTATTTTCGAAGTCTTTTATAAGAATTTTCACAGAATTTGAGTTCATGGCATCTTGAAATTGAGTGATTGAACTTTTATCCCATATAAATTTTTCAGGCATTGGACTTAAGTTATAGTTAATTTCTTTTTCTGTATAATTACATTTTAGCATACAAGATATTTGACAGTGATCTGATAAATCAGGTGATAAATTGTGAACTTGAAAATAAGTAAAATATGGTAGAAGTTCCTCTGAGGCAATGAAGTAGTCTACAACACTATTTCCTAGAGGTTCAAAACATGTAAATGCACCAATTAGATCCCCAAATGTTCTTCCATTTATTATACGAAGTGAAGATGACATGCATATATTAATTAATTGTCTACCCCTTGGAGTTAAGGTCTTATCTTTGCTTTGCCTGGGTAATAGATTTGTATCATATCTATAATTTTCAAATATTGGGATATGTTTATCAGAATCTTGGATAATAAAATCATATTCGGAAGAAGTTCTTGCATTTATATCTCCTGCTAAAATTATCTTTCCACTTTCAGAATATTTAGTAATATCATTTTCAATGAGTTCAAGGACATCATAACTAAGTTTCTTAGTGTAAGTTGAATTTGCTGGTGAGTTGTATACAAAACATATAAAAATATGGTCTGGAAGTCCAAAAAAAGATTTGTCTAACTTTAACCAGATATAATCACCAGTTGTATTTGGTAGGAATTTTATCCCTTTTCTTATGGTATTTCTAATATAAATTGATAAACCTCCATATCTTTTCCCATTACTTGAAATTGATCTTATTAAATGAACAGGATTGGAAAATTCTATTAATTCTAGACAGTTCCCCAGATCACAGTGGGTTTCTTGTAGACAAAATATATCATTTTGAGTAACTTTTTCTTTAAATGTTGGGTCTAAAAACTTGTTAAAACATTTACTTATATAACCATTAATGTTCCAAGTTGATATTCTTAATTTTTGGGGATTTTGTTTCATTACAATCAACAATCTTATTCAAAAGAACCAAATAAAAGAGTCACAAATTTTAAAGATCTGACTTTCCTATTTTTTCGTGAAGTTTGATAATAATATTTATTCTCTTCAAATTTAAAATAGGTATAATAAATTGTTAATGAATATGATGTAAGATTTATATATAACATAGTACATGTAGATAAATTGTTAGTGAACATGATGTTAGGTTTATATATAACATAGTACATGTATATAAAGTACATATATATAAATTGTTGGTGAACATGATGTAAGGTTTATATATAACACAATACATGTATATAAAGTTTCAATAATATACAATGTATAGAAAAAATGTTCATATTTATACATGACAATTGACCTTTTATAGTAAATTATTTGATTTCAAAACTGCAAGGTGTGAATCTATATAATGATTTTCAAGATTACAATTTAAAATTTCTAATTTTAATTAGTGATCATTTTAATTAGTGATCACTTAAAAATCTATCAACCAAATTTGGTTGCTAGCTGATATGACAAAAAGTCTCTAATGGCCTGTACTGTTACTACTATACAAAAATGTATCACCTACAATTTATCCATAATAACCATAATCACCCCAATAACTTTTGGGACTATTCTGTGCATGCCTGACTCGTTTAATTTTAATTGCTTTACAAATATGGTACTTTAAGTTAGCTACAAATATTTTGACACCACTAAAATTTAAATGAACTTGATCGTGTTTTAGAAACCAGCTGTTTGCCTGACCCCTGTATGCCAGTGATGAATTTTCACATAAGATTATATAGTCTTTGCGTAAGAACAGATGTTGGAGAATAATATTGCATTCTTGGATTTTGTTGTTCAATGCATACGAATCACCTCTACAAATTCCAAGCGAAAACACTATTTTGGTGTTTGGATGTTTCTCATGTATTTTCTTGACTAAGTTTTTAAATTTATAACAGGTTTCTTCAGTGTTGTTTGAACTAACCTATTAGAATGTAAATATGCCAAAAGTGAAAGTAGTTACGTGCGTGCATTAATGAGAAATAAAGCCGTGTTAATTGTGTACAAACTGGATTTTATTTCAGGTATGTCGTGTAAACAAATGTCATTACATTACCCACGCCTCCGAGGAATGCGTCCTCGCATTTACACCCGTGAGCTGAACAACCAACGTAGACCAACACTCTTCCCACTTTTTACAGTATCCACTGAGCATATTTCCCAGGTACATCCTATCGTACCTAATAAATTAACCGAATACGTTCGGTAGTCAAAAACATCGCTTAATCCAACAGGCGACAACAGCACTGCTCGTAGACATACATCTACCCCATGCTCAGATTCTAACCAGCTCCAAACAACCATTCATGGGTAACCGATTTACAATAAACCACAAACGAAAATCACACTACTGACGTCTGCAATTTAAAAATGCCACGGCCTAAAGAAGAATTTTGGGTTCCCTAACAAATTTAGCCTTTGCAGCGGCCCCAAGGAGCCTACTCTTAACGAACTCTGCAGGAGGGATCTTTAACGTGCCCAGGCTGTGACTGTTCCTGAACACGGGGCCTCGGTTTATAGTCTCATCCGAAGGACTAATGACAGTGACAGTGGCCAATAAAATAAATAACAAAGTCGTAAACCACTAGCGATGCCTTCGCTTTACTTATGATTTCTTCAACAAACTGTTACACTATACAAAAATCACTGTTATTTCAATAAAAACAATGTCACATTCAACTATCCAAATGGACAACCACTAATCACAGAGCTTCCTTCTCCTCGTCGTCGTCGACGCCAGACTGTCCTAGTAACTAGCAACCTCCTTGGTTGATAAATGGCTAACTGTGTTGGCGAACTTTATACATTAAAAGTCATCCCAGTCCTCATCCTCCGTTTCGGATATCAAAACGCCATCCTTATCCAGAAAATGCCTTTTCCTCCTTAGATGGTGATGATGGCTCTTCTGCTCAGTCTGAGTGCTAACATCGACTGTTTTCTTTACCAGTGGCCTAGCTACGGTGGTGCTCATTACGGGCGTGGAAGTCGTAATAACTTATGAGAGCAACCATGGTGCACTGCTCGTGCGTGGTGCTGAAACTGTCCAAGTTGTGCGCGACTGATTAGTAGTGGAACTAGTGCATGCTTCCTTAGCCAAACCTGTTACGGCAGGTAAGATTTAGTGGAGTCGTCAGATTCATACCCAGGGCTGTCATTGACATGAGTGACAGGCGGTGCTGTTACAGTACTCGACACCCTTGGAATCTTCTGTGGCTGGAGAGATGACTTCAACATGTCTACCAACTCATGTTTTCTCTTTGTAGTCACAACAGGAATCGGCCTAGTTGGTTTCCTCACTAATGATGATTCTACAGAGGTTTCTAGAAGATCTGATAAATTACCGGGATTCTGGGTTTCCCAGTCGCTCTCATCAGCTTTACCCTTTCCATGCACTCGCTTCTGGTGTCTGGATAGATCTTGCTTCCTGGCAGTAGTATAGTAGCATCCATTTTCAGTACACTGATACTGCTCTTTAGCTCTTTTCTCTTTACAGCATGCGCTTCCCAATCAACCTCTGTCTGACAATCTCTGTTACAAAAATGACACCTCCAATCTTGTCCCTTCCTGGGCGTCGTCTTAGTGTTCACCATTTCTGAAAAATACAATGAAGGCACTACATAAGTAGTTAGCAACAGATGATTGTAAAACAATAACTTATATACAGCTATATACACATATAATTCATGATCATTACTGAACAAAGTCAAGCAGCCACTTGGGTTGCTTGGTTATTCGACGAGGACGCAACCCGCACTCATGTTTGTCACCTAAATCAGAGAGAGGAACAATGTCCTCCACTTTACCACAGTGTTCTTCGAGCATTTAAATTGCACTACTTTCCGGCGTTATAGTCCGTGTTGACTCGAGCTTTCATCGGTTGCTTCCTCCCCTTGTAAAAACTGACCCTTGCAAAGTCGCATTCTATCAACGTGAATTACTTGAGCACGGCCACGTATGCCACAATTAACGAGGTAATTCACATCCGAATATTCCTTAAGAACTCGATAAGGTCCTCGCCAGTAGGAAGTAAATTTGGGGGAGAGTCCAGCTTTATGGATTGGAAAGAAAACATAGACCTGGTCCCCATTTCTAAATTTGCACCAGTTTAGCCGTTTATCGTGATACTTTTTCTGGCGCAACATTTCACGGTCTACGTGTTTTCTAACAAAATCGTGAGCTTCCTCCATCCGTCCTTGAAGTTCCCACTCCCATTTGTTCTGTGGTATTTTTTTTTTATATAAATGGGCACCTCATAAATCAGATCTGCAGGCGTAGCTACCTCTCTGCCCAACATCATGCGATTCGGTGTACATCCAGTGGTTTCGTGCAAGCCCGACCTATAGGTCATCATTACATATGGCAGTAGGCTATCCCAATTGGAGTGGTGCTCATTAACATATACAGTCAACCATCCCGTCAGACTGGGGGTGATAAGGCGTGGAACGAGTCTTCTCAATCTGAAGTAGCTGACACATCTCCTGGAACAGTTCCCTCTAAAACTGTACGCCTTGATCCGAATGAATAGCAGTTGGGACCCCGAAGCGTGTGATAATTTCCGTAACCAAAATTCCTGCCACAGTCGATGCACTCATGTCTCGCATTGGAAAAGCCTCGGTCCATTTGCTGTAGTAATCCCCTACAACTAGAACATATTTATGACCGTCCACTGTTTCTGGAAGTTCCCCTAAGATATCTGCTGCAATTCTTTCCATTGGGTATCCTGTCTTTCACAGTTGCATCGGAGCCCGTTGTCGTCTGTTGGGGGCTTTTCTCTTAACGCAGACGTCACAGCCAGTTACATAGGCTACCACGTCCTGTCTCAAACTAGGCCAATAGAACATGTCTTTTACTTTCAGTAAAGTTTTCTTGATTCCAAGATTGTTGCAGAATTCGGCGTCTTTCAGTGAGGGGCACAATTGCTCTAAACTTATCGCCATTATTTCGTGTTTTGCCAAGTACTCCATCCCGAAGCTCTAAGTCATCAAACTGCGACCACAAGCTTTTAACAACATAGTAAAATTCTTCTAAGTCCCTTAAATTTGGCTTTTACCCATTGTCTTACTATTTGTAAGTTTTTGTCATCCTTTTGTAACTGTTTGAGCAATGAATCTATATTGTCTATCTCGGAATCAACTGCTTTTTCTTGAGTGGCTCTAACTGTATTAACAGACCTTTGGGATTCCCAGTCAGGAGTACAACCACACTGCTTGCAAGGCATCCTACTGAGTGCATCTGCATTACGATGTCGACTACCCGGTCTATGCTTTATTGTCATGTCATAAGTGCTTAACACCTCCAACCATCTTGCCAACTGCACCTCTGCGCTTTTAAAGTTTAACAGCCACTGTAGCGAGCTATGATCGGTCCTTACGACAAAAGGACGACCATATAGAAAATGACGAAAGTGCTTGAGAACGTGCACGACTGACAGTAATTCTTTTCTCGTAACAGCAATAACCTTTTCGTGGCCATCAATCTCCTGTGACAGGACCGCCCCAATTGCATTGTTACTGGCGTCAGTGTCCAAGATAAAGGGTTTGGACAGATCAGGATGTACAAGTATGGGTGTCTTTGTCAACTTATTTTTCAATGTCTCAAATGCCTCATGGCATTCTGTTGTCCGAATGAACTTTCGACCTTTTTCCGTCAGCTGGTGGAGACATTTGGTAATGGCAGCAAAATTTTCTATGTATCTCCTATAGTATGCACAAAGCCCTAGGAATGAACGTAGTTCGCTGACATCTACTGGAACAGGCCATTCCCGTATACTTTCGATCTTTTCTGGATCTGTTGCAACTCCTTCGTCCGTGACAACGTGTTCGAGGAATTTTACCTTCTTGGCAAACAGAGTACATTTCTTTGGTTTAGCTTAAGCCCGGCTCCTTTTAAACGGTCAAATACAGAGCGCAAATTCTGAAACATTTCTTCAAAGGATTTCCCAACAACGATAATATCATCAAGGTACACAAGGCATACGATCCATTGAAGTCCTGCTAATACTCTTCCCATTAACCTCTCAAACGTGGCAGGAGCACATGCCAGACAAATGGCATTTGTCTAAATTGGAAGAGCACTCTTCGGGTAGCAAAAGCTGTCTTTGGTCGATCTTCCTCTGCTTCTTCGATCTGCCAATATCCAGAACATAGGTCCAGTGTAGAGAACCATTTATTTCCTGCTAGTTGTTCTAGAGAATCGTCGATGCGAGGTAGCGGATACGCATCTTTTACTGTTAAGTCATTCAATTTTCGGTAATCCACACAAAAACGCGTCGTTCCATCCTTTTTCTTCACCAAAACTATTCCTGACGACCATGGACCGTCCGCAGGTTCAATTACTCCCCGCTCCAGCATATCGTCAATATGTTTGTCTATCTCTTCTCGCATATAAATTGGGGTTCTGCGAGGAGGTTGTTTTACTGGTGCGTTGCTTCCCGTGTTTATTTTGTGACGCACCACGTCCGTCCTACCTAAATCTCGGTCTGTAACTGCAAAAAGGTCCTTGTATTCATACAAGAGTCTTTCGGCGGCTTGTATTTGCTCTTTGTTGAGACTTCCGCTACTATTGTGTAACAATTTTTGCAATTCCGTGTCTAACGGATGGCTTGTTTGATCATTTCCTTTATTTTTGTCGTGGCTTATCACGTCCGCAATTGGGCTAATATTCCCGACTATAGTTCCAGAGCGCAGGGTCTTCACCTCATCAGACACATTCATAAAACGCAAAGGTATGGTTTCCCCGGCGGTCACTAGAGTTTTTGCCACTGTCCTTGGACACAAAATTATAGCATAGCTCAACAATGCCCAAACCAATGCCAATACTCGTTGACGGGTAGTCATTGATCCGACCTCGGACCAATACCTCAGTACCGGGTGGCAGGCAGGTATCCTCTGCTACTGACATCTTATAAAAACCTAGATTTCCCGTAAAATGCAATGGTATTGTTTGACCACCGCATAACATGCTTGCATCATGTAAACTGATTGTACACTGATGGTCCCTGAGAAAATCCAAACCTATAATACCATCGATTGCAAGATCTACTACTACCGCTTCTGTCAAATATCTATCTGACCCTATGCTCAAACCAAATTTGCCCTTGCCATCAATATTCAATTTTGTGCCATTGGCTGAGGTTGTAGCCTGTGCTACTCAATACAGCTGTGGTCTATCTTGGAATTTTAGAGTATAAAATAGCTTACAAGAATAGTAGCACATGTATCCACCAGAAATTTGGCCTTTTTACCTCCAACGCTGACAACAACATACGCCCCTGCCTCTGCTGTAGAGTTATTTTGGACATTTACTTTGATAGGACGATTTTGTCATCTACGTACTCTATTGTTAATGGGTCTAACAAATCCATTTTGTGCATTCTTGCTCTGATCACTTCGATTGCCACTCTGTCTTGGCAATGGACATTCACGCTTGAAGTGTCCGGGCTTTCCACAGTTGAAACATCGTTTATTTGCTTTCCACTCTTGTCTGTATCCTTGCGAGCTCCCCGTTTAAATTCCTCAAGGTCCTTTCGAAGTGACTCCAGTTGTCTTGAAAACGAAGCCATCATTGCTGTTAACTGGTCCTCCGTAGATGCTACTTGGTTTTCTGTGTGCGCAGCTCGCAGATATGCTCTCCCTATATCCTGCTTTTTCTCTGCTTTATAGAAGGTTTCCAGTTCTACGGCTAGGCATATTGCTTGATTTAAATTCTGCGGCCTGGACTGTTAAATCTTAATCCGCATCTCGGTATCTTGCAATGCATCTAGGTAATGGTCCTTGGCTAATGTTTCCTTATCCTCATTAGGGGCTAGTGGGTATGCTCTATTTACCAATCGCCTATTAGTTTGTCCCAGCTCTGGCAGGGTCTCACTTGCTCGCTGACGTCTTTCTTTTAATTGAACCCTAAATAGTTCATCCTGGTTAGGAGGAGCAAATCGTTCTTTTGTGTTATCATCGGTAAAAGCGGAGCGTTGTGTTCGAACAATTCCTGAATCCATCCAGTTTCTCGCCTGCTCCTTTGTAGTAGAGTGTTTTGGCGTTACGTGTGTCTGTCGTCTAATTTTTCCCATCTCCCGCTTTACTTCCTCTTACAAGACACTCAGATGCTGTTCAGATCTCCAATGATAAATAACTCGCCGAAGCTGTCTCCAATATCCCACCGCTGCCACCAAAAAGTATTTCACGTACTCTGTGTTGTGATCTCTGAGTTTGTACCAGAGTTTATCTCTGGATATTGGAATATGCCCGCCTCGGCAATTTACCAGATTTAATTCAGAGGTAGCGTTGCAATTTTCGAGTGTTTAGCCTTTACAGTGACAATTGCACTTAACTGAACGCTTTCTTGCTTGCTAGTGGTCCGTATCAGGTGCACAACTTATAAGTGCACTATGTACCCGTGCATTATCTATCCGGTGCTCAATCAATCCGTGCACTATTTATCCCGTGCCCTAACTGTCTCGTGCACTATTATCCTGTGCACTATTTGTCCCGTGCACTAACTGTCTCGTGCACTATTTATCCTGTGCACTCTCTACCTGGTTCACAATCAACCAGTGCCTTATTTATCATGTGCACTATCTACCCGTGCACAATTAACCAGTGCACTATTTACCCAGTGCACTCGAGAACCAGTGTATATGCCCCTGCGAACCTTATTCAGGTAAGCAAATAACGATTCAAGAATCCAACTTGAGGTTACCTAATGTTCTCTTTTCTGTCTCTGCACTTCTTCTGTAACTCAGACTTCTGCTCAAACGGACCAAATCAGACCAATGAAGAACTAATCTCAAAAGACAAGCCCAATAGACCTTAATACTAGCGCTGCAACGGTTTATATACCCAACTTTGGACTATATCATTATTCTAGGGAGATACCAAATTACAGAGTCACTTAAATGTTTTACAACAATAACTTAAATAATAAAGCGCCTAAATGACTGTTACCATAGAGTCTGAACTATTGCGTGTTTGCACCGCAATCGATCCGAATTGTACACAGGGTTCGGTTACTAAAATTAACATATTGGAATGTAAATATGCCAAAAGTGAAAGAAGTTATTAATGAGAAATAAAGGCGTGTTAATTGTTTACAAACTGGATTTTATTTCAGGCATGTCGTGTAAACAAATGTCATCACAGATGCCTCTGCTGGTGAAATGTTAGTCCCAATGGTAAGGCCAGACTAGTATTCAGACTTCAGTGTTAAAAATCCAATATAATTGATTAATTCTTTTCTAAAGGCGACTTTGTTACAGCAAAACCAGTTTAGGTTTAGGTTTTAAACCGGTTTCAATGAAGTTTTCAAAACTGGTTTTGGTTTAATGATGAGTAACAAATAATTGGTTTTCGGTTTAGTTTTAAGAAATTAATAAAGAAACATTCTATAGTTAATAGAAAGCAAAGATTACGCAATTATAAATTGGGTAAAACAAATTCTAACATTTGTTGCATATGCATATCTAAAAATTTTGTTGGACTTTATTTTCGAATTCGTCAAATATCAAAAACTTTGTTTGGCAATTTTAATGTTTGTCTTTTATTAGATTCCCCAGAAAAAACAGCAATGCTATGTTCTAGTAAAGATTTATCTTGTTTCTTTGATTTTTCAAAATATTTCTTCGTTTATCTTTAAAACATCTCCACATTGCAACATCAGTGCCGCCATTTTCATAACTCAAATCATTGCATTGTATCACACGTGGGGTTATAACTAATTTCAGGTACGGTTTACTGAGCTATTGCGCGATAATATAGTTCGATGTTTGCATTTACCGAAGTAAGTACTTTCTATCAGTAATATTGGTTTGATTATTTTTCAGGTGAAAAACAGTATGTTTTGTATTGCGAAATGTAATAATTTTGTTCTTTGCATTTGAATAAAAAATATAATTCTGTTCATATATTCTTACGCGATCAAGCTGGCTAGGTGAACGATCATATTGTTGTATTCATTACATTATGTGCACGTGATTATGTGTCATAACCATTTATTGTAAATGTGTTGAACAAATAAACATTTCGTACTATTTCGTACTATTATCATAAATGCACATTAAATCTGCTCTCATCTGAATTTAATTATATAATTAACGCATTGTAAATATGTCCAATATTATATCATAAATGCACATTCAATCTGCTTTCATCTGAATTGTTAATTGTATAATTAACGCATTGTAAGTATGTCCAACAATAATGAACTTCTTGCTACTGTTTTAATGGTGTATTAAACAATTTTCGTGATGTAAACAGTTAATATTCCATGGCTACCTGTGCTGCTGCAGCTGATCATCATGATGTCCTAATAGTAAACACGATTTACACATGTACATCTTTGCAAAATAAAATAATACTAAATCAATGTATTCAGAATTTCGAATATTTGTAAAATAAACGAAAACCAGTCCTTTATCCCAATTCGGATTGCAGATTTAACAAACGGTACAAATGTAAATAATTTGGGACAAAGATGGCGTTGATGAGGTCTCATTCCATCGTAAATGTTGCATTTTAAAGAAAAACATGTCGTCAAACTTTCAAGTCGAATATTTATTCAGTGAACACTGAAAGTCTCAATAAATTATTTCTTGTACAGAAAATGTATCAATGTCGATGTTTTGGAGACGGAAGGTTCACCCAATCTTGACATTTGAGTTTTGACCTTGCATACATTACTTTTAATAGTTGTGTACAGTACTGCTCAAATTTACCATGTCGCTTTCTTGCATCAAGTACTTTTGAGTTTATAAATAATCATTAAACACATCAGGAAAATATTCTTTTGATGATTTTTCTTATTAATAAATTGTTGTATTGTATGAAGACAGAAATATAGTCTCGATAAAAGTTGTTATTTGTTACAAAATATGTGGCCTTGATTGCATGTCGCCAAAAACCTATTTATGTATGTAACAAAACTCCTGAACATAACTGAAATACTGCTCGCACACTATTTATTGTAGATGAGTTTGAGCCAATAAAATTATTTATATTTGTATTTGTATTGTATTAATCTCTCATATTACAATACAAAATGGGTTCCTGTTTTAATCCCCCATTTACTTTAGTTGAGTTTCCCCGATATGGTTCAACCATATCTTCTCTTGTTAATATTCAAACCTAAAAAACTTAAACCGCAAACCACCCCCGTATGTGGTTTGGATGGTTTGCGAAACCAGTTTCAGTTTGCTACTAACAAACTAGTTTCAAACCGGTTCTCATTAACAAATAGAAAGTTTTATAAATTGAAACTGGTTTTGCCCTAACAAATACGCCCTTAAGTTATTGTTTACATTTACCTCCCTCGAATCACACAAGTTTCAAATTCTATGTTTTTTTTTATTTTTGAATGTTTGGATTAGGCATAACGTTTCTGAATTTCACAAGTTCTTTATCATCTTATTATTTTTGTTTAGTCATTCATATTTCAAGTTAGCGTTTGGCGTTGTAAAAGTTATAAAACAGTGATCAGCTTTATTTATTACACACATTTCAGGGAAGAATTGTTATGCTGGAAACAAGATAATCCCTGCCGGTGTGGATGTCCAGGTAGACGAAAAAAGGACTTGTAGATGTCAAGAAAAGTTTGAATTTGGAAGAAATAAAAGGCTGTGTGTAAAGGTGTAATGCAAATAAAAAATGATTATAGTGCAGACATTTCTGAAGACTACGACCCAAAACATTTTTTTGTGCAGACATTTCTGAAGACTACGACCCAAAACATTTTTTTAGTGGAGACATTTCTGGAGACTACGACCCAAACAATGATTATAGTGCAGACATTTCTGGAGAATACGACCCCAAAAATGATTATAGTGCAGAAATTTCTGGAGACTACGACCCAAAATATTTTTTAGTGCAGACATTTCTGGAGACTACGACCCAAAACATTTTTTAGTGCAGACATTTCTGGAGACTACGACCCAAAACATTTTTTTTGTGCAGACATTTCTGGAGACTACGACCCAAAACATTTTTTTTAACAATTTCTTATGGTTTCGGTAATAAATATTATGAAAAACGTTGAGTGACAATGACTTTGAGTTACATGTCATGTGCCACATCTGGATCAGTACTGTATACCATTCCAAGCTAAACTAACTACCCGTGTTTAGTGAGGTTTATTTTGCTTAATGTCTTTCGTTCTTGGTATGGCTGGAAAAAATAACTAGGAGTTAGAAAGAGAATCTAAGTAAGGTATTCGAGTTTGTTGCTTGTTGTTTAGACAAAGGTTGTTCAAAGATTGGATTCATTTGGAAAATGTTTTGCTGTTTATATATCCCTTCCATCTTTGGGGAGACGTATTAGTAATACCCATACATTCCGAACATATCCCCTGTAACAATCTTTACTGGACGTCATTACATTTACCACCAATCGTCAGGACTGTTTCTCGAAATGATCGTTTTCTTGAAAATGCAACAACATCCGACCACTTTAAAGGTCGGTTACAAGCTACGTTTCAAAACTTTTTTTTTGGTACGATGTATCTGTCCTTTTATGGGTACATAGACGGCTCATCTACGTGCTTTACCAAAACGTTGTCAAAAGGGTTAACTAAAATAGTGTCTGCATTAAAAGAATGACAACAAAAATACTGTGAAACTGTTTATTCGCGAAGTAATATTAATCATATGTGGATTCTTAGAAGTTCTAAAGAACTTTTTTGACAATTTAAAATTCAAGATCGATATCTATAATTGTATATGTTAGAACCTTTGATTTTTCAACTCTTTATACCACCTTGCCAAACTAAAATCCCGTCTTAAAGAAATCATACATACATAATTAGTTTTAGTCTACAAAAATACGTTTTTAACTAAAGAACTAAAAAGCAAATTATGCTAGAGCAAAGGTTAATAGTATGCTTTATTTTCAGAAGATACATATTGTACCTTCTGGATGAAGTCAATCGGAATTCCAATGGTCTCATTAACAACTCTCAATTTGCTAAATGGCTTCCATTAATATATCATTCAGAGCTGGAAATTAACGAAACAACAAAACAGCTTTATCTACACCATTTTAAGACTTGCACCCTAAAATAGAACACCTGTCAATTTAGTACAAATTTTCGACAAACGAGACGATTTTTAATTTCAAAATTATAAAATGTCCTCACTTATGCATCAATATTCCAGTTTCTCCTGCATACGGTGTCTGTATTTCACAATTGATCAGGTATGCAAGAGATTGCAGCGAGTATACTGATTTTGCAAACGTCACAAATTTCTTCGGGATAAACTTATACACCAAGGTTACAAAAAAATACGACTTGTCCGCGCCTTCAATAAGTTTTACTATAGATATGTTTTCTTTGTTAAAAGTTAAAAAAATACTTGTTTGAAAATATGATTGCAGATAGTTTTCTATTTTTTAAAATCAGTACAGTGCTGCGATGATTATTGGATAAACATATGACTGACTAGTGGTATAAGATACCCATCCATTTTCACCAACAAACCAACTCGCTATAAGCGGGAAGCTTGGCATACCATAAACCTGGTTAAACTCACCATTCCATTCAAATTGCATGTAACAAGTCAGGACCATATCTGTAGTTGCTATGTTTTTGGTTGTTGGTTCTAAAGTGTGCTAGTTTCTTGGACTTTGATTTGTGACTTTTTCTACGGTGTTCGGTGTTTAGTTATTACCGTCATTTAAACATTATTTGCGAACAGCTGTTATATATATATGGAACAGTGGTACATGGTTTGGCTATAGTCGAAAACACTAACATTTCTATTATTTGCATACCTTTCTAGCATTCATCAGCATTTTCCTGGACTAGGAAATTAATAAACTTTGATTCATAATTAAAACAACTTTTGAGACGCTCCCACTTTTACATGCAATTTCTAATGCAGTGAATGTAAAAATACTACATTGTTTAAAAATTACCAAAATTGTATCTTTCAAGATCAGAGAAAATTTTAACACTTTTTAAAACTTAATTTATGCAGGAGCTTACAGCTAAAAAATGTACACATCTAACCACTATTGACCAAACTAGGACACAATGTACTATTCAGTTCTGTACTTAATGTAGGGTACACAATCTGGTAAGCTGTTACTAGTACACATTTACTACTGTTATACCTATATATGGTATGTCAAGCTTCCCGCTTATGGTGAGTTGGTTTGTTGGTCAAAAAATATTTATAACGCTGTTCGCAAACAGTGTTTAAATAACGGTAATAACAAGATACCGAACACCGAGGAGAGGAAAATGTCACAAATCACACTTGTATAATATACAAGTCTAGAGGAGTATGAAACGTTATATATATCCTACATTAAGTACAGAATATATATATATATATGTGTGTGTGTGTGTCTAAAGAAAGCTACTAACCAGTACACTTATTATGTATCGGATCTACAAACATGACGATACAGCATAAACAAGCAATAATATACAAGTCTAGAAGATTATGCAACGATACAAACGACGGTGTTTCTTGTCAAATCTAGACACAGCCTTAGTCATTGAGTGTCAATATAAATAAATAACGTCAACAAGTAACAAAATATTGATCTTGAAATTTCTCACTCTAACTGAACTTATAAATTCTATACATTGCCTTTACCATCCGCCAACCGCGGATGAGCTTTCTCCCTACTTTGTTCAAACATTCCAACAAAATGTTATCAGAATTTGTCACAGTGGTAATTTTCATAACATTTTGTTGGAATATTTGAACAAAGTCGGGTGAAATCTCATGATAAGTGTACAGGTTGGTAGCTTTCTTTACCTGTATTGTGTATTTACACGACAACAGTGGACTTATATTATTCCAACACCCAATGAAGAATGCCTCAAGCATTTAGAGGTAAACGCCACTGATGAGTCTTGAAAAGACGGAACGCGTCTGGCGTATTTAATTTATCACCATTGTTATTTTTATAACATTTTGTTGGAATATTTAAACAAAGCCGGGTGAAAGCTCATCTGCCGGTGGATATATATAAATATATAGATATACATTTTATATATTTAACAGGGAACAAAGTTTAACTAACAACTAAGAATAAAACCACTTCTTGATAACTGAAATGAATCATCTATGTGTTTCCAAAGAAGTAAATTTTGACACCCTCTCTAAAATTAAATATAAAAGTGTGTGTGTGTCTTCTATTATGTAGTTTCTAGTGAAGCAATGTACACAAAGCAGAGAACGGTGGTTATCTATATTCTGCTGAAACAATATTACACAGAATTGGCATTTATGTAATTTTACTTAATATAACATGGCAGTTTATACTGGAAGGTTGACTTTCTCGACAAGAGGCCATTACTTTATTTCTCAGTTGTCTTATTTAAAGTAAAAAACATAACGCAAGTTTATAGAAGGCAGGTATTAGCTTCAAGTAGAATAAAAGACCAGTGACTTCGATTCCCTCGTTCACACAAAACACATATTGCCCTATTGTTATCAAGTTATACGAACTTGTTCAAGATATATACAATATTCGTACATAGTCCGAAAATATATGATTTATTAGTACGAGCCTTAGAAACGGGTAAAAATTGGAGGCTGTGCCATGTGAGCATTTCTAATTAGTTTCGCAGCGATTACAAATAAAATTTATATTTTGTGACAATGTTCGAATATTGTGTTTATCCTGCAACCCTTAAATACATATTAATTTGCTGAAAAACGTTCACTTCTGAGTTAAAAGTTTTTGGCGCGTATTGTAGTGTCACAAAAGTCGTAAACCAGAACATAATACTGAATATCGTTAGAAGTGAGGTCAAGGGTACAGGATATTTTATTCGGCACAGCCTTAATTTTGTTGCCTACAAATATTCGGCTACCTTTATTGTACAGCGAATGTAATAATTGCAGGATAAATTGGAGTATCTGTTCAAAAGAAGACAGAGGGACTAAAAATTTTACTCTTTGACTGCTTGTGTTTATTGACCATATTTCGATATTGTGGCTATTAATCTAATCCAAATTTAATACAATTATGAGAAGGCATATACAAATCTTTAATTACAAATTGTGATAAAGTGATCGAGGTATTTTTTGTAATCTTGTCTTAGATATTGCTGTAATAAACATTTCATTAGTTTCACAAAAAAAGCTGACAACTATAAATCTGAGAGTACTTCCGGGACAATTTTCCATATAATTTACATTTATAAGGGACATAACTACCTCAAAGATTATCGGTGGGTGCTAATTTTAGAACTTATTCAATATATTGTTGATAAACACATTCGCTTTTTATTTTTTAACATTTTTGGTTGAAATAAACATGTCAAAAGTTGCATTCAAAGCTGAAAAGAAAGGTTGGCATTTAGAGTGCTCTCCGGACAATTTTCCGTACTATTTACTTCTCCAATGGGCATAACTCCCATATATATGATTATTCAAACTTTGAACGAATACAGGATCATGTTGATACAAACATTAAACTTTTATAAAAATATTGCTGAAATAATTACATTTAATTCTTTGCATAAACATTGACAAAACATAGGTGTGAGGCTGCTTAAAGAGCAGTTCACATAAAACAATTTACATTTATATTTTGCATAACGTCGACTTTAACGTTAAAAGAAAACGATCGACATGTGCTGATTTTCAAAGCAACAAGAAGGGCATACGTTAACTTGTAATCAAGCTAAACCATACCAAAGCTGCCGGTCGTGATGAAATCATTCCTAGACTCTTAAAATAACTGGCTCGTGAAATTGTACCAGCACTCACACAAATATTCAGGAAGTCCCTCAGTTCAGAAATAGTCCCTAGTGCTACATCTGTCCAGATAACACAGACCTTGAAATATTGTATTAAATAATACACACACTTCATGAATGGGAACTTCACAATATGGAAAGTTAAAGTCATCTCGATTCATATCAGTTTCTAGGTAAAATTCAAAATACCAACGGACTTTAGGGTGTATTTAGCTAATCCTTAAATTAAAGTTCATTTGACTGAAAATTATGTAATGATACCACATCATCTATATGATCAACTTATCAAACCAGTTGATTAATACAATACTATTAACCTACATCTTTATAAAATATTCGACCATCTGCTGCTAACATTATGAAATATTAATATGAAGATCGCCGGTCACATTTACGTTTTAAGCATAATTCGTATGTATTCATAATTTGTGCGGCAGATGGCCGAATATGTAATAATGTTGTTTAATGGGACAGAACTATGAGTATTGTATTTAATCAATGGCTTGATTAGTGATTCTAGTGAACGCATAAAATCTTTATATAAAGGTGTTATAAAAAATGTTGCGGACGTAGGTTAATCCAGGGATATATAAAAGCACATATGTTTTGTTTTATTAAATTGAGTTGGAAAATGATAGGTCAATTCTTACTTTTCTGTGCGTTTTTCTTCACAACAGTTCAGGCACAACCGTCTACCACGCTGTCGCCTAACACCCTGCCACCTTATACCCTTCCGCCTCCTTCTTGTTTTAGAGACGGAAAATATTATCAAGAGGGTGAACATTACCAGCCATCGCCTTGTGAATGGTGCGAATGTGTAAACGGAGAGGAACAATGTGCTATAGCGGACTGTTTTTTCACGGAATGTGTCGATCCTATACGTGATCCAACGCAATGTTGCCCCGTTTGTCCAAATGGTAAGATTGTATTTTTTGCCAATTTGTTGGTCATTTAGGTAACGACGTGTTTTACATAATTGCGTAAATTAAAAAATATTACTTTAAACTTTACGAATTGTATTTTTATTTGAAGCCATTTGGCGGGAGAGTCTGGCGTTGTAAATATTATTGAACCTTGATCACTCTTAACTAATTATTACAAAAATTTCAGGGAGAAATTGCTATGCTGGAGACAAGGTAATCCCCGCCGGTAGCGATGTTCAAGTAGACGAATACACTACCTGTCGATGCCCTGAAGAGTTTAATTTTGGCATGACTCCACAAGAAGCTGTGTGTACATCTACTGCTACTACAGTCCTGCCAAGTGATTGATATCTAATGCTAATAAAAACTTAACATATATTGCAGAGATATTTGAAGATTACGACCCAAAATATTTCACGTAATTCGCTTGTGATGTTTTGAATAATTGTGTATATTGTAAAAACATGTAGGCGATAATGGGTGTTGCACGTCTGGTTCCACATCTGGATGAGCATCTGTTCTAAAGCTCCCGCCGACATTAAGTGGGGTTCATTGTGCTTCTGTCCATCTAGGTATCTTCTAAAAACTTTTTTACCAGTAGTCACACTATGGTGCTGACAGGAATTAGTAATTTTAGTCATTGTCTAAATTTACTGAGGTATTTTGGTAATAAAAGCTCTACAACATCTTAATCTTTTGGATTTAAAATGTTTGGTTAGAGCGCCACTAATGGGTATTGATTAGACGAAACGCGCGTCTGACGTAGTAAATTCTATTTACTGTGGTATCTTTGACATTTTATTTGTAAATGAAAAAAATAAGATGATGCATAGACGTAATCAATTAATTAAAATCTAAGTACAGCGGTATTCGTTTTGTTTATTTATTTGTTCCATGTTTTGTGTTTATTGCTGTGTGGCTACCAAGTGTTCTGCCAGCTATGAAGTTTTAATTTTGAAGTTAGATATGACTCATTTGTTCTAAGATTGGAGTCATTTAGACTGACTTTTACTGTTTATATATCCATTTTTTCATTGGGACACATTCGACCATTTTTAATTTCGGTTTCAATCTACGTTTCAAATAGGTTTCCAGTACAGTGCATCCGCCCTTCTAAACTTAGTTTGAATACATCAGATTGAAGCACATCTATGATTAGTTATACTATAGGTAGCATTTTGTTTATTAAACAGTGAACACAGTTTTATTAAAAACTAATAATAAATCCAATCCTTTCGGAATGATGACTAAATTGAATCATCCATAGGTTTCCAAAGATGTACATTTTGACGCCATCTCTAAAATTAAATATAAAATTTACTGTGTTCTATTTTTGTAGTTTCTAATGAAACAATGTACGGCGGTAATTTATCTTAAGCTAAAACACTATAATACAGAACTGGTATTTCTGCAAAAATTTATACTTAATATATAATGGACATTTTAAATTTTTTCATGCTAGGTAAACATTTGACAACGTGGCATAAATTTATACAAGGCAAGATCCAACAGGATAAAAGGAGAGTGTTATTCAATGTTTTTTTATTTTCACGGTGTAGATAGCCTTCATCGGCATTGGTATAGTGTTTGATAAAAGCCCTACAACATTTTTACATATTGTTTGGGTTTGAGCGCCACTGATGAGTCTTGACGAACCGCGCGTCTGGCGTAGTAAATTCTATTAATCTTGGTCTCTTTGATGATATTTTATTCACATCCCCCTTTTCTAAAAATCACATATTGTCTCTGCGTAATTGTTATTAGTGATATTGGTGTATCTGTTCAAAAGAATATAAACAGAAGGACTAAATGCGACTCTGCTTGTACTGGACAATGACAGGATTATTCGCTATATTAATTGCATTTCCGAAAGGTATAACCCCGTTAATATGATTGTGCGAACTTTGAAATTGGCAAAGATAATATTAAAACAAGATTAGATTTCCTAAAAAAGAACATCCTCACAAGTCAGGGTTTCTGTGTCCACATGTGTCCACGAAACCCTGACAAACTTAACTAGGAAATTCCTGGGCTAGAAGATATTCACATGACGTCAAATCTTCAAAATATCAACCAATGAAATTGATTGAAAGAAGCAAGTGTTTGGCTGAAGTTATTCTTACTCATTCTTGAGTGGGGAGAAAACGTACTGCAACTAATAAATACTAAAACTATTAACACTAACGTACAAAATACAATGATTTCCACATGGTCTATGCAACACATCTGTTTGGTTTATTTACAATCGACATCGGGATATCCCCTAACCAAGTCGTGAATGAAAGCGAGCTTTTGATTGGCTACATGCATGTATGATGTAGCCAATCATAATAGGGATTTCTAGCCCGGGAATTTCGTAGCTAAGTTTGTCAGGGTTTCGTGGACACTCGAGGACACAGAAACCCTGACTTGTGAGAATGAAAAAAAATAACTAAAAAAATGCATTCTATAAGTTTCACAAAAACCTGCCAAAAATGTATATGTTGGAGTGCTAACAGAACAGTTTTCTATACAAATTTATATTTTGTATGGGCATAAAGTAAAACAGAAATTTTTTTCTCATTGTTCGAACTTGTCCAGACAAAAATCATTAAAAGAAATCATTTTGACATCATATAGGGATAGATTCAACATAAAAAGCCAGAATTGTTTTTATTTTATGAAAGAAGGACGATAAGTTTAAATACACCTATAAGTGCAGATAGTTTTAGAAAACAATTAACATATTTTACGCATTATTCTTTTTGATGCCATACACAAATGGACATATTTATTTTCACAAGTTGACTTATTATCTGACAAGTAGACTTGTGTATATAACAAGTTGAGCCTCGTTTCATATGTGAAATTGAGAAATAAATGAAATAAAACAGAGATTTTGTTTAACTTTTGGAAGTTTCATGTAACATTTGTCTGCAATAGCCATATAAAACTACGGGAACAACAACTCTACTGGTAGAATTTTGCATCATTGTTTAAATGTTATTATCGTGAAATTGCAAAATTGTTTTAAATTCGGCTTTTGTTTATTCCCAAGATATAGATGGCTTTGGCATAACCTTACAAAAGCCCTTTAAAATCTTAATTTGTGTAGACTTCTTTATTTTGTCTAGATCGCAAATGATAACTAGTGCTGATTGTGTTGGGATGTCAAAACAGAATGTTTCCCAAACAAACCCCCATGGCCACTATATTCTTGTGCATGTTGAAAACTTCCAAAAAGACATGACATTCTTAGTTTGTGCATTAAAATCTACCTAAATATTAAATTTCGTTGCAATCGGACTAAGTTGACGTTAAGGGGGAGTGTAGTGAAACGGCTGCCATCACAAAATGCTGTCGCTCGCGTCCAATTTTGTTTGGCAAAAATGCTCAGGATAGTTAGCTGTATCAGTATACCAATTTTCATTGAAATTGCTCTGGCCATTACTGAGATATGACAATGGCTGCCATTTTATAAAACTTTAAAACGACCGCCATTTTAAAACCGGAAGTCGGAAAACAGTTGTAATGGCACACTCAGGGTACCATAATCTACATGTGTACCAAATTTCGTCGAAATAGGATGACGTTTAAGTTTTTGTATTTTTAGGGGGGGGGGGGTGTTCGGATAGCGGCCATTTTGAAATGTCGTTCGCGTTCAAAATTTTCTCGGCAAAAATGCTCAGGATACTTAGCTGTATCAGTATACTAATTTTCATTGAAATTGCTCTGGCCATAACTGAGATCTGACAACGGCCGCCATTTTTAAAAACGTCAGCCATTTTGAAAATTCCATAAGTGGATTACAAAACATCAGGTCACCCTTAACATGTTCCCAAAGTTTCATCTTGAATGGACATTGCATCTCAGAAAAAATGTGCGGACAAGATTGAACGGAAAGAAGAAAAAAAAGAAGAATAATAATAAGAAGAAACCGGACAAAAACAATATGTCTCCCAAAACTTCGTTTGGGATACATAATTCTTGATTAGACAAAACGAGAACCTGACATAGAAAATTTCTTACCTTTTGTATCAGTGGTGGAATTTGGCTATTCGCAAAGAAAATAAAACGGGCAGGCAATTGTCGAGAAATAACTTTTTATCACCGTTGATGTATGTAGTATATATGGCCTTGTAAACTCATTTGGAAGTATAAATTTCCACTAATAAATTGTCTATGTATAAACAAAAGGGTTTAGAGCTTTCTCAGCTGGAGCAACGGTGTAACTGTAACAAAAGGGTTTAGGACTTTCTCAGCTGGAGCAACGGTATAACTGTAACAAATTTGATTTTTTTCTATTTCTAAGATACATGTGGTCTTGAGTCGGATTTAGTACAATGTAGTTATAAAAACTCTTCAACATCTTAATTATTAAGCCTTGCAATGTATGTACCAGTAAACATGATAATTGAAATGGATTATATATTGAATCATCATAAATCATTATGCGAAGAATATGCACTGCTGTGTGATTTTCAATTATTTGCTACTGTTGTGAAGCATAAATACAATAGTCAAACTAAACTGACAAACAATCACCTCTATTAAATTGTCTATGTACTATCAAATTTTTCAGCGCATTCTGGAGCTACAGCAGACATGTTGCAAGTAAGCCAAACTCAATAAAACATGAAGTATTGTACGAATAAACTTTCGTGTTTATTTGGTCTTAACAAATGCCTTAATATCCATTGTTTATTGAATTTGAATTAATATTTTATACTTTTTCAATAATTGACATGGTTATGTTATGTTTTTTTTCAGTTACTCAATCATAACAATAATCCATCATAAAACAATACAAATAAATAAATAAATAATTTCCTTTCCGTTATGTACACACACACAAATCAACGAAAATGTACATAACAACATAACATGCACAAATTCACTCATTTTAACGTATTCGCCAAAAGCCTCTTACTAACGATATGTGCATTAAGGCTTGTGAAACTAATCGGTTGCCTGATCAAGTGAGGGAAAAACTGCTTTCAAAAAATCTCTTTGACGTGGACCCCATTGAGTTCTGTTTTACCAGAGGTATTACCTTTTCTTCCATTAATAAATTTAAAGTTTTGTAATGCAGACCTGTTGTTTGGTATTTCTTCATCAAATTATTTCCAATTGTGATGCTTTGCAACAATCATGAGGAAATCGACAAGCATAGATTTCTTTGTATAATTAAGTAAAATAGTCTTCTTATCAATAGATACTGTGTTTAGCAGATTTGCAAGTTACTAGAAATGTGTACACAATCGAACAAAAGAAGTTCTAAAGGGTAAAATTACTTTAATTAACTCCTCTGTAAAATCTTAAAATAGCAAAACCAGTTTGTCATACGGTAATCGAGCACGCCTTAAAGCCGTGTTTTCCTTAACGATTTAGTGTTCATCTCCTGGTCTTTTTCGACTTCATCTTTACATTTTTACAATGCCTAGACAGAAATTAAGGTATAACAGTAGTAATGTGTACCAGTAACAGGTTACCAGATACATTAAGTACAGTACTGAATAGTACATTGTGTTCTGGTTTGGTCAATAGTGGTCAGATGTGTACAATTTTTTTAGCTGTAAGCTCCTGCATAAATTAAGTTTTAAAAAGTGGTAAAATTTTTCTCAGATCTTGCAAGATAAAATTTTGGTAAATTTTTAAACAATGTAGTATTTTTACATTCACTGCATTAGAAATTGCATGTAAAAGTGGGAGCGTCTCAAAATATTCTAACCAGCAAAAAAAAAAAGGAATTGGTCACGGATATATATGGCATATATTTTTTTAATGGAAAATGAAAGTTTATTAATTTCCTAGTCCAGGTAAATGCTGAGGAATGTTAGAAAGGTATGCAAATCACAGAAATGTTAGTGTTTTCGACTATAGCCAAAACATTTACTACTGTTCAACCTTAAGTGAAGCTGAGAAGTAGCAGATCTTTGGAATGCGTTATAGTGGACAGAGTTTGGGTCAGATAGCACAACACTTTGGCATTCACTTTAGTATTGTATCCCGCTACTGAAACGTCATCAAGATGGTGGAACTTTCCAGGAACGTCCTGGGTCAGGTCGACCACCAAAAACATCTAAAAGGGAGGATAGAGCACTCGTTCGTGTAGACAAACGCCAACCGTTTGCCACCGCAAGATATTTTCCTGACGATTTGAATATTGCAACCAGAGTCGCCGTTCGAACAGTTAACAGGCGCATGAACAATGCAAGGTTGAGAGCTCGTCTTCCCTTGAAACGTCCAATGTTGACACCGATACATCGCCAAGCACGTTTAAGGTGGGCACGATATCACCGCCATTGGAATATTCGAATCTGGCGACGAATACACTAGACCGACGAAAGCAGATTCCTTCTTTGTCATATTAATGGACGCATGCGCATTTGGAGACAACGAGGCACTGCTTACAATCAGAAAAACATCATAGGCACTACAGCATTTTGCGGTGGTGGTATTATAGTGAGGGGAGGCTTTTCATACGGCTGTAAACTGAATTTGTATGTGGTTGATGGGACAATGACAGGGCAGAAATATCGGAATGACGTCATTAACGCTATAATTGTGCCACAGTTCCATTCGATGGATGGATTCAAAAGCCTTTTCCAAGTCTATAAGTAATAAAAACCCTCGATATTATTTTCTTCTAGATAATGCATTACATCATATAATAATCTAGTGTTTTCACCAATAAACCTTTCTCTCATGAAACCTTTTTGTGTGTCACTAATAATATTATGAGTAGTTGCTATTCTCGGATTTGTTAGTCATACCCGTGATTACATAATTAGGTCAACAGGTGGCCATTTTATTAAACGAGAATGGATTTTTTAAAGACAATGTATTGTTTGTTTCTTGCTCGTCAAAACACGGTACAGAAACCAAAACTGATGTGGAGTAAAATAATGTCAATGAATAATGTTAGGCGACGTCTTCCTTAAAATAAAAAATCATAATCTACACTTGATTGTTATTCCGTATCATTAGCAATTAAAACATCCTGATCCTGATCCCGAAAGTTAATTTTAAAATAGAAACTAGAAATATATAACAGGACGCAGATTGCGTCGTGTTAACTAGGAAAAAAGTGTTTGGAAAATGGTCACAAATGTACACTTATTCATGGTATTCTGTATTCGAATTCATTACAGTAGCTGTCTAAAAACCCAACTTCTTCACATGACACCCATCTACGGAAATTATCATAAATTCTCTAATGACTAGTTATCTCTATTCTTTCAATTGCAGCTTATATATTTATCAAGACAATGATTAAAATAAAATATATTTAGAAAGAAATTAAGTTTCAAACCAATTTAAAGCTGTTATGATTTTAAGGGTCGTGGTACTCGCTTTTTTGTCATTGTTCACTTTCAGGTTACAATAGCATAAATTTTTGTTTGCACACCAAGATAGTACCCTCGATGTGTCTATATTTAACACTATGTCTTTCTTGCTTACATGTCACAAATCCTCCTTGACTTGTTAAGAGAATGTTACATTGTAAGTCAGCAATTTCTGTTTCATATGGATCTAATGTTGAATTCCAAAGTCCGTCTGCTTTTATAACGTAATGTGGTATTTGGACAAACCACAAGACTTGAACCTGAAGGTTTCGAATACATAAAATCAACTTCTATTAGGCTACACTTTTGTTTTAATTTAGGTCAAAATTTACTGTGGAAAAACGCCATATCCATATCACAAAACCGTATTTTCAAAAGTAGTATAAGCTAGACCATATGCGGTATTTAGTTTTTTATTTGTCATGCAAAAACCCTCTACCAAGACACGTGTACGCGATACAAGGCAACGTCGAATGCATGATATCCTATTGCATACATTTTAATTTTTTTTAATCTGTCTTTTGTTGACATGTATACGACCGTAATGTAACCGGAAACACTCCTATGTCAATAGGTGTTCTACACATGGAGACTTTATAAAATTGAATTATAAACATATTGCTGTATACATTGTATTGTAACACTACAAATTATACACACTTTTGGACCAACCGGTGCACTATACAGATATACTTTTATTGTTTTTTTTTTGACACATCTGTCGTTTTTGACGAACCAAAATAATAAAAATTATATAAAAACAGAAATTGGTTAAAAAAGGAAAAGATCGGTATCAAATAGACTTGGAATGTTAACCATTAGAACTTAGTGCCAGGTACTAATGATTCTCAATAACTCTTATAGTAATCAAACCATGCTTTTTTACGTTACAAAATAACGAAAGCAGAAAATAGTTATTCAAAATTCCAAATTAATATGTAACGACAATTGCACATGTTAACAAAATATATAAAAACCATGATAAATAGAATCTAACACCGGTAACAGAACTAGATTTTTAAAAAGGCTAAAATTTTACCGCGTCTCTAACTAGGCTTCGTTGACTCAGAGATGTCAATGTTTCACGTCGGTGTTAAATTTTCTTAATCTTGTCTTGGCATTGGTGTTTATTCTCACACTCAACACAGGTTTTTGGGTTTTATTGACAGTTATCTTGTAGCATATGTTTGTTGGAATGATGTTTAACGCCATTTTCAGCAATTTTACGGCATAATCATGAAGCTCCTATCTTCAGTGGAAAAACTGGCAGTCATTGTCAATCAATATTGGAGTGGAACACAACCTGCCCCCAGTGAGATTCGGTGTTGACAGACATGAGATCAATGCTGGAATAACTACACAAACTTACTAAGATACAAGATATGCACTTCTTATGCTGGTGAATGAGAACTTCACGATTAGAAGGTTAAATCATCCCGATTGTTGACTTAAACTACAGGTAAAATTCTAAATATGAACGGACTTTTGGTTGTGTGCAGTATCCTTAATTTCAATTTAATTGGGAAAAACTGTATACTAAGAATAATTTAATAGTAGCACATGTCAACTATATAGCAATGTAAACACGCGTAATCTATATAGCAATGTCTATAAAGCAATGATAGTTCATGTTTAATGTTAAGAGCTTTCTACAATTTGTTCAATACCACCATCTGTTTGGACATTTGAAGATACATCTATTTATTTGTGTCATTCAGATGTAATTGCACATCATGTGAAGCCAAATTTGGTTGACAGAGAATGTTCAGTGTCATCAAAAAATTATTACATATTCAAAAGGGAATGTTTAGTGTCATTATGTTCTCAAAGAACTTAATTACGTATTTGGCCATATGTTGCTTAAATTATGAAATATTTAATATGAATATCGTTTGGTATTTAAACATATAATCTCATATGCTTTTGTGAATCAGTTGCTGCAGCAGATTGTCAAATTTGTAATAAATTTGTTTGACTGGAGTATTGAATTCGGAGTATTGTATTCATCAACTTGTGTAGGACGATCAAACAGTACAGCTTTTCAAAAGATTTTTTGTAATTATGTGTTGTTGATTTCTGATATAAATGTGTGATAACGAATGTTCCAAGACTATATAAACTACAAATGTCTCTGATTAAACGGAATTCAAGTTGTAAAATGATAGGTTTGGTCTTACTTTCCGGTGTATTTTTCTTGACAACTACTCAAGCACGATCACTAACGCGTAAATTTCGGCCACCTCCAACAACTACCACTCCGCCTCCTACATGTATTAGAAACGGAAATATTTATAATGAGGGGCAACAGTATCAACCATCGCCTTGTGAATGGTGTGAATGTCTCCATGGCAAGGAACAGTGTATTATTTCGGACTGTTTTATTACGGAGTGTGTCGATTCTATACAGGACCCAACGAAATGTTGTCCTGTTTGTCCGAATGGTAAGATTTGACTTTTTCGCTTTCGTATTGAAAGGTCTTTCAGTTGACACTGTGATAAAAATAATCACGTTAATAAAAGAAAATGTTTATTTAGACAAGGATTTGTATTCGTGCTATTTACAGTGACATTTATTTGCAACTGCTAGGTTATTGGGTCTGCTGAGAAATGGAAGTAAGATCAGCACATTAGTCATTTTTCAGTGTTAAAAATGAAACAGAATTAATCAATTTTTTGATAAAGTTATTCTTTACATTTGCTTCCCTGAAATTACAAAAGTTTCTAAAACTACGGTTTTTAATTCTTGAAGGTTTAGATGCCCTGGTTGTATATCAATAACGTTTTTGCATTGTGAAAGCTCTTTAGCATAATTATTTCTATTTACATATATGTATTTGTATTCAGAGTGTTATAGTGCCACTAACGAGTGTGTCTGGCTATGTAAAAGTTAAACCTTGATCAATGTTAATAACATTTATTACAAACATTTCAGGGAAGAATTGTTATGCTGGAAACAAGATAATCCCTGCCGGTGTGGATGTCCAAGTAGACGAATACACTACCTGTAGATGTCCAGAACAGTTTGACTTTATAATGAATGCACAAGAAGCCGTGTGTATGTCCACTGCTACTGAGCTCTCATAAAGGAACTAATGGTGTAATGGAAAAACAAGCTGAACACATATTGCACAGATATCTAAATCTAAATCTAAATCAATCTGTTTTTTAATGTTACAGCAGAATAAAGACAGACAGAACGAATAAATATGACTCTGCTTGTGTTGTTCATTGACCTTATGCCTGATACTGCTCATAATAAGTCCAAATTTAATAAAATTATAAGAAAGCATAAAAAACTTACCAAACTAATTTCCAATTATTTACATTTACTTACATTTATTTGCATTTACAGTGATCGATAGGTACTAATTTTTCCTAATTTGTCTCAGATAATGTTGCAATAGACATTTCATAACTTTCTTCATAAGCTGACAAAAATGTAGGTGTAAGCGTACTTACAGGACAATTTTTCATATAATTTATATTTATAAGGGGCTAATTTTCGAACAAGTCCAGTTCACTCTGCTTGTGTTGTTCATTGACCTTATGCCTGATACTGCTCATAATAAGTCCAAATTTAATAAAATTATAAGAAAGCATAAAAAACTTACCAAACTAATTTCCAATTATTTACATTTACTTACATTTATTTGCATTTACAATGATCGATAGGTACTAATTTTTCCTAATTTGTCTCAGATAATGTTGCAATAGACATTTCATAACTTTCTTCATAAGCTGACAAAAATGTAGGTGTAAGCGTACTTACAGGACAATTTTTCATATAATTTATATTTATAAGGGGCTAATTTTCGAACAAGTCCAGTTCACTCTGCTTGTGTTGTTCATTGACCTTATGCCTGATACTGCTCATAATAAGTCCAAATTTAATAAAATTATAAGAAAGCATAAAAAACTTACCAAACTAATTTCCAATTATTTACATTTACTTACATTTATTTGCATTTACAGTGATCGATAGGTACTAATTTTTCCTAATTTGTCTCAGATAATGTTGCAATAGACATTTCATAACTTTCTTCATAAGCTGACAAAAATGTAGGTGTAAGCGTTCTTACAGGACAATTTTTCATATAATTTATATTTATAAGGGGCTAATTTTCGAACAAGTCCAGTTCACTCTGCTTGTGTTGTTCATTGACCTTATGCCTGATACTGCTCATAATAAGTCCAAATTTAATAAAATTATAAGAAAGCATAAAAAACTTACCAAACTAATTTCCAATTATTTACATTTACTTACATTTATTTGCATTTACAGTGATCGATAGGTACTAATTTTTCCTAATTTGTCTCAGATAATGTTGCAATAGACATTTCATAACTTTCTTAATAAGCTGACAAAAATGTAGGTGTAAGCGTACTTACAGGACAATTTTTCATATAATTTATAAGTGGCTAATTTTCGAACAAGTCCAGTTAAAAGACACTGAGACAAAGAGCAAGAAAACCGCAAAACAACAAGAGGTTAAAGTCACGGGACAATTATAAATCCAGATTAAGATAATCATATTCAACACGCACAGAAATCAGCATAAAAACAGTGCGTAACTCAAACCCATTACTAGTATTAACCATACTGTACTCATGTGCTCTGGACAAGTAATCAGACACCGGTTGTGTTATTCATTGTCAACTGCAGTGACCGGTCTAGAAAATCGGAATACCGGTCGAAGCATGTACACATAACTCTCCCGTGCTGCCGGAATGTTTCTATCGATGAACAAAAGTTTCATGTTTGTTTTGAGTCTAGTTTTGTAGTTATCCGATGTTTATTTCTATACGTATTTTTAGTTAGCGGCGTAAATGCAAATATTCACAGAACTCTGCACTGTGCAGGGACGAGACATCATGAATATAGCTGAATGTGAAATTAAAGATCTGGGATAGTGTCTTTTCTTTCTTCGTCAGCAGGTCTCATTTACTACTGCAACAAAATAAATATTACAAATTACTTATAAGTCTATACATTTTACAGAATATTTTGATTTTAATATGGTTTGGGTTTGAGCGCCTCTGATGAGTTTTGCGCGTCAGGCGTAGCAAATTTTATGACCTGGAACTTTGTTGTATTTTTGATTGGTTTGACTATATTTTGTCTTGATCGCAATTATTGGTTATAGGAAACACGAGTGTGTAATTTTCCTGATTTTTGGTATCAATGCATCCTCACAAGTCAGGGTTTCTGTGTACACCCTGCTCGCAGTGAGAATCGAACCTGCAATCTCAGTGTTGGCAGACCACGTGATCAATAGTAGACGAAATACCTTAGCCACTCGCCACCGAGGTTCCCTTGATTTTAGATACTCGCAAAGAAACATAATAATCACAGGTGATTGTCGAAAAATTACTTTTTATCCCCGTTGCAGTATGTAGTTTATATTACATTGCCAAAATAATTGCCGAAATAAATTTTCACTAATAAATTGTCAATGTATAAACAAAATATGGTTCGGGCTTTCTTGTGTATATAGCAACGACACAACTGTTCCAATTTAATAACTGTTTCACAACGTAGATGTTTATCAAAAACCTGTACCATTGGTGCTCATGATAATAAGTTTTTGATCTCCATGCTGAAAATGTCGTGTACCTCTATATAAATATCAAGGAGTCGAAAACAAGAAAATAAGGACCCAAAGAATTTACAATAGAATATTTATTTTGAAGAACGACACTCCGCATCGACCCATGCTATGATTTTGAATAGAAAAATTTCGAAGCGAAAACTTCAATCTACAAGTAGCTATTATGAATCAATGCACTCTTTGAGCAATGTTCTCATACTCAGCATATAACTATCTAGAAAAAAATTAGAACATTTTTCTAAGATACAGGTAGCCTTTAGCCGGTTTTTGCATAACGTTTTGAAATTTGTTGTAAAACCTCTTCAACATCTTAATTATTTAGCCTTCTCATATATTGGCTTGTTCGCCAATGACTTACCTTGATTATAAGTAAATTTCATAATTATGGTAATTAGGAATAATATTATATTAAGCAATCATAAGTCTTTTGCAAAGAACATAAAAGGTGAATTTCAACATTTCCTTTTTGCTACCTTTTGTACCTTCTGGAGCAACAGCATAACAGTGACGAGTTAGATGTTTTACTTCTGTTCTTCAATGCATTTACCATTGGAAATTATCATGGACAAGCAAAGGAATAGTATGTGCTAAACTAACACACAATATTACTTGTTCCAGTCTGCTGCAAAAAAGTATAAAATAATAACGGTTAGACGGTTATAGTTTTAAAAGTAAAACTCATGTGAAAATGTTACATGCAAAGCACGACGTAATGTACAATAAACTTAATTGTTTACTTAAGATAAATCCTTATTCCTTGTGTCATTTCAGATATAAAGGGGTGATAAGGAATGTTTGGAATTGTAGATTAATCCAGAGAGATATCAAGTCACATATTTCCCTGATTACACAGAATTTAAGTCGGACAATGATTGGTTTGGTAATACTATGCGTTGTACTTTTCTTGACAAACATTGCAGCACTATCGCCAACTTTATCAGTGCCGCCTACCACTCCGCCATTTCCTCCTATCACACCGCCTGCTCCTACTTGTTTAAGAGATGGAAAAATTTATCATAATGGTGAACATTACAAACCATCGCCATGTGAATGGTGCGAATGTGTCCATGGACAGGAACAGTGTGCCATAGCGGACTGTTTTATTACGGAGTGTGTCGATTCTATACAAGATCCAACGCAATGTTGTCCCGTTTGTCCAAATGGTAAGATTTTTTAGTCTTAAAATGATTGTAGGTCTTATATTGGGGATCGTGTTGTAGCCAAGTCATAGTGTGGATATGTGTAACATGGAAACTTTATGATATACATATGCACTGCATATCTTCTGTAACTTGTGGAACACACATGTTAAAAAACCATCATATACATTTACCTGATTTAAACAACACAAGACAGGAGCACGTTTGTGGCACATACTCTTAAGTTTTGTGTCATGTATATTAAAACTATAAAACTCATATATTGTAATTTAATCAATACTAACGATTTTAAACATCAGAATAAAATACCAAACTTTGGTGTCATTTTGAAATTATATCTTTTCAAACAAATTACAAACGTGTAGTGTTGATATAATCTTTTCATTATATTATTTCTATCTATAAATTGCACGTTTCTTTGAAAACTATAAGTCAACAATGACCACGCAACTTGATTAAATTAAAAAATTAAACAAGATTGCACTCCCTTTATAATATTAATTAAATATAATACCAACATTACAGGAAAGAATTGTTATGCTGGAAACAAGATAATCCCGGCCGGTGTGGATGTCCAGGTAGACGAATATAGTTCGTGCAGATGTCCCGACCAAATAGGCTTTGGAATGACTGCCCACAATGCCGTGTGTAAACTCACAACTACTACAATACCACCAAGGGAGTAAAGATCTTTTACTAATAAAACATAATTATTTGTTGGACTTAGTTTGCCAATTGAGAATCATACCCAAAAGTGTAGAAAAATATTTTTATTGTAATATGGTGAAATGGAGAGAGAGAGAGGGGCAGTCACAATTAAACTCGATGTTAAACACAAAACCATGGGATACACAACAACAAACAATTCTACACAAAAATACACAAACAAATGTGCTACACATGTGTAAGCAGTTTATTATACACACTCAATATAAATATCAAGGTCTAGTGAAAAAAACACAAATGAGAAAAAAGGGAAGAAATGAAATAGTAAATTCCGAGTTATATACAAGAATGACCTTGACCGATGTTATGATTTCGACATTACAAGTTCGAAGTAAAAACTGCAATCTCACTCTTTTGAACTGGTGTATAAGCTCAGCAAATCATATTCCAGACAAACAAATGCACATGTCGTAAGACCTAGAAAATTGTGTTAATTGTGATACATCAGATCCGTACGGTGGTGCTGCTGGAATATCGGTTTAAAGCGCACTAAGTTTACACGTCCACATAAGTAACGTAAAGTTGTAGTTTAATAATGCCATCTTCAATTACCATGGGAAGGTCAAGGTGTAGTTTTATCAGTAGTACTGTTATTTTCAAGCTCATTGGAATCAAGGGATTTTAAAAAGTATGTACGACTAAAACGGAAATTAAACATAAAGAATTTTCCTTGCGCATGTTTCTTCGCGCAGCCGATGTATGTAGTACCCACCATTTAGTTTCCATTTAAATGATAACTGTTTTTGTTAAAATGGTGATGAAACATTCACAGTACATTATGTTACCATCAAATGGAGATTGCAACACCGACAACACACTTTTCTATTTGTTAACATTTTTACCTAGAACCATAATTGAGGTAATTACTGTCTCCGAGTTTTATGTCAACGCGGAGGATAATGCAATTTTCTCAGAAACGTCCATTTAAATACTACTGTAACGGATAAAACGTCATGAACTCTAGTAGATCGTAAGAATTATTTCGTCAATAGTCTTCAGAATTCTTTCATTTAAAGTTCTTTAGAATTACTTCTTTGTAATTCTTCAGATTATTTGATAAATAGTTCTTTCAAATAACTACGATAATACACTGTAAAAAATGTGTTTAGGGCCTAAACACTTTTCTAAACACATTTCTTGTTATAGATTTTGAGACATGTTTAGGCTCTCAACACATCTTAAATCTAAACATGTTTAGAAAAATGTTCAAATTCTAAACATGTTTCATTATCTTGTGTTTAGAGTAGAAACGTGTTTAGATTGTATGTGTTTAGAGTAGAAACGTGTTTAGATTGTATGTGTTTAGAGATATACTCTGAACATATTCCTCTTGCTATGTATGTGCTGAAGCTGTATGTAGAAAAACTGCTCACAGGTTTGACTGAAATGGAATAGGTAACTGTAAATTGGTGGGAGGTTCAGGTAGTATAGGCAACTAGGTGACCAATATCAATCCTTGATTGATTACAATCATCAGTTTTCTTCCATATTTCGTCTCAGAAAGATTTTGTTTACATGCTTTGTATACCCTCTGCAAACTTGTTTTGGGGGGAGTGGGGGGTATATAGGAATCACCCTGTCTGTCAACTCCTCCTAAACCGCTTGATGAAATTTAATGAAACTTAGCATAAAGGAAGTAAATTATATGTAGATGTACATGAAGGATTTTTATTGACCTCGGATATCATTAAGAGGATCTAAATTGCCTAGAAACTAAATCAAGTTAATCAGATGAAAACAAAATTGAATTCAGACATAGTTTATTTTTACTGAAATTATATTGACCAAGAACATTACAAATATTCACTGAAACAATATTGATCAAAAACATTACAAATATTCACTATTGATCAAGAACATTACAAATATTCGCTGAAACCATATTGATCAAGAACATTACAAAATCCTATGTATATACAAATGTCTAAATATTGCAAAAATCATATCTACCCTGCCAATTTCCAAAGCATCAGAAATACAGGTTTTTCACAAAATATATATATACATCTGCAAATAGTTCAGGTCAAATGGCAGTATATGGACAGGTTGGTGGCACTTCTGTCCATATAATTTTTGGAGCCTCAAACTGGTCCATATACATGTATTTTAATATTTTTTTGTGCCATGAACTATTTTTTAAATTTAAACAAATTAATTAGAATTTAAAGTGTCCTCAAGTTTCTTGCAAAATTTTAAATAGTTTGCAGACATATGGAATTTATTCTTTCTGTCTTTTAAAATGTAATGTTGTACAAGTCCAAGTAGCTGGTATTGTTTTGGATAGGACAAGTCCCAAACATAGTAACAGAATAGCAGTCTTAAGACTGCTTCTTTGAGGTTATGCCCCACATCCACTTCAATTCCCTCTCCAACTACAAAACATTGAATAAGTGTTCTGTCACTATTTTCTGCTATAACAAGCCTTGGCGCCTCTGTTTTCTTTGAGGAAAGGGTCAGGTTGTTTCACTGAAAAAGATCAATAGTATTAAAAATTAAAGCCTTAGTAAAAAAAAACTTGCATTTAAAAAAAAATAATGGTCAGAATGGTTTACTGTATTATAACAAATCTGCAACTAAACTATCTATACTACTAAATCTACAAGATGCAAAATTGTACCTAGCTGGCATACAGTTTTAACCACACATCGAATGTTTAAACTGAGACCGTGGTACAGATTGAAACATTCATCCTTCCAGATCTTTTTTGTTTTCCTTGTTTAATAATTACAGGTAATTAATGACTCCGGATTGTAAAATAAAACATTTTAACAGTGTGTCAAAGGTAATTTCTGGTACATGAGAAAACAACAACATCAAACAAGATGAATCCAATTATGTTAAAAAAAAGAACATAGGTACTTACATTACATCTGGTTAACAATGGCTTCACTGCCTTAGCCTTGGCATTATACTTTATTTGTTCCTCAACTTGCTCAAGACATGAAAGAAGATCACCATCTGTCATTTCTGAAATCTAAAAGACCAAAACTGTTTTTACACATTACAACACTAATAAGACAATAACTTTAGCATGATTTTCATTACATGTATTAAAAGGCATAGCCATGTTAGGAGCAGAATTAAATGTATAATAAATATAGAAGACAATACTAATAATCAGTAAGTTACATTTTCAAAATGACAATATTCAGCTAAATACAAAAAGTTGTTCACCTGAGATATGGTCTAAGCGATGGATGATAGGCAAAATAATCTAGGAATTTCTCAAAATAATGGCAGCTTACATTGAACTCAAAAGTTAACAGCTAAGAAAATATATATTTTATGTGTACACAGGTTTTTATTACATGAACAAATTTTTAATACACAATTTTTACTACTCTACCTCTGTCACATCAGCCTCAAACACTCTATTCAAACAATTTATCATGTCCTCCCAGTTTGCCATCATTTCCTCCTTTTTTACTTGGTCATTTATCTGTAGATATTCTTTTTCAATCTGAATAAAAAAACTTTTATATGAATAAAGAAATATGCAATTGAGAAAATCTGTTGACAACTTCAAGTTTATTGATTGTTTTAATGCAGTCAAATGTGTTTCTAAATGCATTGAGACAGCATTTGTATGATTTTTGATATTTTTGGTATTTTACTTAGTACTTCATAATGGAATACCTTGCAATATTTTATTTCAAAATAAAATATGACAGTATTGATTGATTTGGAATTTTGAAAGGGTACATTTAAAAGAATAAAGGTCAACCAGTACACAATCATTTATTCAAGATATATCACATGCTATTTTGTTGACACATGCGAAAAATAAATACAAGAAGAAGTAAAGTAACAACACCTACAAATCTACACGGTGGCCGCGTGGTTAAGGTAGTTCTTCTACTATTGATCACACGTCAGTCAACACTGAGGTTGTGGGTTCGAGTCTCACTGCGGGCAGGGTTTACTTGACTCCAATCTTAACTTACAAGTATTGCAAGTTTTTCTACTGAAGGTCAGAGGTTCTCTCCGGGTACTCCGGCTTTCTCCCTCAATAAAAACTGGATGCCACGATATAGCTAAACAAATGATGAAAAGAGGCATTAAATCACCATTAAAACAAATCAGTGTTGTTTTTTTCAGGACATTCATTCGTTTTAAAAAAAAATCTTCACATATACATATTGTAGTTATTTTTTACTTACCCTCCAGTATGTTACATTTCTCAATTGAAACTCCAGTGCCCTGTAAAATGATCTTTAAATCCTCTGTCGTTGTACTTTCACTGATTGCAGTCTATAAAAACAATTAACACTTATTTAGATAAGTTAAGGAAGTCTGATTTTATTAAATTAAGTTTGAATACAGGGAATATTTTAACTTTTATCTTAAATTAATCAAATCCTATCTGTTATCATGTGATAAATTATTATGCTAAACATATGGAATTGATTAGATGAGGATAATTAATTTTTTTTAAAATAATTTCATATGTCGTTCTTTTAGTTTATTCGAATTCAAACCATACCTGGTTTTGCGGCTTGCCATGTTATAGATCATGTGATCATGAGTCAGTCACGTGATTATCGTACACAACGCGGTCGAATTTTGTCATATTTGAAAAAACAACGAACATATGTTTTCTTTTTGTTTTATAAAAAAAAAAACAACGAACAGATGGAAAGATAGGATAACGTGACTTTTTATACATTTTATTATAAAATAAAACGTGTTCACATTAATGTTTAACAAGTGCATTGTCAAAAAAAAAAACGATGGTAGTGGTCGATTAACCCTACAAACTACAAAGTCGAAAAATGCTTTGGCGTTAAATTAAACGATAATAAATAATAAACACGGATACAACACCAAAATAGTTATACATTGCTTTAGATCGTGCATCTTGACTGAGCGTGCATCTCCTTCTCAAATGGCATACATCTACATTAAATTTACTAGATCTATGTAAAAATCATTCAAATATGCGTAAAATAAATATAATTGCTCATCTTACCTTGATATTCATTCGTATTTTGGCTCTCTGTTTTCAAACTGGCGATGAAGACAATCGTAGCGTCTGGCGGGAAACATGTGGTCGCTAAACACATTTATCTATGCGAAAGTCACCTGCAGTGTCGTTACATGCTGAGGCTCTAAGCGTTTTAGAGATAACATGTCTAGTTTCTAAACATGTTTACAATGAAGATGCTAATGAACTACATATGCTTAGTTTCTAAACATTTTCTTAAACATGTTTAGAATAAAACATGTTTAGAATACGTTTAGGCTCTAAGCACAATTTTTACAGTGTATATGGTTCTTCAGAACCATTTCATATCCATATCTGATATTGCATGTTTCACCGCACTTCTAAGGACTTTATTGCTAATAAAATATAAATCCTGACATTTTGTGAAAAGTTTTGGGTAACATTCATGTAAACTTTGGCTGACACAGCAATATATGGCACCACGATTACTGGGTCAATAGTGCAGTAGTAAAACTTCAGGAGTTGACATGAGATATCCGTGTTCTATTCAAGTTAATGCTTAATTGTTTTAAATATGTAACAAAATAATTTGAGTTTCTTTTCTATTCCTAAGGTATATAGTGCCTTTAGTTGGACGTATAACGGCTTCGGCGAAGCCCTTGTCGATATTTTAGGCATTACAACACCACTGTTCCTCTATTAGGCCGAATGTTACTGCCGTAATAGTCCAAGTTACTTTTGTCATTTGTCGGATTAACGGCAGAATTTAGTCCTATTGCTCGTAATATTGCAAATAAAAAATTCTACCTTCGGTCTATTTATACAAATTTCGAACATTATGTTCATCTTCTTTAGATAATTAAAGCTTTAGACATTGCGAAAATAACAGGAAACGATCTTCATTGAAGAGATTTCTTTTTTCGTCTTTGAAGATGCAATTTTAAAATGCGATGTTGATCAATTTTCCGTATATGGATAATGTGACCTAATTTTAGTATAATCGTGCTAATTTGCACACTGTAACAACCAATCCGTAGTAAGAATCCAATTATTTACTTATACTTTCCCCAAGATGCAACACACCATTCAGTTTCGGGTTTCTCAATAAAAGTAAACACGAATGTCAATTAATGCACAACGCATAGCGGGTTATCAAAAACGGCGGATTATATATGCAACTTCTTTTTGACATCCGAGTAATGGGAGTGGTTCAATCCCGCTCTGCTACATTACGAGTAATGGCACCAAATTCGTACCCTCGCCAAAAAAATAAGAAAAGAAAAAACGCGAGGGTACGATGACTCCTTCTATTCCTCTATACTGCTGGGGCGTTAAACACCATTAATCAATCAATCAATCTATTCCTCTATATGAATAATTATTATGCGAATATCTGTAATTATTAAATATTTTACAAATTAACTAATTTTCTTTGACGTGTTTTCAACGAATTCTTAATCCTATGTTGTAGTTCACTGATAAATTGTGATAAGGAATGTACACAATGTAGATTAAAACCACAAATGCATCTGGTTAAATTGAATTCCAGTCGGAAAATGATAGGTCTGGTAATTCTTTACAGTGTATTGACGAACGTTGTAGCACTAACGCTACTACCTACCACACAGATGCTTCCGCCTACCACTGCGCCACCTTCTTGTTTTAGAGATGGGAAGTTTTATCATGAGGGTCAACATTACCAACCATCGCCTTGTGAATGGTGCGAATGTGTCCGTGGACAGGAACAGTGTATTTTTGGGGACTGTCTAGAAGAATGTGTCGATCCTATCCATGAGCCAAACCAATGTTGCCCCATTTGTCCTAATGGTAAGATTTAATTCTTTTGCTTTCCTTCATTTCATTAGAGGTTTATTTAAGAATCCGAACTTGAACTTAAAATTATTCATTTAGTTATTAAAGTATGAAAACCTTTGTGTTTTCTGTTTGTATTTCTCTTTAAATTTTTACACTTAGGTGCAGAAGTCTACAGTTTTGACAATCATGTTTTTAAACTTAAAAATATTTAACTACATAGTGCATAATACACCAAAACAAATAAATCAACCACTATTTACAATTCTTTCAATTAACCTTCATTGTCAATGTCAAGCTATGAAGCAGACCCAGCTGTCTCTGTGGGGAGGATGCGATCAATCTTATTACCAAATTTTTGTTTACTTTATGAATGCAAGTCATCTTTATGGTAGAAAATCTAATTGAAGGAAAATTCTAACCCTTTGTCCGCTTGCATGAAATACGTAGAAAAAACGAGCAAAATGGGGAACATGGTAAAATGCTTTTCCTGAAGCAATGTTGAATTAAATTATTATTTTAGCTTATTAAAGGAGAAGTCAAAAGCTATAACGCTATTGCATTAAGAAAGTGACATAGACAGAAGGTTCTCTAAAATCTTAAACAAAATGGTTTTAGTAACCACATTGCTGACATGTTAAAAGTTTTGAAAGATGTTTAGTGAAGCAATTAGTAGACCCAGTTATGTTACGTTGTTTATAAGGACACTCGTAAAACTAAAAGTAGAGTAATGGCAAATCCAGTACCTGATGGAAGTGCCAAAATAATACAACACGGATATATCAGTTTCATGATTTCCTGTTTTGTAAGTGTCGTCGAGATATATCTTGTATTGCAACGTTTATTTTGAAAATACTGCTTGTTAAAAATATTTAAAAAAACACGAGAGCACAGCGCTGTTCATAACACCTATTAGACCGATTACGCGACTGCGCTTTTTTTGTTTTCTTGGCATCTTTGGTGATTTGTCTGCAACTACAGTTATATGCTAACTACATTTGATACATTGGTTTTCTAAATGTACAGCCCTGAAATTGCAAACGTTTTACATTTTTGGCATCTTAAATATTTAGCCATTCAAATATTTATGTTTGAGCGCCAATGACGAGTAGACGAAGCGTGCGTCTGAGTAGTAACTTATATGACTTTGATGATTTTTATTTTATTTCAGGGAAGAATTGTTATGCTGGAAACAAGGTAATTCCCGCAGGTGTGGATGTCCAGGTAGACGAATACACTACCTGTAGATGCCAAGAACGTTTTACCTTTGGAATGAGTGCACACAAAGCTGTGTGTAGGGTCAGTCTTACTACAAGCCCGCCAATGGATTAAAGCTCTGATGCAAATAAAAGCTGATGTTGCAGAAATATATAACGCATACCACATACACTTTATATTTTGCTAGAAAACACAAACCCATGAATTATGAATTAATTAATGTATTTAATTGGTCTTATGTAACAACGTATACCGCCACCTAGAGATTAAGCAGATAAACAGAAATATGTTTTCCCAAGAATCTAGAGCTCTTGATGTTGATGAAGTCAAGCGGGCAGTACTTCAGCTTTGGTCTTACTATAAAAGACGACCTAAGTCCTACCAGACATAGAAACACATGATTTGGGTAATATTCAATAACGAGTTAAAGGGGAAAAGTTGAACAATCCGATTTTGCTATGGGTCGAAATATACTGCACACGTGTAATGGGACATCTGTTTAGTTCCGCAGCAGATCCCTCGTAATGGGATATCTGTGTAGCTCCGCAGCAGATCACGTGTAATGGGATATCTTTGTAGCTCTCCGCAGATATAAAAGTGAAAAGTCGAAGGGTCAAAAGAGCTCCATTATTGTAGCTAAATATACAATATTAGTACATGTACATTGTAAGAAAATATAGTTTATTTGAACAAGCCTTAGAAACAGGTAGAAATGCGAGGCTCTGCTTAGCATTTCTACCTGTTTTGCAGAGAGTTAAAATACACTTTATATTTTCTGACAATGAACGAATATTGTTTTTTATTTTGCAACCAGAAAATACATATAATACTAATGTAAAACACTTAATATCGTTAGAAGTATAGAAGTAACTAAACTTAAAAAGCTAGAGATCATTCTTTGTTTTAGATCAAACAGAAATGAATCATAATTACCAATATACTGATTATATCATACATAGTTACAGCCATGTTTAAACAATATATCTCGTACTTATTACACCAAGGGGCTACCATGTCATTCCTACTTGCTTACCAAAATGTGTCATTCTACTTACTTGTTACCTATGTCAGTCTTAATTTAGTCGACTCACAGAGCTTCTACATCAGTTAGTCTTATTTCCGGGCTGCTACGTCACTCTACTTACTTATATATTTACGGTTAATATTAACCAAATAAGACAGAAGCACATGTAAGGCACACTCTCTTAAACTGCACATGTGAAGTGGATTATAAAACTAATTTATCAATTTAAACAAAAGAAACGATTTTTAAATAAGTCGATAAACTTTAAAACCGCGATGTTTCTTGGAAATCATATTTTACCTAAACAAATGGCAAATGTGTTATATATGATCTTGTCATTAGATGTTTGTGTGCTTGTTTAACGCCAATTTAAGCAGTTTCTCAGCTATATAATGGCGTCCAGTTTTTATTGGTTGAGGAATCCGGAGTATCCAGAGAGAACCCACGACCTTCGCTAGGAAAACAGGCAATTCTTGTCAATTAAGATTGAGGTCGAGTACACCCTGCCTGCAGAGAGAATCAAACCCGCAACCTCAGTGTTGACAGACCACGTGATCAATATTAGACGAACTTAACCACTCGGCCACCGAGACCCCTAATCTTATCATTAGATGATATCCATCTATAAATTACACATCTACTTCAAAAGTCACCCAAAACAACGCAAGCTGATTATCAAATTATGAGTTACTCGGGAACAAACGGTATAGTAATTCGTGAATGTAGGATTTTCCTAATCTTCCGAGATACCATATGTTATCAACGATCAACACTTTTTGAAACTGAATGTTCCGGTAATAAAACTTGAAGAGCGAGATAGAGAGAGGGGACCAATGCATATGATGGAGATTTTGTTCAAACATACTAGTTTACCTTTAATCTTGTATCAAACAAATGTAATAGAAAATGAGCCAATACCTATTTTCCCCGTTGCCTTCTTAAATTTTCTTGATCCCAAGTACAACTAAATTCGATGCTTTCTGTAGTCAACTATCAGGGCCCAGTTTCATAAAACTTCTCAAATTGAGATTTTCCTCAAATATGAATGTTCTTAAGCAATTTGATTGGTCAATTTTTGAATTGAGGACGAGATGAGGAAATCCTCTAATTTGAGATGTTTTTTTTAAACCGGACCCAAGTCTTATTATTTTCACGTTTTAACAAACTACATGTACAGAGTAATAAACATGTTGATGATTGTATTTTTCGCGGATATAGATTTTCTTGCTCACAATATTATATTATATTATTTAATACTTTTGAATTTATATTGCTAAAACTGTTAATGTCAATATTTTAGTCTCGAATTATATGATGGGTAATGGATACAGTAAACTCGTTTTTATCAAGTAAGATCCTAAACAAATTGTAAAATAACAATGATTATCTTTTTCGTAAAACCAATGTGGTTATATGATTACAATATGCGTAGTATTTACCTTAAATTAACTTGCTATCTGTATCACAATCTAAAAGAAAGCATGAAATCGATTGCCTTTATAAAAAAAAGAGGAATTTTAATGTATTTTGGCTCATTTCGCTTGCACTCCACTTGCAAATAGTCATAAAATGTCTATCAATCGTATAAGATCGCCCGGTCTTTCCCAAAATCATATGAAAGATCCTATTATTCTCTATCCAGATGTCCCAGACCTACAACGAGTCATTTATTGGTGCTGTGGGAATGTCGGTAAAAAAAAATCGAATTCATAGAAAGGTAAATAGTCGTACAACATGGATCCCATTCGGTCCTCATCGTCATTCCCAAGGGAAGTTCAAGGTAGGATTAGAGAGTATCCGTAAGTACCCTTACTTTCAACATCTATCTTTGCAATAGAGGTATTCGCTTATAAAGTAAGCATGACGTCAACGGAAGTTGAAACTAAAGGATTGATCTTATGCCTCCTGTTTTTTATTGTTTGGGCTTCTGCTGTATGAATTCCCAACTATTACGTTTCCATTGGAATGATATTCGTTTTTACCAATCAACATTGTTTTATCGATATACAAATGGGAGTTGACAAAACCATAAGACTAATCCGATCAATAGCAAAACACTCATTTATGTGTTCGCTATTTGTGTAATAGTAAGAACCAAAATTGAAATATTTTCTTTACCCCAGATTTGAGTAATGTAGACGATAGTAGAAATTACGTTAGAGACGTCTAAGACTGATACAACCGACAAGAAGGCAAGAATTGTTTTAGATCTTCAGTATTATTTAATAAAGAGTTCTTTAGAATTATTTCCTGAATAGTAAATTCACACCACTTCAGATGATGCATGTTTCACCGTAATTCTTAGAACTAGATTTGATTGCTGATAAAATAAATGTTGCCATTTTGACAAAAGTTTTGGGTAACATTCCTGTAAAATTTGGCTTACACAGCAATATAAGGCACTATGATTACTGAGTCAATACCTCAGTGAGCGAACTTTTGGTTCGATGGTATCGCCCGTCCAGTAGTAAAATTTCAGGGGTTGACGTGAGAAATCGGTTATATGTTGATTGATAGTATTGTTTAAATTGTATAACCCTAATATTACAAAAAAATGAAAACTTAGTTTCTTTCTTACCGATGGCCTAAGTCGGACATGGCAAAAAGGCGTCGGCTCAGACATTCAGACATCAATGCAATACACCACCGCTATTTCTATATATGAACAGCTATGTGTAACGATCTGTAATTATTTCATATTTCATACTGTGCTGCAAAATTTAAGAAATAATATTACAAAGACGTTTATAGGTTCAAAAGGTAAACTTATGTACTTATGTGAAATACGCTTTGCAAACCAGATGAATTTTTCACATAAATGTAATTTTCTTTGACGTAGTTTTCTGAGAATTTTTTTACCTTTGTTGTCGATCGCGGATATAAATGTATGATAAGGAATTTACAGAAATGTAGATTAACTCTGGGATATATAAATCCACATATATCTCTGATTAAATTGGATTCAAGTTGGAAAATGATAGGTTTGGTAATACTTTACTCTTTATTGACGAACGTTGCAGCACTATTAATACCGACACCGACTCCTCCTGCTTGTTTAAGAGATGGAAAGATTTATGGTGGGGGTCAACATTACCAACCATCGCCTTGCGAATTTTGCGAATGTGTCCATGGACATGAACAGTGTATGTTTGCGGACTGTCCTGCGCCGTGTGTCAATCCTATCCATCAGCCAAACCAATGTTGCCCTATTTGTCGAAATGGTAAGATTTGACTTTTTTGCTGAATGTTTTTCGGAGAATACCGCTTTTAAACAATGTAAATAATCAAGACAGAACCCTAAAAATTTTTAAATTGAAATACAATTTGTAAACAAGTCTATAAACTACGAAAACAATGGTGCTTTACATTTTGTGTAAATGTAAAAACTGTTAAGTCCAATCTCAAAACTGATTTTTATATTTCATTTCTAATGATAATCCATACTTCGATAATATTAAAATAATTTTAAAACCAGTAAAAATCATTTAAAAATTCTGTAATGCTACTTTCATTAAACAGTCTTTGTAACTGAGAACAGGGGACTTTTTGTTGTTTATGTCTTTGTTGTCTTAAAAGTATGAAAGATGTATGTAATGTTGGAGAAAACCGATTTGTTCAAGACACCTTATAATTGCCATAATGAGTCAAACTTAACGAAACGCCTATATGTATTACTAATTTTTATTGATAACTAATTTGCAACCACAACGCGGTGCTGACAAAATTGATCCATTCGTTGATATAGTCATTATTTACCGCCCATAAGTTGTAAGTTTCAAATTCTATGTTTTCCATTTAAAATATATATTCATTAGATAAATTGGACATAACATTTCTGGCTTTTAATTAAATTTATTTGGTCATTCAAATATTTTTGGTTTGCGCTCAATGGCTAGTAGACGCAAACACGATCGTCTGGGAAGTAAACTATATAACCTGCATGACATTTAATTTCAGGTTTAAACTGTTATGCTGGAGACAATATTATTCCCGCCTTTACTGATGTCCAGATAGACGAATACACTACCTGCAGATGTCCAGTACATTTTGGTTTTACTGCAGACAGAGCCGAGTGTAGGGTCAGTGCTACTACAAACCCACCAAGGAATTAAAGGTCCGATAAGGCCAATAAAAACTGATCACAATTTTGTTTCATTAATATTTGACGATTACCACCAGCACATTATCATTTTCTAGAAAACACAAACCCACGAGTGAAGGATCGATGACTGTATCGGTCTATGTATACCACCATCTATATAGAGATTAGGCAGATGATATTCCTAGAAGTTATGTACAGCACTTGTTGCTGTAATTAAAATTGATTGGTTGAGCGTGCAGTATTTAAACTTTGGTCTTATCAAAAGTAGCCACATTCGACCCAACATAGAAACTCATGCTTACGTCAATATTCAATACAGAATTCAAAGAAAAAACCTGACCGAAATAATGTAAATAGTGCTTAATGAGGTTAAATAAGAAAACACTCATTCAATAATAGAAACTACTTTACACATTTGTTTTAAGAAAAGTAGCGAAGAACAGACCGAACAACAAGCAACGAATGTCAATGGACAACTACAAATCCAGATATAAACATACACAAAACGAAACACACGAAAACAGAAAGATAGCATCTGAAACCCTATAAAAAACATGGGTAAACGCAGGTGCTCCCACAGAGTAAGCAGTGTCTGCTGCTTATGCCTTTAAAAATGTCAAATCCAGCAATAGGAATGACTACCTATTACTCAGCGAAAACAATCGTTAGTAAAGGGGTCATCTTATTTGAGAGACTAGAAGTCAAAAAGAGCAATAAATCTGTTTCGATGACAATAAATCCGTAATAATGGGTAATAAATTGCTAAAATATATTTGGATTAATCGTTCTTATTGATAAACGAACATCTTTCGAATGAAAGACATCCCATTAAAAAGAAATCCAAATTATTTTGTACATGATATCCTCTCACAGTGTGTTTGTGATATATTACAAGTAACATGTAATCAAATCATACACAAAAATTCTGATAACATACCAAAACAAAACATTCTGCTCGACATAAGGAAGAATTGGAACAAGGTCTTGTAATTGATTTGTTTGTTTGAATGGTGTTTAATGCCACTTTCAGCAATATCATTGGTGTCCAGTTTTTATTGTGGAGGAAACGATAGTACTCGGAGAAAACCCCCGACCTGCGGTAGGAAAACTGGCAATCCTTGTCAGTAGTTAGACTTGATCTTGCAACATCAGTGTTGACAGACCACGTGATCAATAGTAAACAAACTACCATAACAACTCTGCCACTTTATATGACAAGTCCTCAAAAACAATCTTCCAGCAAAGTAAGCCACTTTGCATTTTATAAATGGTTTATCTCTCTAGTTAAGAGGAAACAACAAAAGAACTGCCTCTCCAGTCCATATATGTATATGTTAAAATACCACTGAAAACTCACAAGGATGACAATTTCAAACCAGAGGCGCTCAAGAGCCTGTATCACCTGATTTATAAAGGCAATAAAATTGCATTTCCTTGATGTTTAAGGAGTCCTGTAAGTTTTTTTTTAATTGGTTAACTGGTTTCAAAGTTTAAAAATTTTCAGACCAAAAAGTTAAATTTAAATTGGAACAAGGTCATATAATTGATTCGTTTGTTTGTTAAAATAGTGTTTGATGCCATTTTCAGCTATTTCTTTTAGCTATATCATGGTGTCCAGTTTTTCTTGGGGAGGAAACGGGAGTACTCACAGAAAACCCCAACCTTAGGGAGGAAAACTGACAATTCTTGTAAATTAAAATTGGAATTGAGTGCATACTACCAGCAGCGTGACTCGACCTCAGTGTTGACGCACCATGGGATCAATAATAGACGAAAAACCTTAACCACTAAGCCACAGTAGCCCCTCTTGTAATTGAATGATGACAGAGTAATGGATAGCACAAAAATATATGTCTCCCCTGACAGGAAGAACATAAGGTTTTTACGCGGTCTTGTTTTACCGTTGTTGTTGAGAAGATATCCATACAGAAGGGAACTCTGAAAATGTTAACTTCACATAGCTGTAATTAGGCATGGCAAAAAGAAAAGTTAAACACATATTTTGATCTTTTATATAACAACGATGACATGAAAAGATACTATACAAAATGGAACTGTCAATGAGTAAAAATATATACCAAATATTTAACAGAACAATGTGTTTCACGCCCTAAAAATGTCTGCAGGGACAATTTCTTGCAACGATTAACAACTTCATGCCATTTTATGTAGAATGAAATTGTGTAGTACACATTTTTAAGTTATAACTTGTACTCAGTTTTGTTATTATATAGACAATAATTTGGACTTTGTAATCAAACCCAGTAGTTAAACAGGGTAACATTTCAGAAGACATTTGCTTTCATACATTATTATCTTAACTCATATTCAAAACAATTATTCAACTAACATAAAATGTACTTAGTTAATTTATAATACCATTGAAAAGCTGGAATAATGGAATGATGGATAGTTGACAAATTCCCAGTTAAACTGTTCATGTCAGGTCTGAAACACTTGTGGCAATTGTGAATAGTTTAAGTGCCCAATTGCAACTCAATTTAATATATATTCTAAGGTTTACAGGTGTAATATGCTGGACATAAGAACTAAATGGAGTCCATTTATAAAGTTTTATTTAACACTTAATCCTGAGTATTTATTCCGCACGAGCATGGATGTTTTTAAACAACCTGTGATAAATATTATTATAAATTAATTTATTTCCTTCTAAATTGACTTTCCCAACTGTAAAGCTGATAAATTCTTACTTTTATAAGATTTGTACTAAAGCTTAAATTTATATCTGGGCAATTAGAATAAAACCGTCATTATATACTAATGGGACACTTCTGGTTAAATCTATATAATATTCATATATGAAATTCAGTGCAGAAAAATTTCTGATCTGTTTCCATAACCCCACTTGTACATTCCATAACATCATCATCAAGTTATCAGACTTATTCTTCTTCTTAAATATGTAAATAACAGACCAAAGTGCTAGCTTTACGTTAGTGTCCTAGTTATTTGGCCTAGGAGGTCAGTGACATGTCCCATGAGTTTATAATGTCCCTGATTTTATTAAAGAGACTTTATACAGGGTTTTATACATGTTTGTAATCAAAGCCACCGTTAATCTCAAGCACCATGCTTCTATTAAATCTCACTCACTGAGATCAGTGGGGAAATGACAACAAAATCCAAACAAACAAATAGCATGCATGTCTCTCATATTATGTATTATGGTAGGGTAAACATACAGAGAGAGGGATTTGTAAATTTTCCAATAAGACATCATTGAAGGTCTAACATTATAAATAGACAAGGCATATTAATTGTTTGCTGAAATGCCAATATAATCATTTATCCCTACAGTGTATTAATGAAAGACTACTGTTCACAGGAACACACAGCTCGCCTTACTCCTATAGTAGGCTAATACTCTTATTTTTTGGTTAACCTTTTAATTTTGCTAAAGTACTTAATTTTCTTAGTTTATTTTTTCCAAATGGAAAAAAAATCACCTAAGAAAATTAAGTACATTAATTATTTCCAAAACACTAAATATAACTGGTCAAATCTTAATATAATAATCTGTAATGTTCTCACAGAATATTGTAAAAACTAAGATAATTTTCTTCTTGTAATTCATCTTTAAAAATAAGGTCAATTTGAGTTCAGTCACTGTCATCCTCCACTGGTATGGCTTTCTTCCTCTTTTTTGCTTTAGGTTTAATTTCTTCTTCCTAAAAAAAGAAACAACTAACTATTGCCAAACAACAAATGCATGAACACTTAGGAATGAGTCTTCCAAGGGTAACAAATGTCAGCCTACAGAAACAAAATAATCATGAAGAAAAGCTGAAAGTCTTTGAAATTAGGTCAGGAGTAGGTGCAAAAAAATGTCATCTTTCACCCTTATTTAATTTCAGGAAAAATCTCAGGAAATTTCAGGAAAAAGCCAACAGAAAAAAGGAGAGAAAAAACACAAAAAAAGCACCTGCTGCACATAAGGAGTTTACAAAAATGGATATGTAAAAGTTTGGTTTGATATCATTTTAATAGTTAATTGAAGCACTACTCCTTTTATATTATTTGCCATAAAATAGAAAATGTTTTTCTTCTTAGTAATTTTTTTTAAACAAGGACATAAGGTTAGATTCTCTTCTTCCATTTCATGTTTCACTATATAGGTGACAATAATACACTAGAGCCTGTATCACTCACCTGACTTATAAAAAAACTTTTATTAAGAGACAAGACTTTTCTTGCGAATTTTGATATTAAATGCTAATAATAAGATTAATAAGATGAGATTATAATAAGCTGCTGTTTCTATGAATGTTGCCATACTGAATTTCCAATCAGCAGCAATTTGTAGGACAGTTTCTGAACAGAAGCCGTTTTATTTTTTTTCATAGGTAAGTATGATAAGTGATATTCCATGGTGGCAGCAATCTTGTATTTTGGATCGAAATTAGTAGAAGACCATACAATATCACATATTCTTCTGCCAAGCGGTTTGCGAGGAAACAAATCTTGAAATTTCAGCAACTCAAAACACATATGCAACTCTGGCAGCCATGTTGAATTTCCTATCGGCTGGAAAAACTTAAAATAATAAGATTACTATCCAAGATTAAACTACTGCAATTTTTGTTTTAATTGTGTGTTAAGCTGTGTTTCATGGTGGCGGCCATCTAGGATTTTGGATAATCACAAAAAACTAAAACTTTGTAGAGGACCATCTAAGGTACATTTATGCAATATTTCAAATCAATCTGCCATGCTGGTTGTAAAAAGAAGATTTTTGAAATTTCAGCTAATCAGAACCCATTAGTGGCCCTGGAAGCCATGTTCAATTTGCAATTGTCTCCAAAACCAAACTCAAGATAATAAGATAAATATCCAACTATCATAATTTGGCTTCACTGTGTGGAACAGTTTCTGAGAAGAAGTTGTTTGTATGTTTTTCCCATAGGGTCCTTTGTTAAACTAAGTCCTGACATGGTGGCCATCTTGGATTTTAGATCACAACAAAACACTCAAACTTTGTAGAGGACCATCTAAGGTACATTTACGCAATATTTCAAATCAATCTGCCATATGGTTTATAAGAAGAAGAAATTTGAAATTCAGCCAATCAGAACGCATTAATGGCTCTGGCAGCCATGTTAAATATTTGATCAGTACCAAAAACTCCAACTTTGTTAAGAACCACCCAATAAACATTCCTGCCAAGTTTGGTTCCTAGTGGCCAAGTAGTTTTGGAGAAGAAGATTGAAATGAGAAAAGTTTATGGCCGACGATGACGACAACAATGACTAGATGCCAAGTGATGAGAATAGCTCACACTGACCCTTTGGGTCATGTGAGCTAAAAATTGGCTGACTATGTTGATTTGATCTATGAAATTTAGGACACCCCAGAGACAGCCGAGTCTGCGGCATACCTTAAGCTACATCTAGAAATCGAAAATGGAGATCAGTAGAGAACCAAATGTTAGGACAAAAGGAATGATTTGAATTTTCTTCTTGTGAATGTTTCATTTTTGTCCCTGACTTATTGTCTATTGAATACTCCTCCTATCTTAGATTCTTTTTTCTTACAGGAGAGAAAGCTAGTACACATCAGTTCAAGATAATGAATTGTTGAAGTTTCATTCCTACAAACAGAACTGAGGAGTTGCTGATAAGAGATGCTACCTACTAACCATGTCAAAACTCCACTCCAACAGTCTACTTACTACTGTCAGTTTACTGACTGCTTACTATGTCAGTCTACTAACTGGACTACTTAGTCAGTTTACTGACTGCTTACTATGTCAGTCTACTAACTGGACTACTTTGTCAGTTTACTGACTGCTTACTATGTCAGTCTACTAACTGGACTGCTTTGTCAGTTTACTGATGGCTTACTATGTCAGTCTACTAACTGGACTGCTTTGTCAGTTTACTGATTGCTTACTATGTCAGTCTACTAACTGGACTACTTTGTCAGTTTACTGATTGCTTACTTTGTCAGTCTACTAACTGGACTACTTTGTCAGTTTACTGATTGCTTACTATGTCAGTCTACTAACTGGACTGCTTTGTCAGTTTACTGACTGCTTACTATGTCAGTCTACTAACTGGACTGCTTTGTCAGTTTACTGATTGCTTACTATGTCAGTCTACTAACTGGACTACTTTGTCAGTTTACTGATTACTTACTATGTCAGTCTACTAACTGGACTACTTTGTCAGTTTACTGATTGCTTACTATGTCAGTCTACTAACTGGACTACTTTGTCAGTTTACTGACTGCTTACTATGTCAGTCTACTAACTGGACTACTTTGTCAGTTTACTGATTGCTTACTTTGTCAGTCTACTAACTGGACTACTTTGTCAGTTTACTGATTGCTTACTATGTCAGTCTACTAACTGGACTACTTTGTCAGTTTACTGACTGCTTACTTTGTCAGTCTACTAACTGGACTACTTTGTCAGTTTACTGATTGCTTACTTTGTCAGTCTACTAACTGGACTGCTTTGTCAGTTTACTGACTGCTTACTATTTCAGTCTACTAACTGGACTACTTAGTCAGTTTACTGACTGCTTACTATGTAAGTCTACTAACTGGACTACTTTGTGAGTTTACTGACTGCTTACTATGTCAGTCTACTAACTGGACTACTTTGTCAGTTTACTGACTGCTTACTATGTCAGTCTACTAACTGGACTGCTTTGTCAGTTTACTGACTGCTTACTATGTCAGTCTACTCACTGGACTACTTTGTCAGTTTACTGACTGCTTACTATGTCAGTCTACTAACTGGACTACTTTGTCAGTTTACTGACTGTTTACTATGTCAGTCTACTAACTGGACTACTTTGTCAGTTTACTGATTACTTACTATGTCAGTCTACTAACTGGACTACTTTGTCAGTTTACTGACTGCTTACTATGTCAGTCTACTCACTGGACTACTTTGTCAGTTTACTGACTGCTTACTATGTCAGTCTACTCACTGGACTACTTTGTCAGTTTACTGACTGCTTACTATGTCAGTCTACTAACTGGACTACTTTGTCAGTTTACTGACTGTTTACTATGTCAGTCTACTAACTGGACTACTTTGTCAGTTTACTGATTACTTACTTTGTCAATCTACTAACTGGACTACTTTGTCAGTTTACTGACTGCTTACTATGTCAGTCTACTAACTGGACTACTTTGTCAGTTTACTGACTGCTTACTATGTCAGTCTACTAACTGGACTGCTTTGTCAGTTTACTGACTGCTTACTATGTCAGTCTACTCACTGGACACTTTGTCAGTTTACTGATTGCTTACTATGTCAGTCTACTAACTGGACTACTTTGTCAGTTTACTGATTGCTTACTTTGTCAGTCTACTAACTGGACTACTTTGTCAGTTTACTGATTGCTTACTTTGTCAGTCTACTAACTGGACTGCTTTGTCAGTTTACTGAGTGCTTACTATTTCAGTCTACTAACTGGACTACTTAGTCAGTTTACTGACTGCTTACTATGTAAGTCTACTAACTGGACTACTTTGTCAGTTTACTGACTGCTTACTATGTCAGTCTACTAACTGGACTACTTTGTCAGTTTACTGACTGCTTACTATGTCAGTCTACTAACTGGACTGCTTTGTCAGTTTACTGACTGCTTACTATGTCAGTCTACTCACTGGACTACTTTGTCAGTTTACTGACTGCTTACTATGTCAGTCTACTAACTGGACTACTTTGTCAGTTTACTGACTGTTTACTATGTCAGTCTACTAACTGGACTACTTTGTCAGTTTACTGATTACTTACTATGTCAGTCTACTAACTGGACTACTTTGTCAGTTTACTGACTGCTTACTATGTCAGTCTACTAACTGGAATACTTTGTCAGTTTACTGACTGCTTACTATGTCAGTCTACTAACTGGACTGCTTTGTCAGTTTACTGACTGCTTACTATGTCAGTCTACTCACTGGACTACTTTGTCAGTTTACTGACTGCTTACTATGTCAGTCTACTAACTGGACTACTTTGTCAGTTTACTGACTGTTTACTATGTCAGTCTACTAACTGGAATACTTTGTCAGTTTACTGATTACTTACTATGTCAGTCTACTAACTGGACTACTTTGTCAGTTTACTGACTGCTTACTATGTCAGTCTACTAACTGGACTACTTTGTCAGTTTACTGACTGCTTACTATGTCAGTCTACTAACTGGACTACTTTGTCAGTTTACTGACTGCTTACTATGTCAGTCTACTAACTGGACTGCTTTGTCAGTTTACTGACTGCTTACTATGTCAGTCTACTCACTGGACTACTTTGTCAGTTTACTGACTGCTTACTTTGTCAGTCTACTAACTGGACTACTTTGTCAGTTTACTGACTGCTTACTATGTCAGTCTACTAACTGGACTACTTTGTCAGTTTACTGACTGCTTACTATGTCAGTCTACTAACTGGACTGCTTTGTCAGTTTACTGACTGCTTACTATGTCAGTCTACTCACTGGACTACTTTGTCAGTTTACTGACTGCTTACTATGTCAGTCTACTAACTGGACTACTTTGTCAGTTTACTGACTGTTTACTATGTCAGTCTACTAACTGGACTACTTTGTCAGTTTACTGATTACTTACTATGTCAGTCTACTAACTGGACTACTTTGTCAGTTTACTGACTGCTTACTATGTCAGTCTACTAACTGGACTACTTTGTCAGTTTACTGACTGCTTACTATGTCAGTCTACTAACTGGACTACTTTGTCAGTTTACTGATTACTTACTATGTCAGTCTACTAACTGGACTACTTTGTCAGTTTACTGATGGCTTACTATGTCAGTCTACTAACTGGACTACTTTGTCAGTTTACTGAGTGCTTACTATGTCAGTCTACTAACTGGACTACTTTGTCAGTTTACTGATGGCTTACTATGTCAGTCTACTAACTGGACTACTTTGTCAGTTTACTGACTGCTTACTATGTCAGTCTACTAACTGGACTACTTTGTCAGTTTACTGACTGCTTACTATGTCAGTCTACTAACTGGACTACTTTGTCAGTTTACTGACTGCTTACTATGTCAGTCTACTAACTGGACTACTTTGTCAGTTTACTGATTGCTTACTTTGTCAGTCTACTAACTGGACTGCTTTGTCAGTTTACTGATTACTTACTATGTCAGTCTACTAACTGGACTACTTTGTCAGTTTACTGACTGCTTACTATGTCAGTCTACTAACTGGACTACTTTGTCAGTTTACTGATTGCTTACTTTGTCAGTCTACTAACTGGACTACCTTGCCACTCTACTTACTGAGCTGCTATCAGATTCACTGTCACTGCTTTCATGTACAGATTTCTTGGACTTTGACCTGGGAGGTCGGATGTCCAGTCCCATTGCTGCACTAGCACTAGCTGCCTTTCTGACCGGTAGACCCCGGAGTACTCTGGTATTTTTGATATCATCAATGTCCTCTGCTAGGGCCAATAAATCACTGAATCTATAAATAAACATCAGTCAATTCTTTATTCATCTATACTTAAGTGTTATAAAATGGGCATTTTCATATGAAGCCTGTATTACACTTGAGGCAGTCATATTCAGTCTATACTTCTGACTGCAGTTTTAACAGACTTACTTAGTTTTCAGAGATTATCTTGCAGTTTTAACAGACTTACTGAGTTTTTAGAGATTATCTTGCAGTTTTAACAGACTTACTGAGTTTTTAGAGATTATCTTGCAGTTTTAACAGACTTACTGAGTTTTTAGAGATTATCTTGCAGTTTTAACAGACTTACTGAGTTTTTAGAGATTATCTTGCAGTTTTAACAGACTTACTGAGTTTTTAGAGATTATCTTGCAGTTTTAACAGACTTACTGAGTTTTTAGAGATTATCTTGCAGTTTTAAGACTTACTGAGTTTTTAGAGATTATCTTGCAGTTTTAACAGACTTACTGAGTTTTTAGAGATTATCTTGCAGTTTTAAGACTTACTGAGTTTTTAGAGATTATCTTGCAGTTTTAACAGACTTACTGAGTTTTTAGAGATTATCTTGCAGTTTTAACAGACTTACTTAGTTTTAAGAGATTCACTTGCAGTTTGCTGTACTTGCTGTAGAGCATGCTGGATACTTTCATTGTTTAAAACTGAAAAAGTAAAACAGTGTATGATTACGTGATCTCTATAATAGATTTCTACAACTTGTTATTTTCTAACTAATGAGAGAGCGTGGTACTTATTTTTATCTGTTTGAAATATCCTTGTCTCAATTTGTGGGCGAGATATATTTTCCGTTTCCTGTAAAAATATACTGTGACATCAACTGTTGGTTAATTCGCTTTCAAGTCCAATTATCTCCCCTGAATAATATCCGACGGCAATGAAAATTCTTCATGCACATCTACATATGATGTACTTCCTTCATGTGAAGTTTCATCAAAATCTGTCAAGGGGTTTAGGAGAAGAAGCGCTTACAAGGGATGTAGACAGACAGATGGACAGACAGACGGACAGACAGACAGGGTGATTCCTATATACCCCCCAAACAAGTTTGTGGGGGGTATAATAATATCACAAGCTAATATAATGATGTAATAAACAAAACAACTTCCTCCATTTTCTGTACATCAAGTCATGACCATGTGTGTTTCCCGAACTACGTAATTGTATCTTTGACATTCATTTCGTTACTGTCTTAGAAGTTGATGCACACATTCGTGTTTTACATTTATATTTAGTTAACACTTGAACCAGAGCACTATCAAATATTGTACATTTCACTGTAGTTTTACAGATAACTAACCATCTATGTGTTATACAATGTTTATGTAGTGGTTTCTTAGATATATACATTAAAACCCTTTATGTTACATTTTCTGTTTCCATCACTATAGCAAATGATTTTTTCCCGTTCGATAACCAGCATTCAGTTATTTATTTAAAACGAGTTACTATTATTATGTCGACATTGTCGATAATACAATCGACCCACATAGCTGCCCAGCTAGAACGAATAAGCTTGGGTATCCCTTTGTTAGCGTGCTCACAGTCCACACTTAAAACTAGAGGCTCCCAGGAGCCTGTAATCGCTCACCTGGAATCCAAATGACTTAAACTATATTAAAATTTTTGAAATTAACAGTTTCAGTCTAGTTGTTATAGCTTTTAAGTTACTGTGCAAAAACTAAACATTTCTTCAAAAAATTAGTTAAATACAATAACTCCTATAAGGTGCCATCGACAATTTCTGAAAATTAAATGGTTTTTAGGCATTGTCCTTTAGGGTACTTTAGAAATTTACAATTTTACTCTACTAATAGGTGTGTTATAGACTAATTTATAATTAAACAAGTGTGGACACAGAAAAATGTCTCGCCTGCATTCCGCATCAGTAACCGAAAATAAATTTCGTCATAATCATTACGTAAATAGCATTAGTTATCAGCAGCAGCCTGTATACCAAATATTGTCACCATACCATGCATAGTTACAGGGGAACAGCCGTAACCCAAAAACTTTAATGTAGTCGCTGGACCGTGAAATTGAGGTCAAGGTCAAGTGGCACCTACCAGACAGTCATGTACTAGTCATTAGCAACCTATATACCAAATATTGTCATCCTACCATGTGTGGTTATAGAGGAACTGTCGTAACCCAAAAACTTTAACGTAGTCGCTGGACTGTTAAATTGAGGTCAAGGTCAGGTGGAACCTACCAGACAGTCATGTACTAGTCATCAGCAACCTATATACCAAATATTGTCATCCTACCATGTGTGGTTACAGAGGAACTGTCGTAACCCAAAAACTTTAACGTAGTCGCTGGACCGTGAAATTGAGGTCAAGGTCAGGTGACACCTACCAGACAGTCATGTACTAGTCATCAGCAACCTATATACCAAATATTGTCATCCTACCATGCGTGGTTACAGAGGAACTGTCGTAACCCAAAAACTTTAACGTAGTCGCTGGACAGTGAAATTGAGGTCAAGGTCAGGTGACACCTACCAGACAGTCATGTACTAGTCATCAGCAACCTATACACCAAATATTGTCATCCTACCATGCGTAGTTACAGAGGAACTGTCGTAACCCAAAAACTTTAACGTAGTCGCTGGACCGTGAAATTGAGGTCAAGGTCAGGTGACAGGTGACTGACTGGCAAGTACTCATCATAAGCTACCTCTGGACCAAATTTGATGGACCTAGGGCTTGGGCTTACAAATATATGAAGCAAGATGTCAAGTGTTTACGCCGCCGCCGCCGGATTCCCATACATATGTCTCGCCTCCAGCGAGACAAAAACTGTTCATTTGTCTAAATTCATAATGAAAGGGCAATAACTCCTATAAAGAGTCATCTTGCAATTTTGGACTAAGCAATCATTTGTAGGGCTTCTATTGCTGATCATTTGTGCAATTTACAGTTTTAATCTAGCTACTATAGTTTTCAAGTTACAGGACAAAAATGGAAAATTTCATAACAAAATTGTCATTTAAGGGCAATAACCCCTATAAGGAGTCATCTGACAATTTCAGACCAATTAAATGAATTGTAGGGCTTTTTTTGCTGATCATTTTTGCAATTTATTATTTCACTCTAGCTGTTATGGTTTTTAAGTTACAGGACAAAAACGGAAAATTTCATAAAAAATTGCAATTTAAGGGCAATAACTCCTATAAGGAGTCATCTGACAATTTCAGACTTGATAGTAATTTATAGGGCTTGTATTGCTGATCATTTTTGCTATTAACAGTTTCACTCTAGCTGTTACAGTTTTTAAGTTACAGGACAAAAACAGAAAACTTCATAAAAAATTGTCATTTATGGGCAATAACTTATTTAAGGACTTGTCTGACAATTTCAGACCAATCAAGTGAATTGTAGGGTCTTTATTGCTGATCATTTGTGCAATTTACAGTTTCAATCTAGCTGCTATAGTTTTCAAGTTACAGGACAAAAACGGAAAATTTCATGAAAAATTGCCATTTAAGGGCAATAACTCCTATAAGAAGTCATCTGACAATTTCAGACCAATCAAGTGAATTGTAGGGCTTTTATTGCTGATCATTTTTGCCATTTACAGTTTCACTCTACCTCATATAGTTTTCAGGTTATATTGTAAATACCAAAAATTTTGTCAAAAATCGTCAAAAAAGGGCAATAACTCCTACAAGACGCCAATACACAACTTCGCACTAATAGCAACTATTGTAGACCTTAATGTGCTGATCAATTTGAAGTAACGGTTTTCTCTATAGCTATTATAGTTTTTTAGATAATGATCAAAAACCTGTGTTGACCCCATGTTCTATTTTTAGTAACAGCGGCCATATTTGTCTGTTGATCAACACCCTGGGTACAAACTTGAAACTAGGAACCCTAAGGATGATTGTGGCCAAGTTTAAAAAAAATTGGCCCAGTGGTTTCAGAGGAGAAGATTTTTTTAAAAGTTTACGACGGACGACGGACGCCAAGTGATAGCAAAAGCTCACATGGACCTTCGGTCCAGGTGAGCTAAAAATCATGCTAATATAATGATGTAATAGACAAAACAACTTCCTCCATTTTCTGTACATCAAGTCATGACCATAAAATTGGGTTTTGAGAATTTCTATTTCATTTCACAAATTTACTACTGTTTTAAATTTGCGAAACAGAATCCAACATAAGTACTTCTGGATTTTCCAATTCCTCCAATCTTTATAGTTAAATTATCAAATTTTAACTATCTCAATTATAGAAATTCAATAATCCACTAGTACAAATATAAAATCCTATATATCTTTAAAACAGGTGTTCAAATTATTACACAGTTAATTTTTCCAATCCATTTGTATTTTAATTCTTGTATTAAATAATAAAAATATGTCAATAAAAATTGTTTTTACATAAAACGTACAAATATAGTACTTCTGCAGTGGTGGAAAAATTTTCTCCTTAATGTCAAGCCCGGGGCTTTTAAAGATTTTAAATGCCCAAGCCCAGCTGTTTTCATTCAAAGCCCAATTCATACCAAGATATTTTGTAACTGGTATATAACAATAACAATAAAATGTATGCATATTTTAGGTGTGAGGAATGCCAATGGACTAATTCTATTAATTTAAAATATTATTGATATTTGACATTGTTGTATTAGCAATTTCGTCTGTAATAAAAACAGTTTATGTTATCAAGATGTTTTATTTATTGCATGTAATAAAGTATTGGTTCAGAGTTTGTAGATTTTAGTCTTTAAGATGTTTTGAAAGTTCAGACTCGTTTTTGCACGATCATACTTTTTTATCTTTAGATTCACGATAATCATCATCGTCATCAGTGGCCTTTTTTTATTCTGTTCCGATCCTGTGGTTACGTTCTGTTTACTTGAAGTAAACTTGAAATTGAACAGCGACATTTATCATTCGCGACCCTATCAACTACATTTAATAAAGCAACAACAAGTAAGCGCTTGAATCGAAACCCCAAAACCGGTTACTTTCAAATGCCGAAATTATTCGGATTCTAATTAGAATATTCATTTATTTATTTCCCATATCATAAATAGACTAAACCAGGAAGTAATCTCTCGATGTTGTTATGCTACAATTAATACAAAATTAAAGGCAAACTATCAATCAGGATGTAAAATGAAATTAAAGAAACGTTTTTTATTTGAAAAGAAAGGCCCGACATCCTTTTTTCTATAGAAAAAAGCATGCCCGTAGATACAACTGCACTGCCCCGAGCTCGGATTAACACATTTTTTCACCCCTCTTCTGGTGTTCGAAACTTGTTTGAACATCCGTTTAAATGAAAGTTCTGATACACACAAGTCTAGTATAATACTACAGATTTATTTGACTTACATGAGATGTTTTTACAGACTTGCCGTACATGGTCAAGGTGAAGAAGAATTTGTTCAATACTGGGCATGTCTTTCTTAGATGATGAACCAGTCCTGAAATTACTGTTGTATATATATATCTTTATTTATTACAACTCCAGATGAAACTTTCTATATTAACTTTGAATTCACATGTATATTAAGTAATCAGAAGCTATTTTAAAACTTAAAAGTATATTGAGAAATTTTACTAGTTTCTGTGTTTCCATAAGAAAACACACACAACTACATACATCAAATCAGCTATATATAGCACAAGATGTTGGTACATTACTATGCAGGTTATTCTGAAATATTACTCTTTTTACGTAGCATGATTTTCACTGAAAATGACACCTAAGAAGTAGAATACTAGTTACTGTTTTTAATAATAGTGTGTCAATGTCTCCCGAAAAAGCACATGTTGTATCCTTGCAGTGGGAATCAAGTAAAAGGCAGACTGACAAAAGGACTTGATAGAACTATATAAATTGTTATGTTTATTCAACACGTCTCCCAAATATTTTTATATTGATATATTGATATAATTTTTAAGCCATTTAGTAAATACAATTTTCCATATAATGTACATTTAAGGGAACAGAACTCTGGATATACTGGTACTGATTTTCAAATGTTTACTGGATCAATTTTCATATATTTTACATTCCAAGGGACAAAACTCCAAAATATTATTCATTGGTACTGATGTTTAAAATTATGCAAAATTTTATTCATTCAAACATTTAAATTAAATTACATAAAAATCTGAAAGGACATATATGCAAGATGGTGCTTACAAGACAGTTTTTCATATATAAGTTACAAATCTAAGGGGACATAACTCACAAAAAAAAAATTATCAATTAATAAATTTTTAACCTTATTGAAGATTTTGCAAATATATATTCATTTTTTATTTCAATGTCAAAAACTCTAATGTAGGAGTGATGGTGCTTATAAATTTCCATATAATTTATAAATCTAAGGGACATAACTTGAAAAAATGATAAATAAATACATCTGAAGAGTATGTATAAACAAATAAAGTGAAAATCTTTATAATGGACATACTGAACAAAAGAAAATAATGTAATAATCAAAATCATTGGTTTATGTTTCACCTGAAATTCTTGTCTTGAATTAAATGACACATTATGCATTAACAACTTGTAAACACCTGATATGTCATACAATAGTACAAATATCGATACAAGAACAAAACAGACAATCTGCCTTGAAACAAATACTGCCAAAAAGTAAAAAAGTAACGGTTTCAATAATTGTTTTGTAAAATTTCAGTCCCAGAATTTTTATAAATTTATTTTAGAAATGTGTATGACCATGATGATATTACCTTTGTCTCTTCTTTGGAGTTCCATTGAATTTAACTACTTGTTGATTGATTTGCTCGGCTAATTTATCCTCAAATTCCTGAGCCCAATACTTAAGTATTGACACTACAAAATAGTCTGTTTTCTTACAGTCTCTACACATAATAACACGTAATAAATCTGACGAAGGGCTACAAAGAAATGAAATAAAGATATCACGTACAATTCAAACATAACATTTTGTAATAATTGTTTTGTGCCAGTAAATATTGCTCTCATGCAACTGTTTCTGAGTTCCTACTGGTTTTTGTTTTTCTCCTTATGCTATTTATGCTGGGTAAATTTTTTGTGACTAATTTAATTATGTATGTTTAATTTCCTTGAATAATGAAAAGTCAGACGATGTCACAAAATAACTAGCAAACAACTATAATGATTAATCGAATGATACAAATAACATGTCCTGTGATTTGTCAATTGGTATAACAATCAGAAATCTGGGACATTTAACTAAAAATCTTAGAATTAATAATGAGAAAATAACGAATAAACAAATTTAAGGTTGTGTTTCATTTAAGCATGTTACCACAGGAATGCATTTTATCATAAGATATAGTTGGTTTCGGCACACAAGCATGGTGGTGATGGTGACTTCCAGGGGAGGTATTTATTTTTTATGTTTAAAAACCTGATATGTTTAAAAATAATGGCCCCGATATGTTTTCATTAATCAACAAACATTATTGACAACCCAAAAACATAAAATAAGTGGCGATAACTCACCATTCCTGCTTTAAAAGTACTAGAATACTTGACAGTGCTTCTGCATGTTCTGTAAAAGAAAACAATCGATCAATTATGTCAAAACATGGAGTAACTTGTAACAACTTGTTATCGTGACAAGATCCAACCTGTTGACATTTCTGTGATATATCCTGTATGGTTGTGTTTTAGTGTTAATAAAGAAGATCTGAAATTGGAGTACTATTGGAAAAACACACGTTGTACTATAATAAAGTATTATCATATACATGTATTTGTTGTTGAAATAAAAAATCAATTTTATTTCTGCATATAAATAGTTAGTTTCTTGAACATCTTGCATTCAATGTCAATGTCTGAATTGTTTGTATGTGGTAAAATAAGGAATAATATATATATATTGTGTTTTACTTACGAGTAAAATCTAACTTAGGTAAAATGGGCATAATATGTTCAACAGGTATATTATGTGCAGATATCAGCTGCCACAGAAAATATTGTTCTAATGTTTCCCAATCCAAACTGGCATCTGCAATGTATAAGTCAATTTTTATATTGCATCATCTATTCAACATTCTAGTTTCTATTAGAAACAAAAATATTATTATCAAAAGCTGAAGAATTTATACACTTGTACTGACTATTTTGTTACAAAATTTCAACATAAACAGTGTTCTGATTCTGAGTCTCATGAGGGTTCTGTGTCCCAGTCCCATGAGGATGTTGAAGAAACCCAATAAAGTTCAACAACTTCTAATCCAAAAAATAAAAAAGCTTTGTCATTTCTGTTTAATATAAAAGTGACCAATCAGGGACTAAGCACGATTGTGAGCCGATTCAGAGAAAGAGGATTAAAATGTATAGGTAATGTAAGCGACAGACCAGGAAGGAAAATGATAGAAGGGATCAAAATAGTGTTGGTATCAATGCTTTACTGATATTTTGATGAAGTTATTGTTAATTCAGTAACAAAATAACTTTCTTGTCGCAACAACTAAAGATATACTTACCAACAACTAAAGATATACTTACCAACAACTAAAGATATACTTACCAACAACTAAAGATATACTTACTAAGAACAGATAGTCACAACAACTAAAGATATACTTACTAAGAACAGATAGTCACAACAACTAAAGATATACTTACTAACAACAGATAGTCACAACAACTAAAGATATACTTACTAAGAACAGATAGTCACAACAACTAAAGATATACTTACTAAGAACAGATAGTCACAACAACTAAAGATATACTTACTAACAACAGATAGTCACAACAACTAAAGATATACTTACTAAGAACAGATAAAAATGAATCTTTTCTAAACATTATTAAATGACCTTGCAGAATCTGACAGATAAGTTCTTGGAGCTGAAAAAAAAAATTATAATTATTAAATGTCACTGCATGTAATGTGTAATACTTTAATTATATGCTTGGATTTGTGTCATAAATCTATATTTGTTTAAATCTCCACAGTACTGTGGGTCCATCTTTGTTCCTTCAATACCAGTTATCTTTTTTTTTCATTGTGCACTAGCTCCAACAAACATAAGAATTCTGCAAAGTATCATATCCCTGTAAGTTGAATTAACGGAAAGTTTTTCACTCGAAAGTTATTAACATCCTATGTTCCCCAGAACCCCAATGAGTTCTTTTATCTGATGACTTACCTGAGCACTATCTATTGCAGACACAATCATATGGAGAAGTTCAGAATTTCCCAGAGCCAGACTCTGAAACTAAACAGACACACACAACTTTATTTACTTCTTTTTGATATATGTACTGCAATTGGTAACCGGACAACTTGGAACGAGGACAACTCGGACTGTAGTAAGGACAGCTCGGCCCATAGAAAATAGGACAACTCGGACCGCATTTATTTCTTATACTGTCATTAAAATACGATAGTCTTGTTTAAAATATTTATCCATATAACGTTATAATTTTTTTCTAGTAAATTGAAATAGTTCTACGCGAATGTAAATTATAGTGATTTAATTATATAAAGGTTAAATGTTAAGATGAGAAATGCGACACAAATAACAAGATTAAATCTTAAGAATTCAGAAAACACTCACAATTATCTATAATAATTGTGGCTTTAATTAATGTGATCGGTAATCATATTGTTTCAATTTTAAGATCTGAAAGAATTTGGGCTTGTTTGTTTTCAAATAAGTGAATTTAGTGAAACTTAATTAGATAAGAAACTTCTGTGATTCAAATGAGTAGCTTGGTCAAGATGTGAAAGAATGGTGACAACATGATACCATACTCCGATATCATATTTCCCTTATTTTAAAATAAATATATGTTGAAGCTTTTTTTGTGTTTTATTTTATTTTCTGATACATAGTAAATTTCACGTTAAACAACAAATTTCAGTCTGGTCAACTGCTGTAAAGTTAATAAAATAAACGTCAGTTAACAAACAAAAACTTTATTTTTACATGACAATATAGATTTCTTGGAACATAAATTATAGGGCAACTCGTACCGTATATGAATAACACGGTCCGACTTGTCCCATTACGGTCCGAGTTGTCTCGCATGCCTGCAATGGCATAATGGACCTCGCAATGAAGGCATCGGCTGTGTAGCCTTCAAATTTGACAAAGGCTGCTGTAGCGTTGGCTTTAATTGATTCTAACAAGTCCCCAAGCGTACTCTGTTATATAATCGCAATGAAATGTCCACGGTATTATCGTTTTTCCTCCTGAGATGACTTGGCGTGACACCAAAGACGATGCCACGCTGATGGAAGTTAAACAAACGATGCATATTTAAATCACCACACCACGTGATAAAGTGTGTTAATGAAAACGTTTCGATGATTATTAAAATCATAAATTTTACGGGTAACGAAACAGATGCGAAAAATTTCCGGGCGGGACACGGAACTGCCGATTTTTATTTTTTTTTTGTATAATAAAAAACAACGAATGCGGCGGTAATTGGGACATGCGGCGGGGCCTGAGAAGCTTTTTTTTGCCCTTAGATATCTACTATAGAAAATATGCCTCCCCCAATATAAATGCCATGATACAGCTTAACAAGTGCCAGAGTGCAAAATACACCCGTCGAAAAATTCTGGTAAAAAGTTGAAAAGTTTGACAGAGAGGTGTGTACATGTATTAAGTTGCAGGAATCTTTATAACCTACCCCGTAAATGAATTTGATAGAAAGCGAACAAGGTGAATTTGCCATTTTTTTTTATAAAGGGCCATAACTCTGAAGTGACTGAAGCAATTTGCTTAACTTGGTCAAGATATTTATGCCCAAACAAATTTTCCCCAAGTTTCATAAATATCTGACAACTATTTGAAGCAAAGCAAGTTTGCAATTTGTTTTCAAAATAAAGGGCCAAGATGTTATGCTTATACAAATTTTCCACATGTTTCATGAAGATCTGACAACTGTTTGAGAAAGAGAGCTGATATGGCGAATTGCCATTGTATGTATAAATAAAAAGCCATAACTCTGAAGTGGCAGAAGTTTTTCGGCTGGTTATCAAACCTGGTCGAGATATTACGCACATAAACATTTTCCCCAAGTTTCATGAAGATCGAAAACAACTGTTTGAGTTCGAGAGCGGACATAGCTGAGGATGCCCCCTGCCCACCATGGGTGTTCCCATAATACGACCCGTCTCCAATATTTCAATTGGTGTAGTTACTCCATACAAAATGCATTAATCATGACAACAGCTAACATGATGTGAGTGGTTTCATTATTGCGTAAATATTATAACTGCATTAATAATCAAAATCTTAATATATTGTAGCATACAGGATCTTCTATAGTGTAATTTAGTGGACGGCTTCCATTGAACATTTATGGTTTAAGTAATATTTAGAATACAATTTTTTAATAATAAATATATGAAATATTTTGATATTCCTAAATATCAGTGAGATATAGGGGACCCACTGTTAATAGGTTGTGATCCAACAATTTTAAAAACAAACCAATGTTAACATTAGCCATAAAATACTGTAGAATTATTTACTGTTGCTGGTACCAAGTTAAAGCAAGGACACAAATTTTTCATTCGGAAAGCAATGTGACCTTAAGGTGTACATGACATGTAGCTTTGAAATGATCAAAAGTCTACCTCAAAAGATGTTGTCATGATTTGTTACAAAGAAACAAATGCATATGGACAGACTGATCACTATAAGAATGTTAGTGCCACTTTTTTTGCTCCTTTTAAAAGAATAATAGGTTCTTCCATACGTTTTTGGGAAAGACCGGTTGATCTTTCACGAGTGATATAAATTTTATGTCTTTTCGCGAGTGGAGCGCAGCGGAACGAGCCAAAAGACATAAAAATTTCTATCACGATTGAAAGATTACACGGCTTTCCCAAAAGCGCATGAAAGTACCTATTTCTTCCTTAAAACAACAACTTTCACATCGCTATATCCTATAGACTCTCCACTGTTGTAGACTCCATTGTCTCTGACATCCAATCAGAACGACGGAAACAAGAACGTCACACAAGAACGTTGTTATGCTTCCATAACAACGTTCTTGTTTCTGGTGTTTTTATTGGATGACGCAGCAAGTACAGATGTGTGCGCGTGAGCTCTTCTGTACTGGGTCATCTGTACTAGATATCGGCCATTTACGGAAGAAATAATTTTAGGTAAAGTAACCTTAATATTTATCTTTTATTTTATATACTTACATTATTATATATATCGGGCATCAAAAACGTAAATAAACGAACATCATCTTCTTGACACAACTGGAAAATGAAAGCAAGTATAATAATTATAGGATAATTAATTGGACGGAGTGAATATCCAAAATATGATCATGAGTGCCACATAACGCATCTGATTAAACGAGTGTGCGGAACTTGTTTAATCTGATGCTTTATGCGGCACGAGTGATCATATTTTGGATATTCACGATGCCCAATTGATTATCCTATTTATTATATAGATCAAAATTGTTTTCGTAAAATTTTAATGCTTAATCCTAAATTTTATGAACGGCGAATGAATATCTGTATAGTACAAAACCAACTGCAAATTTTGGCGGGAAAAAACCCGTGAGTGAAAATAAACAATAATTTTCACATGTGATTTACCGTAATTTCTGTCACTCGGAAAATTCAATATTTCATCTCTACCTATATAATAATATTTGATCAAGCTTTTATCAAACAGCAATAATCACTTTTGCTGTACAATAAAGGTTCTTAAATAATGTTTTGTTTTATTCTGCAGTTCCGATTTAAGTCTCCTGGTACCCTTGTCCCCACTTCCAACGATATTTAGTAGTCTTTTCTGGTTTGCGACATGTTGTCGATTACGATATTTGTTTGTGACATCGTGTAATCATCAGAATACACACCAAAAATTTCAAGTCACGAAACTACTTGAATGCACTGTTTTCATGTTTTTGGTATAAAATGTATTTAGGCCACACCAATTTAATTTCTTGTTCTTCGGATTTTTGTCATTTTAAAATGGGGCGAGTGAGCAAAATAATAATTTAATATTATTATTTGGATTTTCAAAAAAACATAGGCGAACAGAAAAATTTGAGGCGAGCGATAACTTTGTTTTATTTGTATTTTTTTTTAAATAAGAAAATGTACTTTCATCAATGTATATATTCGCAAAATTCAGTTTCATTGTGATTTTCTTTCAGAATTGGGCATACTACTTGTATGCTTACCTGAAGTTTACCAAAGCATGTAAATGAATAAATGAATTATATTTTGTAATTATGGGTTGATCATTCAAATTATGTACAATCAATTGCAACTTTTAAACAATTCAGTATTGTAGGTCATATACAACATACCACATATATGACTTTCAAAGCATTAGACACAGCTGGAAGCAAAAGAATGCCTGTCACATCTTCATTTGCAAAAATATATTTTTTTAGACCTTATTTAAAATGCACAACTGACTACACTGTTCATCATTTATTGATGCAGATTTCTAGGAATGAATTTAAAAATGTCATAAAATAAGTTATATCCCATTCATTGTGTTTGCTGTAATATTCCCATTTAGTGAGACTTTCCCTTTTGATCGAACAACCAAAGACAATCCAAAATTATAGATAAATGGTGTCCAATGTCCAATATTTGAGAGAAAAAATTCAAGTCCCATGCAAGCCATTAGAAAACAGAGATATATATGAAAAAAGGCAATAAGACAACAACCAGTTCAAACAGTTATATGCAGACTCTAAATATAAATTACTTTAACTTTTCCACAAATAACACTGAACAACCATTAGCAGTCATTTCATTTTCTTTCTTTTGGACACACATATCACAGCCCTTGCAACAATGTCAACAAATTTAATAAGCATTGTAGTTTCTGTGGTCATTTTGTTTTATCTTGGTGGAGATAAACAAAAATCGAATGTGCTTCATTACTGAGGCTAAAAGTTCACCATGCTGTTGCAACCAAAAGTTTCAAAGTGTCAGTCGAATTCAGTTTTTTGGTCATCCATCTGGCAATCGACTGGAACTTTTATTTCACTTTTTTTTAAAAATGTTCCTGTATCCTCATTTTACGTTTATTATGTCGGCGCTAAGGTCGAAATGCTTGATTTTGACACATCTTTGAAAAAGCTGATCTAATGCACCACCACTGAAATAATCGCCGTGTTTTTGACAACCATGCTTTCCTTTATGACAAATATCCACACTACTAAAACGGTATGATTGTTTCTTTTCCTTTTTAAAAATACATCAATATTTTTGTTTGTGATGCAATAAAACGGCAGTTACATTAAGCGTTCACAAGATTACGATTTCAAAGAGTAAAATAAAAAAAATTCCGGATCACTTTACGGGAGCGGGGAGCGGAAATTTTTTTTTAATATTATTTTTTCGAGATCGAAAAAATATGTGCGGTCGGGTCCGTAGAACAAGAAATTTATTTGGTGTGGCCTTAGGGTTGAAGGATAAAAACAATATTTGTACATTATCATGGGAGAGGAAATGGAAATTTTGGTTCATGAGAATACACAATTGTTTCCTCCTTACAAAGTGATCATTCAAAGTGTTTACAGTAGTGGGTTGTCTTCTCAAGGGATCTGGCTGACGGAGGACAGCCTATCAAGGGTAAACACTTTGAATGTTCACCTGGTATGGAGGCATTTTACCCAGGTGGGTTGAGGGATCTGGCTGACGGAGGACAACCTTTCAAGGGTAAACACTTTGAATGTTCACCTGGTATGGAGGCATTTTACCCAGGTGGGTTGGGGGATCTGGCTGGGGAAGGACAGCCTATCAAGGGTAAACACTTTGAATGTTCACGTGGTATGGAGGCATTTTACCCAGGTGGGTTGGGGGATCTGGCTGACGGAGGACAGCCTATCAAGGGTAAACACTTTGAATGTTCACGTGGTATGGAGGCATTTTACCCAGGTGGGTTGGGGGATCTGGCTGACGGAGGACAGCCTATCAAGGGTAAACACTTTGAATGTTCACCTGGTATGGAGGCATTTTACCCTGGTGGGTTGGGGGATCTGGCTGACAGAGGACAGCCTATCAAGGGTAAACACTTGGAATGTTCACTTGGTATGGAGGCATTTTACCCAGGTGGGTTGGGGGATCTGGCTGACGGAGGACAGCCTATCAAGGGTAAACACTTTGAATGTTCACCTGGTATGGAGGCATTTTACCCAGGTGGGTTGGGGGATCTGGCTGACGGAGGACAGCCTATCAAGGGTAAACACTTTGAATGTTCACCTGGTATGGAGGCATTGTACCCAGGTGGGTTGGGGGATCTGGCTGACGGAGGACAACCATTCAAGGGTAAACACTTTGAATGTTCACCTGGTATGGAGGCATTTTACCCAGGTGGGTTGGGGGATCTGGCTGACGGAGGACAGCCTATCAAGGGTAAACACTTTGAATGTTCACCTGGTATGGAGGCATTTTACCCAGGTGGGTTGGGGGATCTGGCTGACGGAGGACAGCCTATCAAGGGTAAACACTTTGAATGTTCACCTGGTATGGAGGCATTGTACCCAGGTGGGTTGAGGGATCTGGCTGACGGAGGACAGCCTATCAAGGGTAAACACTTTGAATGTTCACCTGGTATGGAGGCATTTTACCCAGGTGGGTTGGGGGATCTGGCTGGGGAAGGACAACCTTTCAAGGGTAAACACTTTGAATGTTGGTATGGAGGAAACAACTGCTTTATTATACCAAAACCACAAATACAATGGATAGATGTAATAGAAGATGATGATGTTTGTATCTGTAACATCAGAGATCAAACATTGACTTAGTAATATCATACATTACACATTGGTGTATTTTAACATAGGTTGAAACTGACATCATTCACATATAAATAACTACCTTGAGATCTGACATCATTCACATATAAATATCTACCTTGAGATCAGACATGAGACACGATTCTAAATCTTTGTTGTCTAAACTTTTGCAGAAATCTTTATAACTAAACATCTTCTCATCATTTACTTTCCTGGAATATAGCACATGTTTAAATTACAGAATGAATGGTAGGCTATTTATAGCAGCTACAATTGACATCTTGCAGGTGTGTGTTCATCTTCTTCGAAGAGAGAACAAATACATATCATTGATAAATGAAATATATTTTGCTTTTAAAACCTACTGGATTGGTCAGAAACATACATATTAGCCAGTCTGTCAAATGTTTAATTTAGGAACTAAATGTCCCTTACTTAACCTGGGATCATACTGGGACGGTTCCCAGTGCTCAACCCACAGAGCAGCCCAGTGGCGGATAGGGGAGACCCTCTCGTTGGGGGGTTGTCAGGTCATAATACAGAAAGCCTGGCTGTGGCCCAAAGTGGGAAACGTGTTTGGAGAGTGCGCTCCTTGCACGATAAAGATCCTTTTTGTAGATTTCGAAAAAGAGTAGGTTAAAGTAGCCACAACAAAAGGCTAAATTCTCCGACCATACCCATTACTCAGTACTTTTCCAGTGGCAGTCAAAATTTTGTTCCCTGTGTCCCTTCCTACCCCTTTTTCAATTGATGTATTGTTTGTTAACTTGTTCCCGTCCTGAAAATAGCTGAAATACTGCTCGCTGGACGTAAAGCAAACATCCAATCAATGAATCAATCAATCAATCCCCTACTTAACACTGAATAGCCATAAAAATATTCTGTTACATACAGTACATATAAATAGGTAGTACTAAAATGATTGATGAAATAAAAACACCTAAAAATAACATATCTATAACTGAAATCGGTCTCAGAGCAGAGACTATTTTTATTTTTGTAATATTATATGTTGAATGGGACTAGAAATTTTAAGGATTTAAATAAACAGTTACAAATTTTTTGAGAATTTCCCTACTCAGCAAAATCAGTTATAATTTGAACTTCATGAAAATTGCTCTGTTGGCAGTACTGCCTAACAATACTTTTGTTTACTAAAGACATCATGTCAAAATGGGAAGCATTTAACCCTAGCATTAAGCTGTATACATACCCAATTTTAAGAAAATACAACAAATGATAACCTATACGAGGTTGTCTAGCATACATTTCCCCAAGTAACTGTAAAATAGGTTGTCGACTAGGGTCTTCCTCAGGCATAGATGCTAAAAATCTGTCAAAATACAATCAATCACTACAGATGATTTTAACATAATCAGCAATTTTATAGTGAGATACAATTGTAAGGGGTGGTCTAGAAAACTGCCAATTAAAAGGAAAAATATTAAAACAAACTTTATTATAATAAAGAATCATTAAATTCTATGAGAATACTGATTTTATATTAGCTAGAAAATAGCTAACAGAGGATGGACTGCTTTTTTACCTGTGACATAAAATTGAAAGTCAGTAAAAAACTTAAAGTTTGTGTGTTGATCTTTTTTTTCACAAATGTAAAATCACATAAATTGCCAAGTTTATTTTGATTTTTAAATTTATTAATAAGCATTAACTACAAAAATATTCTCTACATTAAGGGAAAACAAAATTACCGGTTGCACATTTAATACAAGGATTATACAATGTGTACAACAGAAATATTAACATATTAAGTGTGAATAGTATTGCACATGCAACACTTAGTCCCTTACTGGCAAACATCATAGGAGTGGAACAACATTTAAACTTGATCTGTAACCATTACCGGCAAACATCATAGGAGTGGAACAACATTTAAACTTGATCTGTAACTCATGATGGTGGATATTCATACCAATAGTCAACTTAATATCTCTAAGCGTTTAGAAAAAAAGTCTGGAATACTGCTATTTTAAGGTCATACCTTTATCAAAAATCACTGAACAAAATTCAAACTTGATCTGTAACTCATGATGGCTGGGACTCATAACAAATATAAGCTGAATTTCTGCAACTGTTTAGAAAAAGTCTGGAAAATGTGTGCGACAGATGATGGACGGGAGTATAAAACAATAATCCACTTTGGCGGTAGGGGACTTAAAAGAGTTTTCAAAATTTCGTAGAAGGACATATAAACAAAATGTTAACTTAAGTGTTTAATCAAAATTGCAGCCTTTACCTACCTAAATATGACAAATAATGGAGATCCAATGGAGTCCTCTATTGACCTATAGAGAAAAACAAAGTAAATAATGTACTACAGTCTGTATACCAACATGATTTTTTAAAAGGACAATACTGTTTTACAACCATGCTTACAACTTGTTACCAATAGCAACCACTACAGATACTGCCTAGTCAGTACAACAGACCCTAGTCTTGTAGCATAGACAATGCAGAATATTATTTGCAATATAGCATTAGAAAAAATTAATCATAAAACCACTAAATTTATTATTATTTTTTTCTTTTTAAAGGTGTTAACTCCACATTTAACAGGGTAATTTTTTGTGAACAAAACAAAATATTTAAGGCAGTTGTAAGACTTTTGACGTCATTCTGGTAATCATGATTAATGAACAAGCAAAACAAAAAATTGTATTCAAACTGTTTTAATATCTTCTGTTAATATCTTATAAAAATTATACTAACTCGTCATCCAAATCCATTGGAAATAAATTACTGCTAAAATGGCCGACCAATATCTGACACAAACAGTTGGCTAATGGTTCAACCATCTCATCAAATTCTTCCTGCAATATATACAAAACAAGGGAAATACAATGACAAGATCTGTTAACAAATGTATGGAACATAAATACCCCATCATGAATACAATCTGTGGCGTAACATGCCGACTGATCCAAGGTTTAACTCATCATGAATACAATCTGTGGCGTAACATGCTGACTGACCCAAGGGTTAACTCCTCATGAATACAATCTGTGGCGTAACAGGATGACTGACCCAAGGTTTAACTCATCATGAATACAATCTGTGGCGTAACATGCCGACTGACCCATGGTTTAACTCATCATGAATACAATCTGTGGCATAACATGCCGACTGATCCAAGGTTTAACTCATCATGAATACAATCTGTGGCGTAACATGCCGACTGACCCAAGGGTTAACTCATCATGAATACAATCTGTGGCGTAACATGATGACTGATCCAAGGTTTAACTCATCATGAATACAATCTGTGGTGTAACATGCCGACTGACCCAAGGGTTAACTCATCATGAATATAATCTGTGGCGTAACATGCCGACTGACCCATGGTTTAACTCATCATGAATACAATCTGTGGTGTAACATGCCGACTGACCCAAGGGTTAACTCATCATAAATATAATCTGTGGCGTAACATGCCGACTGACCCAAGGGTTAACTCATCATGAATACAATCTGTGGCGTAACATGCCGACTGACCCAAGGGTTAACTCATCATGAATACAATCTGTAGCGTAACATGCCGACTAATCCAAGGTTTAACTCATCATGAATATAATCTGTGGCGTAACATGCCGACTGACCCAAGGTTTGACTCATCATGAATACAATCTGTGGCTTAACATGCCGACTGATCCAAGGTTTAACTCATCATAAATACAATCTGTGGTGTAACATGCCGACTGACCCAAGGGTTAACTCTTCATGAATATAATCTGTGGCGTAACATGCCGACTGACCCAAGGGTTAACTCATCATGAATACAATCTGTGGCGTAACATGCCGACTGATCCAAGGTTTAACTCATCATAAATACAATATGTGGCGTAACATGCCGACTGATCCAAGGTTTAACTCATCATAAATACAATCTGTGGTGTAACATGCCGACTGACCCAAGGGTTAACTCATCATGAATACAATCTGTGGTGTAACATGCCGACTGACACAAGGGTTAACTCATCATAAATACAATCTGTGGTGTAACATGCCGACTGACCCAAGGGTTAACTCATCATAAATACAATCTGTGGCGTAACATGCCGACTGACCCAAGGGTTAACTCATCATGAATACAATCTGTGGCGTAACATGATGACTGATCCAAGGTTTAACTCATCATGAATATAATCTGTGGCATAACATGCCGACTGACCCATGGTTTAACTCATCATAAATACAATCTGTGGAGTAACATGCCGACTGATCCAAGGGTTAACTCATCATGAATACAATCTGTGGCGTAACATGCCGACTGATCCAAGGTTAAACTCATCATGAATACAATCTGTGGTGTAACATGCCGACTGACCCAAGGGTTAACTCATCATAAATACAATCTGTGGTGTAACATGCCGACTGACCCAAGGGTTAACTCATCATGAATACAATCTGTGGCGTAACATGCCGACTGATCCAAGGTTTAACTCATCATAAATACAATATGTGGCGTAACATGCCGACTGATCCAAGGTTTAACTCATCATAAATACAATCTGTGGTGTAACATGCCGACTGACCCAAGGGTTAACTCTTCATGAATATAATCTGTGGCGTAACATGCCGACTGATCCAAGGTTAAACTCATCATGAATACAATCTGTGGCGTAACATGATGACTGATCCAAGGTTTAATTCATCATGAATACAATCTGTGGCGTAACATGATGACTGATCCAAGGTTTAACTCATCATAAATACAATATGTGGCGTAACATGCCGACTGATCCAAGGTTTAACTCATCATAAATACAATCTGTGGTGTAACATGCCGACTGACCCAAGGGTTAACTCATCATGAATACAATCTGTGGCGTAACATGCCGACTGACCCAAGGGTTAACTCATCATGAATACAATCTGTGGCGTAACATGCCGACTGATCCAAGGTTTAACTCATCATGAATATAATCTGTGGCGTAACATGCCGACTGACCCAAGGGTTAACTCATCATGAATATAATCTGTGGCGTAACATGCCAACTGATCCAAGGTTTAACTCATCATGAATACAATCTGTGGCGTAACATGCCGACTGATCCAAGGTTTAACTCATCATGAATATAATCTGTGGCGTAACATGATGACTGATCCAAGGTTTAACTCATCATGAATACAATCTGTGGCGTAACATGCCGACTGACCCAAGGGTTAACTCTTCATGAATACAATCTGTGGCGTAACATGCCGACTGACCCAAGGGTTAACTCATCATGAATACAATCTGTGGCATAACATGCCGACTGACCCAAGGGTTAACTCATCATGAATACAATCTGTGGCGTAACATGATGACTGATCCAAGGTTTAACTCATCATGAATATAATCTGTGGCGTAACATGATGACTGATCCAAGGTTTAACTCATCATGAATACAATCTGTGGCGTAACATGCCGACTGACCCAAGGGTTAACTCTTCATGAATACAATCTGTGGCGTAACATGCCGACTGATCCAAGGTTAAACTCATCATGAATACAATCTGTGGCGTAACATGATGACTGATCCAAGGTTTGACTCATCATGAATACAATCTGTGGCATAACATGCCGACTGATCCAAGGGTTAACTCATCATGAATATAATCTGTGGCGTAACATGATGACTGATCCAAGGGTTAACTCATCATAAATACAATCTGTGGCATAACATGCCGACTGATCCAAGGTTTAACTCATCATGAATACAATCTGTGGCGTAACATGCCGACTGACCCAAGGGTTAACTCATCATGAATACAATCTGTGGCATAACATGATGACTGATCCAAGGTTTAACTCATCATGAATATAATCTGTGGCGTAACATGCCGACTGACCCAAGGTTTGACTCATCATGAATACAATCTGTGGCGTAACATGCCGACTGATCCAAGGTTTAACTCATCATAAATACAATCTGTGGTGTAACATGCCGACTGATCCAAGGTTTAACTCATCATGAATATAATCTGTGGCGTAACATGCCGACTGACCCAAGGGTTAACTCATCATGAATACAATCTGTGGCGTAACATGCCAACTGATCCAAGGTTTAACGCATCATAAATACAATATGTGGCGTAATATGCCAACTGATCTGAGGTTTAACTCGTCATGAATACAATCTGTGGCATAACATGCCGACTGATTTGAGGTTTAACTCATCATGAATACAATATGTGGCGTAATATGCCGACTGATCTGAGGTTTAACTTTTCATGAATCCAATCTGTGGCATAACATGTCTACTGATCTGAGGTTTAACTCATCATGAATACAATCTGTGGCATAACATGCCGACTGATCCAAGGTTTAACTCATCATGAATATAATCTGTGGCGTAACATGCCGACTGACCCATGGGTTAACTCATCATGAATACAATCTGTGGCGTAACATGCCGACTGATCCAAGGTTTAACTCATCATGAATACAATCTGTGGCATAACATGCCGACTGATCCAAGGTTTAACTCATCATGAATACAATCTGTGGCATAACATGCCGACTGATCCAAGGTTTAACTCATCATGAATACAATCTGTGGCGTAACATGCCGACTGATCTGAGGTTTAACTCATCATGAATACAATCTATGGTGTAACATGCCGACTGACCCAAGGTTTAACTCATCATGAATATAATCTGTGGCATAACATGCCGACTGATCCAAGGTTTAACTCATCATGAATACAATCTGTGGCATAACATGCCGACTGATCCAAGGTTTAACTCATCATGAATACAATCTGTGGCGTAACATGCCGACTGATCCAAGGTTTAACTCATCATGAATACAATCTGTGGCGTAACATGCCGACTGATCCAAGGTTTAACTCATCATGAATACAATCTGTGGCGTAACATGCCGACTGATCTGAGGTTTAACTCATCATGAATCCAATCTGTGGCATAACATGCCGACTGATCCGAGTCATGATACAATCTATGCACACCACATGTCAACTGATCCCAGATTTAAACAGGTTAAACAAATCAAAAACAACTGTTTGATAAAGCTTCATGCAGTTTTGCAAATAAGTAAAAATACTGTTCAGCATTTACCAATAGTTTTAACAACAATCTTCTATTTTCTAACAAATAAATATGTTTTAATGAAAAAACTAAAAAGGCACAAAGAGAATTCTAGAAAAAAATATTTAACTTACGTCTTTAACAACCATCTGCATCAATCTGTCCATACTTTCACACTGTATCTCTTGATCTCTGTAATCAATGAGGCATTAAAGCATAGTTTTAAGGCTTCTTTAAGTTAATACAGAGATCAATGTACACACTCTACTGCACAAGAGAATTAATCACCTCATAATGTGGAAGAGTGAATTTTTAATTGGTTAATTTATTTCAATATGATTTTTGGAAGAAAATATTACAAAATTCATTTGTTTGATTCCTATTTTAATTTTGATAATAAAAGTTATAAACATGTGCTTTTGTTTTGTTTATATGCTAATGAAGGTGATGACCTCAGATTCTTTGGTTATGATAATAAATATTAATAATAATAATAAGTGCTCTTATTTATAGTCATTTGTATTACATATTGGTCACTTGAGGTCACTTTAGTATCTGATTGGCTACTGAAGTCACATGGATCTTTTTTTTTTTTTTGGGGGGGGGGGGGGGGGAATTTCTATTGTTCTTTACAATACTTTGACACAGCCCAGTAAAACAACCTCACTGATGGAGATTTTGAAAGCAATAACTTGAAATATAAGAAAATTTAAAAAACAAATTCCTTGAGAGATTTTCTTCTTTTTCTAACAGTCAAAATAAACATAGAACAGTAATAAATTTATCAAGTTTATATAATGTTCAATAAATATAACAAGAGCCATAACTCATTTTAAATATAGCAGGTTATACAGTTAACAATATGTGTAACAATCCTTAGTACTTAACAGTCCTGTCAAATTAAATAAAAATCTGAATAACTGTAGCTGAGAAATAGCATTGCTAAAGACTGACAAACTAACAGACGTGACTCCAATATAACCCCCATTTAATTCATATCTGGGAATATAATAAAAAAAATGTGTGAAACAATAATTTAAGAAAATTAGATTTAAATAAAATTGTGTAAAGAGCCTAAACCATGTTATATAGTATAACCTGTTCAGATATTTTAAGTATTCCTTACTTAAATTAATAAATATACAAACTTTTCTGTTATAAGCTGGTCAACATATTCTGACAGATCACCATTCAGGAGAGGTAGAAAATCATTAATATCTATAGGTTGATATCGGGTGTCTCTGATTGGCTGGAATTTGGTTTCTTCTTTGATTTTACCTAAAGATTCAGAAACCATATTTATTGAACATGAACAAGAATGTGAAGAAAATGTCCATCCAAGTATAAAACCAATCAGATGCAAAGATTTCATTCTAGACATACCGACTGACATTTTTGTTGTTTAATAATCAAGCTCCAGTGTAAATGCCTTTCTGCCAAAATTTCATACGTTGCATGATGTTAATTTTGTAAAAATTCTACAGCAGATTTCAAGATTTGGTCTATAGCCTGGAATTCTACTGAAATGAAAAATTTTATGAAATGTATGGAACATTATTGCCATTTTGCAGTATTTCCCTTAGATCTTTCTGTGTGATATTATTCCATCTCACTCTACTAGCGCGAGATGGGCCCATCTCAGCTCGCTGTCAAGAAATTGTTAAGTAAACACTGTGACGTCACAATGTTACAAAACAGCGATAAAAAGATTATTTACGTTTTATGAAACTCGATGCATTTTCTCGTCATCTCATCTCAGGGCTGTTGCCCTTCGATGAGATATGGACGAGAAAACGCATCTCGTTTCGAAAAACGTAAATAATCTATAAATATCACAATCCTCGGTATAGGATACAATGACCAAAGTTCGGATATGTACCTAACTTTGGACAATCTATTGTATTTTGAGTTCACTACTGTTCTATAGTAATCAGAATTTTCATCCTTTTCTGTTTGGTATCTTCTTTTAGATGATAACTACCAAACAAAAACAAAGTAAGGCCCATATCCAAACTTTGGTCATTTTGCCCAAGTAATTTTATATTGTGTCAATTTCAACATTGTAAAGACAAACCTAGAGGTATATTATCATCCTCCTCATCACTGAATGCTGCCCCGTCAGACAGATTATTATCTATATGGTTTTCTGTATCCATATCCATAACATTCATGATAGGATCTTTGTTGTTTATTGGCTCATCCTTCACTGAAAACATATAGTACTGAAACTGTCCATAAATTGTTACTTTATTATTATTATACCTAAAAACCAAGAAAATGTGTCTCGGTGACACCGATGTCCGCTTAGCACATACGAGTTTACCCCCCCCCCCTTTTCTAAGTTCACTTAAATGTGAAATATTTGGCACAGTCCTACATAACTGAGTCAGTAGAGGTCTCATCATGTTGAAACTATGTAACAAGTTTCATGAAGACGTGAAGTTATCTTTATAAAACAAGCTCTAACACAAAGGACAAACCCTCGGACCTGAAAAATTAATCTAGTTACTTCACATAAATCTGGTAATATGTAGGACAATGATTGTTTGTGTGAGATTCATCTAAATTTTCTCCACTGTATATCTGGTAACATTGTCAGTATAGCTAGTAGTAATGAACAAGGACGATTCCTCGTGATCTAATATAATCATACTGCCTTTGAATAAGGTGTTAGGGTAGATTATCACAGAAGAAAAAATTATCACCTGAGATGAATTATACTGAATGCCTGTAATCTAAAGAAGAAACGTGAACTACCAAATGGATATCATACCGAATTATATTTTTAATGGTAAATGCTTGTTTGTCTGCTGTTTGTTTTTACACCTAGTTTTGGCTGATCATTTTCCAGGTTGGCAAATTTTGTTCTTAGCGGGTGATAATTTATTTTCTATATCACTCGTAAACTTCAGCTGGAGCGGGTGATAATTATCCAGTTCGGCAATCTCCTGTCATAGCAGGTGTTAATTTTTTTTATATCACCCGTTGAGTGGAAAGCACGAGGAATTAAGACCCATTACTATAATGGGCGGGCTAAAGTCGGAATCAGTAGAAATTAACACATGGTTACTGTCCAATAAAAAGACAGCTTTTTTGCATTAAGTATAATAATGTAAGTTATTAGAGGTTAATATTAGATCCCAAACTGCAAAAATAAGCAAGCTGTGTGACAGTGAAAATACAAACTTCTAGACTACTGATAATTAATTATAAAATGGCAATGAAATGTACCATTTCCATCTTGTGAACAGAATTCTGCAAAGGTTTCTCGAATCAGAACTCGTAAATCTCTGTCCAACTTGCTGTTTTCTAATAAAGGTGACAAAGCCCTGCAACAGAACAACTATTTGTAAAAATACCATGATTTTATAAACACTCTCACTTGTTGTCAATTATAGCCATTACCATTCCTTCCAAAACTTTAAAAGTTATGAAAATATGACCTGTATGCACAAATCCAAATGTTTAAAAGTTTAAGAGGCAGTTAGTATTACAATCTGATTGAAATCCATAAGGGTATTTATTACATTAATTATTAAAGTGCTGGACAACATTATTTTATTTCTAAAAAAAAATCTTTATCAGAAGACATGTTTTTGTTGTATATATGGAAAAAATGATTTAGACTACTTAAAAAGTAGTCTCTTTGGACTACTTACGGGAGAACTATTTTATCCGGAATAACTCTGAATGCTGTGTAGAATACTTACGGGAGAACTATTTTATCCGGAATAACTCTGAATGCTGTGTAGAATACTTATGGGAGAACTATTTTATCCGGAATAACTCTGAAAGCTGTGTAGAATACTTACGGGAGAACTATTTTATCCGGAATACCTCTGAATGCTGTGTAGAATACTTACGGGAAAACTATTTTATCCGGAATAACTCTGAATGCTGTGTAGAATACTTACGGGAGAACTATTTTATCCAGAATATCTCTGAAAGCTGTGGAGAATACTTACGGGAGAACTCTTTTATCCAGAATACCTCTGAAAGCTGTGGAGAATACTTACGGGAGAACTCTTTTATCCAGAATATCTATGAAAGCTTTGGAGAATACTTACGGGAGAACTCTTTTATCCAGAATACCTCTGAAAGCTTTGGAGAATACTTACAGGAGAACTCTTTTATCCAGAATATCTATGAAAGCTGTGGAGAATATTTACAGGAGAACTCTTTTATCCAGAATATCTATGAAAGCTTTGGAGAATACTTACGGGAGAACTATTTTATCCAGAATATCTCTGAAAGCTTTGGAGAATACTTACGGGAGAACTCTTTTATCCAGAATATCTATGAAAGCTTTGGAGAATACTTACAGGAGAACTCTTTTATCCAGAATATCTCTGAAAGCTGTGGAGAATACTTACGGGAGAACTCTTTTATCCAGAATATCTATGAAAGCTTTGGAGAATACTTACGGGAGAACTATTTTATCCAGAATATCTATGAAAGCTTTGGAGAATACTTACAGGAGAACTCTTTTATCCAGAATATCTCTGAAAGCTGTGGAGAATACTTACGGGAGAACTATTTTATCCAGAATACCTCTGAAAGCTTTGGAGAATACTTACGGGAGAACTCTTTTATCCAGAATATCTATGAAAGCTTTGGAGAATACTTACGGGAGAACTATTTTATCCAGAATAACTCGGAAAGCTTTGGAGAATACTTACAGGAGAACTCTTTTATCCAGAATAACTCGGAAAGCTTTGGAGAATACTTACGGGAGAACTATTTTATCCAGAATACCTCTGAAAGCTTTGGAGAATACTTACGGGAGAACTCTTTTATCCAGAATAACTCTGAAAGCTTTGGAGAATACTTACGGGAGAACTCTTTTATCCAGAATACCTCTGAAAGCTTTGGAGAATACTTACGGGAGAACTCTTTTATCCAGAATATCTCTGAAAGCTGTGGAGAATACTTACAGGAGAACTCTTTTATCCAGAATAACTCTGAAAGCTTTGGAGAATACTTACGGGAGAACTATTTTATCCAGAATACCTCTGAAAGCTGTGGAGAATACTTACGGGAGAACTCTTTTATCCAGAATAACTCTGAAAGCTTTGGAGAATACTTACAGGAGAACTCTTTTATCCAGAATATCTATGAAAGCTTTGGAGAATACTTACGGGAGAACTATTTTATCCAGAATACCTCTGAAAGCTTTGGAGAATACTTACGGGAGAACTATTTTATCCGGAATAACTCTGAAAGCTGTGGAGAATACTTATGGGAGAACTCTTTTATCCAGAATATCTCTGAAAGCTTTGGAGAATACTTACAGGAGAACTCTTTTATCCAGAATATCTCTGAAAGCTGTGGAGAATACTTACGGGAGAACTCTTTTATCCAGAATACCTCTGAAAGCTGTGGAGAATACTTACAGGAGAACTCTTTTATCCAGAATACCTCTGAAAGCTGTTTAGAATACTTACGGGAGAACTCTTTTATCCAGAATAACTCGGAAAGCTGTGGAGAATACTTACGGGGAACTCTTTTATCCAGAATAACTCTGAAAGCTAAGGAGAATACTTACGGGAGAACTCTTATATCCAGAATAACTCTGAAAGCTGTGGAGAATACTTACGGGAGAACTCTTATATCCAGAATAACTCTGAAAGCTGTGGAGACTACTTACGGGAGAACTCTTTTATTCAGAATAACTCGGAAAGCTGTGGATAATAATTACAGAACTCTTTTATTCAGAATAACTCTGAAAGCTGTGGAGACTACTTACGGCAGAACTCTTTTATCCAGAATCTCTGAAAGCTGTGTAGAATAATTATAGAACTCTTTTATCCAGAATAACTCTGAAAGCTATGTAGAATATACTTACGGGAGAACTCTTTTATCCAGAATAACTCTAAAAGCTGTGTCAATTCCTAGCTTGACTTGAGCACTTAATGGTAAACTGAAGTTTGTTAAAATCTAAAATAAAAAAATTAAATAATTGGTATATTAAGAAGACTAGGGTTTTATGCTTAAAAAGTGCTCAGGAGGTGGTCATTTTGTTTGTTTGAATAGGATTAATGCCAAATTCAGCAATTTTTCTGCTATATTATGGAATATAGTACAGTAAAACTTCGGTAGCTCGAACTCGGATGGTTCGAACACCACCGATTTCTCAAACTGTTTTTAAAGTCCCGACATTTATTTCTTTATATGTTTGTACAAAAAACCCCGGTTTTTCGAACACCGATTCTCGAAAACTCGAACTCATTTATAGGTCCCTTTGATAGTAAACTTATGATTGATTGATTGATTGATTAATGGTGTTTAACGCCCGAGCAGCAATATTTCAGCTATATTCAGGCGATAGTAAACTTATGTAAGTCACCATCAATAACTCGAACTAAAAATTATAAGTGTCGATGCGAAGCAATTAACTTCAGGTACAAAGGACGTGGATAACAGAAGCCATAACAATTAATAAAGGTATGTCAATTAAAAAAAAAAAAAAAAAAAATAGATAATAATTATGTCATGACTGGTGATTAGTTTGAACAGGCAAATAGACATTAATTGTTTCTTTAATTAAAAATATGAAATGTACCAAGTGGATTATCAAATCAACGAAAATATTCCAATTAAAAATCATATACGACTTTTGTTGACAACTGTGGTTACATTGATATTAAAAAACAAATATTAAAGCTAAAATAATTTAAGAAAGATGTGTCGGCAATAAATATTGTGCAAATTATTTACTTAATTTTACTGCGATGGATATACATAATACAAATGGGTTTTTGCGCAATAACGGAAGTAAATAGTAAGCGCTGTAGAAATTTCAAATTTCACAAACTATTACACCTAAAATAACTTTATTCGTGTCCAAATTCATGAAATAAACATCTACATACATTCAAAACGAATTTTAGTTCCCAAAAACAACCATACCGCGTGTAGGAAAATTAACGAAAATTAACTTATAAACAAAATTGGTCACGGTACACGGTACGGAACAGATACATTTACGGAAGTCGTCCAACTTCGGTGGCTCGAACAACCGATAACTCGAACTATTTTTGGCGACCCCAGCGAGTTCGAGTTATCGAAGTTCTACTGTATTTTGGAACAAAGAAAGTTCTCTGTAAAAAAAAAAAAAAACCCAGACCTTCAGTAGGAAAACTGGCAATCTTTGACAATTAAGGTTGGAAATGAAAACACCAGTCACGATGGAATGCTCACCCTTAGTGTAACCATGCAGGTGATTCATGCAAGAGGCTTTAATACGGTTTGAGGCTTTTATCTCAATATATTGAAGTGAGTAAAACTATAATCTATTTTCTGACTGTGTAAAAAAGAAAAAAATTACAAAAACCTTACTTACTTCTAGACACAAGTAATAAAGAGGTAACCAAAAATAAACTGTGAACTGAAAATGTATTCGCCCATTACCCTTGACTCATTATATGAATTGGGTACCAGGATAAGTTATTTGTATTAACTACGAATAATATAATATTTTTTATTAAATAATAAATAGTTTTGATTTTTATCTAGTCTATGAATATGCAATGAGTAAATGTCAATCTATTTTCCTGACTGTTTAATATAGAAAAATAAAAAAAATAACAAAACTGGTCCTGATGGCACTTTCTCTATCATACCTCTGAGTGAGTCAACCTTGTTTTATTATTTTATATAACAGTATTGACTATTCCTAGGGTGTATCAGCAGTTGTCCTCTGTCAATCAATAATGGACAGGTCCATATAGTTATGAGTACACCTCAGGAATAATCATAACTGTATAAGTTTGACTTATTATGTCCATCTAACCTACTTACTCTACAGAGAAAATCTAACAGTGTGGCTGTAATGGCAGGATGAGGTCGGATGGAATGATACATTACTAGGATGGCTGGCTCTGAAATAATGTACAAAACAAATAATAAACAATTCTGTAAGATAGTTTCTTTCTGCTTTAATTCATCAGAACACCACAAAATACCAAAAATGTACCAATATCATAGAAAAAGTCCATTGTACTTACAATTACCCTACATCTTACCACAACTCACTACCACACAAAAATGTCATGCAAATAACAATGAAAATAATAGGTTTTATTAACAGAACTTGGAACTAATGAAACTAAGTACATGTTAAGCCTCTATTGTCCCCAAATAGATTATTAGCAGAAACAGTCAAATCATGTGACCATGTGACCTAAAAGTCATGTACAAGTTTCCAAATATAAGTCATGTATTATCAAGAACTAAAAAGGGGGACAACCCACCAGTTGGACCACAAGGAATATAAATATTTAGTGTGTGTCTGGTAGATAGATTGTGATTTACTGTAGGACATATAACAGACTATACAATTGACATCATAGGTAAAATTCAACATAACTGCATTTTCACCTCCATTATGAAATGAACAACTGCTGGATATTTCATCCTGGAGCATAAATTTGACTAAGTTTAGCAATATGTCATTTTGGAAAATTTGAAGAAAAATAAAAATCCTGTTAATATGCAAAAAGTACTGGTATATGTAAAGGCAATATTAGCATTAAAAGTTCCAGCTGAAAACTGTAAAAAAAAAGTTGAAAAAATCCAAATCAAAATCCTGATAACTACATGTTCCAGCTTGAAAACTGAAGTAGTAAGGTGGAAACACCATGTACTGCACACACATAATAATTTGACCAAAGAATGAACAAGGTTCGTTATCTTGTCATTTGTGGAAAATTTATTTAAAGATAATATTTGCAACTCTTGTATGAGTACTACCACCCTGCATAATATCAAAATTAGAGGTCAAAAACAGTAGGAGAAGGAAAGTGAGACAACCATGGACCACTTTAGCTTTTCTAGGACCAGAAAGAATTGGTTTCTTTTTGTACAAATCAATAAATAAGTTGTCACCATATTACCTACTATTATGAATTTGGTCTCTTTTGTTTTTCATACTCGGTGCCCAAGTGGTTAAGGTAGTTCGTCTACTATTGATCACGTGGTCTGTCAACACTGAGGTTGCAGGTTCGAGTCTCACTGCAGGCAGGATGTACTCGACTCCAATCTAAATTTACATGGATTGGCAGTTTTCCTACCAAAGGTCAGGGGTTCTCTCCGGATACTCCAACTTCCCCCCCCCCACCCCCCCCCCCCCCCCCCAATAAAAACTGGATGCCATGATATAGATGAAAAAATGCTGAAAGTGATGTTAAACAACATTCAAACAAACAAAAAACATTTCTTCATATTTTTCATTACTAATAATATGTGATAGTCTCAGCTGAAGTAATAATAATCAAAACTTACTGCTTCACAAGAAATCAAACTACCAATATTCATCATATTGTCTCTTACCACCAAAGAAGTCACTTACCAATATTCATTATATTGTCTCTCTCTTACGATCAAAGAAGTCACTTACCAATATTCATCATATTGTCTCTTACCACCAAAGAAGTCACTTACCAATATTCATTACATTGTTTCTCTCTTACGATGAAAGAAGTCACTTACCAATATTCATTATATTATCTCTCTCTTACGATCAAAGAAGTCACTTACCAATATTCATCATATTGTCTCTTACCACCAAAGAAGTCACTTACCAATATTCATTATATTGTTTCTCTCTTACGATGAAAGAAGTCACTTACCAATATTCATCATATTATCTCTCTCTTACCACCAAAGAAGTCACTTACCAATATTCATTATATTGTCTCTCTCTTACCACCAAAGAAGTCACCAATATTCATCATATTATCTCTCTCTTACCACCAAAGAAGTCACTTACCAATATTCATCATATTGTTTCTCTCTTACGATGAAAGAAGTCACTTACCAATATTCATTATATTATCTCTCTCTTACCACCAAAGAAGTCACTTACCAATATTCATTATATTGTTTCTCTCTTACGATGAAAGAAGTCACTTACCAATATTCATTATATTGTCTCTCTCTTACCACCAAAGAAGTCACTTACCAATATTCATTATATTGTTTCTCTCTTACGATGAAAGAAGTCACTTACCAATATTCATTATATTGTTTCTCTCTTACGATGAAAGAAGTCACTTACCAATATTCATCATATTATCTCTCTCTTACCACCAAAGAAGTCACTTACCAATATTCATTATATTGTCTCTCTCTTACGATCAAAGAAGTCACTTACCAATATTCATCATATTATCTCTCTCTTACCACCAAAGAAGTCACTTACCAATATTCATTATATTGTTTCTCTCTTACGATGAAAGAAGTCACTTACCAATATTCATTATATTGTCTCTCTCTTACGATGAAAGAAGTCACTTACCAATATTCATTATATTGTCTCTCTCTTACGATCAAAGAAGTCACTTACCAATATTCATCATATTATCTCTCTCTTACCACCAAAGAAGTCACTTACCAATATTCATTATATTGTCTCTCTCTTACGATCAAAGAAGTCACTTACCAATATTCATCATATTATCTCTCTCTTACCACCAAAGAAGTCACTTACCAATATTCATTATATTGTTTCTCTCTTACGATGAAAGAAGTCACTTACCAATATTCATTATATTGTCTCTCTCTTACGATCAAAGAAGTCACTTACCAAAATTCATGATATTGTCTATCTCTTATGATCAAAGAAGTCAACTTAAATATTTGTGATGCTGTTTTTCTTAGGATAAAAGAACAGATGATGCTGTCTATCTTAGGATCAAACTGTCAAACTTACCAATATTCATGATGCTGTCTCTCTCAGGATCAAAGAACAGCCAATCATAAAATAGGGCTAGTTTTGCATTTGTTGCTGCGACATTGGACTGTGAAAATAAATTAAATTCTTTCAAATACAGTACTTTTAGCTGGAGGGAATGTAGACACAATTAATAATAATCTATTAATTATAGTCATATTTTTTTACGATAATGATGAACAACTATACAGCATTAATTAAGATTACATTTGAATGCAAAGGTTGAAGCAGATACAGTAGAACTTCGATAACTTGAACTCGCTGGGGATGCTAAAAACAGTTCGAGCCACTGTGACAGTTTTTGTTTTTAGGTGGCTCATTAATTTCCTTCACGCAGAATGGTTGTTTTGGGAACTAAAATTTGTTTTAAATTATATTGATGTTTATTTCATGAACTTCGACACAAATTAAGTTATTTTATGTGTTATTATTTTGTGAAATCTGGAATTTCAACATTAGTTATTATTTACTTCCGTTGATTGCAGAAAAAACCAGTTTGTACACGGTATATCTGCCATTGCAGTTAAATTAAGTAAATAATTTTCACAGTATTTATTCCCGACACGTTTATTTTAAAAATTATCTTAGCTTTTACAATAAGTTTTTAATATCAATTAAACCGCAAATGTCAATAAAAGTCGTAAATGATTTTTAATTGGAATGTTTTCGTTTTGATTTCATAATCCGCTCGGTACAGTTGATATTTTTTATTAAAAAAAAAACGTTTATTTGCCCGTTTTCACTAGTCGAGACATAATTATTGTCTGCTGTTTTTTTTAAATTGACAAACCTGTACTAATTATAATGGCTTCTGTTATCAACGTCCTTTTTACTGAAGTTAATTACTTCGCACAGACACTTACAATTTTAGTTCGAGTTATTGATGGTGACTTACATGAATTTACTATAAAAGGGATCTATAAATGAGTTCGAGTTTTCGAGAAATCGGTGTTCGAAAAACCGGGTTTTTTTGTACTAACATATATAGAAATAAATGATGGGATTTTAAAAACAGTTCGAGAAATCGGTGGTGTTAGACCCATCCGAGTTCGAACTACGGAAGTTTGACTCTTAAGTCCACTTAAAAATGTCCTACATTAACGTGGAAGAAATGTAAATATTAATTTGTATACAGGGAAGACCAAACAATGATGTCTATAGGAGAGAGAAGACTAAGCCAGGACTACAAACGAGCTGTACTGTTTACTCCCAAATAAATACCCCTTTTACTTAAAATTATACTGCACTCTACAAATGTAGCAATCACTTTATTCCTGCTTAGATATGTGTGCTAAGCTACTTATTCCTGTTCTAAGCTATAATCCAGATTTGAATCAATTTTGCCATTACACTATTTTTTATCAAGCTTGTCATTTAGAAGAAATCAGAAAAACTAGTATTTCTGTGAGCCCTGATACCCCTGCTCTATCACTTACTCTAGAACTAAATCAGTAAAAACAGAAGTAGGTGTTGGCTCGGTCTGAAAATGAATCATACAATATGGCAAGATCATACAACTGACAAAATGAAAAACTGTCTCTGACAGATACACACGGACTCACTCACAGACACACAAGACTGATATCAGTATATGTCTGCCCCTATGGGAAATGGAGGTTTGAAAACTGAATATAAAGGTTAAATGTAATATTTAGCAATATTTGTAAAAGTTAATATTTTTAGTGGATACAGTGGCCATTAAAAATATACATTTTAGCAGTGGACTATCACAGGACAACCTATTTTGGTGTTGTTTTGGCCAATTAATTTTTAAATTGTGAAATGATAATTTCTGCCAATGGATGCCAACAAATCACTTATTACTCTTGGACTAGATAACACAAGAATAGATATCTTTAAACTAATATTTACGTAATAACATACCGTACAGGTGGTTAACAACCAACCAATGACTGCCCAACGTGGGATGATATCTGAACACAATAACTCATTAGGTGGGTGAAAAACAGCACATATGTACCGTATCAGATCACAGCGTAACGACTGGCTCTCGGCTGTCGACAGATACTACAAAATCAGTAAAACATGTTATCAAATCACAACACAACGACTGGCTGTCGGCTGTAGATAGATACTACAAAATCAGTAAAACATGTTATCAAATCATAGCGTAACGACTGGCTGTCGGCTGTCGACAGATACTACAAACATGTATACATTGTGGTTAATATGCATCATAAAATAACAGAAAAAAAAAGAGAGGTACTTTCTCCATGCACTGATAATATTGGACAATATTTTTTACCAAGGTAGCAATAAGATGAGATTTACTGAATAATTCAAAATTACTATTTAAACATCTGTATATGCACATTAAAATCCTGCCATAAATATTAGTTACAATATATGATGATATAAAGACTTTGTATCATACATGCAGGGGTTGCGCTGGGCTATGCCACTGTCGCCATTTGCGATTTTTTATTTCAATTTGGCGACAAAATATTGTCTTTGGCGTTTTTTTGGTGCCAGTATATCAATAGTTGCAAACTGAACGAAAATGACTGAAAATAAACAATAAATCAGTTAAAGGTGTTCTTCTAGATCAGTCACACACATAAAGATTAAAGTTGTACACAATTTAAAGACAGTTTATGGCTGTAACAATTGTTTATCCCAGCAGGTGTAAAAAGCGTAGTATTGCGACATTGGTTGATCGAACGTAATTTCTTTGATCTTGCTTCACTGAGAAAATGCAAGTTGCAAAGAATAGAAATCTTAAAATAGCACAAGATAAAAGTTCTGAACAGTTTTCTTGTTTTTTTCTTTTTATATTTTCAAACTATGGGTCAGAATCAGATCTAGGACAAAATGTAAAAAATTTCTAAAAATAAATCAAACAATGCAGTTACTTCCCTTGCTTTTCAGAAAAATAAACAAATTTACACAAATGCATCAGGCAGACTTTTAATAAATTTGTATTGCAAATAATAACTTAAATAAATACACATTTTAAACAATATATTTGTACAAATTTGGTGGTTAATTATGTTTTATATTAAAAAGCTGAAAATAAAATTGACTATTTAACCTTTAGTGCTATATTAACTGGAATTCAATAACCTAATGGAGATGCAGTGCAAATGTCAACCATTACTAGAATTAAACTTCATGTATTCTGAATCAGAAGCATAATACAGATACAGCATTGAATTTACTGTACTCCATCCTTTTGATTTTCCTGAATAGCATGAGAAATTTATTATTAAAACATAACCTCCACATTGAATTAGGACATATGTAGAAGAAGTTTTGTGCTGCTCATGTCTGATCTTAATACTGTCATGCCTAATAGAATGAAACCTTTTTTTTGCAAGTAAACATCAGAGTGTGTGTCAATGACTGTAAATGACAATATACATGCAGAATATATTGGCGCCAGATTTTGGAAATTGGCGACAGAAAATTGCAGTTGGCGATTTTTTTGGCACCAACTTTTTAGAACCCAGAGCAAGCCCTGTACATGTACAGAATGACATTTTTACCTTATACCCAGTGAATAATTCTCACATCAACTTGACCAATCCAGTGGGTTTTTTTTTAAATGATACACATGTACATGTTTTAAATATATAAAAATCAATATGCACAGGGGTGCAAAAGCCGTATTTTATTAACCAAAACTTTCCTTGTCTTCATTTTAAGATTTAACATAATTGGTTATTACAGGCATTACATGTAAACTGGAGACAAAGTGAGGAAGGTTTCAGCAGGAAAAATGTAAGCTTTATCAACAAATTTTCAAAGTTGCATAAAATATGAATATGTGAATCCTCTAACAGTATTGAACCATTGTGTAAAATTTCAGATATGTACTTGATGTAGTTTTTGAGTTATGGTCGGGAAACCACTAATTCAAGAAATTTTCTAACGTTTTTCTGTCACTGTGACCTTGACCTTGAACGGATTTACCCCAAAATCAATAAGGTTCCTCCTCTTATGGTATGTAACAATATACCAAAGTTTCATTAAAATCGGTTGAGAACTTTTTGAGTTATGGTCCGGAAACCACTAATTCAAGAAATTTTCTAACGTTTTTCTGTCGCTGTGACCTTGACCTTGAACGGATTTACCCCAAAATCAATAGGGTTCCTCCTCTTATGGTATGTAACAATATCCCAAAGTTCAATAAAATTGGTTGAGAACTTTTTGAGTTATGGTCCGGAAACCACTAATTCAAGAAATTTTCTAACGTTTTTCTGTCGCTGTGACCTTGACCTTGAACGGATTTACCCCAAAATCAATAGGGTTCCTCCTCTTATGGTATGTAACAATATCCTTAAGTTCATTAAAATCGGTTCACAACTTTCAGAGTTATGGTCCGGAAACCAATTGTTGATGCCCGCCCGCCCGCCCAGCCATCATCATAACAATAGCCAAGTTCAACTTCGTTGCAACTCGGCTAAAAATTAATTTCAAGTATATCTGTGTTGTATGTTAGCCATGGCCAGGTAACTGTGTACCTAAATTATGTTCTCTTGATTACACCTAAGCATGCTTACTTTATTCCGACTTACTACATACAATAAACAAGAACACTGATGTCCTGCTTGGCACATATTGGGAAACACCTCCCTTTTTCTAAGATCACTCATGCATGAAATATTTGGCACAGCCCTAAGGAAATCTGCCAGTAAAGAGATCATATCATGTAAATGTGTAACAAGTTTCATGAAGATGTATAGTCACCTTAAAAAAAAAGCTTCAAATCAAATGTTAACTTGATAAAGGAGGGACTGAATGATCGTACAAACAGACGAACAAACGGACTTAAAAACTTTCTTTGGCAGGAAATAAAAAGACATCTAATGGTTTGTAAGATACAAACAGTATATACAATACAAACCTGTCTCTGGAACCAGTCTTGGTATCTTTTTTGCTGGCCAAATTTGACCTACAAAATCAGTACAATAATAAATACCATGAATTACCAGGACTCTAGATCATATTGAAAGTGAAACATGAGACAAAAGACAACCTTAATTTTTAATTCTAAACCATTTTAAATGATGATATATGTCTATGATAAATACCTTAAAATTTTATGGAATATAAGAAGGATAATGAAAGAATGTTAAAATAATATCACTATTAATGCTAAATCTATTCCCAAATTTTCAGGAAAAAAAAGACTGATGGTGACCACATTCTTTTATTGAAGAAAAGCAGCTACCACCAATTTCACTCTCCTTCATTAGATATAACAGAGATTGGAAGCAATGGTCTACATAAGCTACATACATAGTACAAGTAGAAGGCATTTATTCAACAAACCTTGGTTACAAGAAAGACTAATTTGTTTTCCATGTCTGGGGTAAGATGACTTACCTTGGTTACAAGAAAGACTAATTTGTTTTCCATGTCTGGGTTAAGATGACTTACCTTGGTTACAAGAAAGACTAATTTGTTTTCCATGTCTGGGGTAAGACGACTTACCTTGGTTACAAGAAAGACTAATTTGTTTTCCATGTCTGGGGTAAGACGACTTACCTTGGTTACAAGAAAGACTAATTTGTTTTCCATGTCTGGGTTAAGATGACTTACCTTGGTTACAAGAAAGACTAATTTGTTTTCCATGTCTGGGGTAAGACGACTTACCTTGGTTACAAGAAAGACTAATTTGTTTTCCATGTCTGGGGTAAGACGACTTACCTTGGTTACAAGAAAGACTAATTTTTTCCATGTCTGGGTTAAGATGACTTACCTTGGTTACAAGAAAGACTAATTTGTTTTCCATGTCTGGGGTAAGATGACTTACCTTGGTTACAAGAAAGACTAATTTGTTTTCCATGTCTGGGTTAAGATGACTTACCTTGGTTACAAGAAAGACTAATTTGTTTTCCATGTCTGGGGTAAGACGACTTACCTTGGTTACAAGAAAGACTTAATTTGTTTTCCATGTCTGGGGTAAGACGACTTACCTTGGTTACAAGAAAGACTAATTTGTTTTCCATGTCTGGGTTAAGATGACTTACCTTGGTTACAAGAAAGACTAATTTGTTTTCCATGTCTGGGGTAAGACGACTTACCTTGGTTACAAGAAAGACTAATTTGTTTTCCATGTCTGGGGTAAGACGACTTACCTTGGTTACAAGAAAGACTAATTTGTTTTCCATGTCTGGGGTAAGATGACTTACCTTGGTTACAAGAAAGACTAATTTGTTTTCCATGTCTGGGGTAAGACGACTTACCTCGGTTACAAGAAAGACTAATTTGTTTTCCATGTCTGGGGTAAGACGACTTACCTTGGTTACAAGAAAGACTAATTTGTTTTCCATGTCTGGGGTAAGACGACTTACCTTGGTTACAAGAAAGACTAATTTGTTTTCCATGTCTGGGTTAAGATGACTTACCTTGGTTACAAGAAAGACTAATTTGTTTTCCATGTCTGGGGTATAACGACTTACCTTGGTTACAAGAAAGACTAATTTGTTTTCCATGTCTGGGGTGGAACGACTTACCTTGGTTACAAGAAAGACTTAATTTGTTTTCCATGTCTGGGGTAAACGACTTACCTTGGTTACAAGAAAGACTAATTTGTTTTCCATGTCTGGGGTAAGACGACTTACCTTGGTTACAAGAAAGACTAATTTGTTTTCCATGTCTGGGGTAAGACGACTTACCTTGGTTACAAGAAAGACTAATTTGTTTTCCATGTCTGGGGTAAGACGACTTACCTTGGTTACAAGAAAGACTAATTTGTTTTCCATGTCTGGGGTAAGACGACTTACCTTGGTTACAAGAAAGACTAATTTGTTTTCCATGTCTGGGGTGGAACGACTTACCTTGGTTACAAGAAAGACTTAATTTGTTTTCCATGTCTGGGGTAAGACGACTTACCTTGGTTACAAGAAAGACTTAATTTGTTTTCCATGTCTGGGGTATAACGACTTACCTTGGTTACAAGAAAGACTAATTTGTTTTCCATGTCTGGGGTAAGACGACTTACCTTGGTTACAAGAAAGACTAATTTGTTTTCCATGTCTGGGGTAAGACGACTTACCTTGGTTACATGAAAGACTAATTTGTTTTCAATGTCTGGAGTAAGACGACTTACCTTGGTTACAAGAAAGACTAATTTGTTTTCCATGTCTGGGGTAAGACGACTTACCTTGGTTACAAGAAAGACTAATTTGTTTTCCATGTCTGGGGTGGAACGACTTACCTTGGTTACAAGAAAGACTAATTTGTTTTCCATGTCTGGGGTAAGATGACTTACCTTGGTTACAAGAAAGACTAATTTGTTTTCCATGTCTGGGGTAAGACGACTTACCTTGGTTACAAGAAAGACTAATTTGTTTTCCATGTCTGGGGTAAGACGACTTACCTTGGTTACAAGAAAGACTTAATTTGTTTTCCATGTCTGGGGTAAGACGACTTACCTTGGTTACAAGAAAGACTAATTTGTTTTACATGTCTGGGGTAAGATGACTTACCTTGGTTACAAGAAAGACTAATTTGTTTTCCATGTCTGGGGTAAGAAGACTTACCTTGGTTACAAGAAAGACTAATTTGTTTTCCATGTCTGGAGTAAGACGACTTACCTTGGTTACAAGAAAGACTTATTTGTTTTCCATGTCTGGGGTAAGACGACTTACCTTGGTTACAAGAAAGACTAATTTGTTTTCCATGTCTGGGGTAAGACGACTTACCTTGGTTACAAGAAAGACTAATTTGTTTTCCATGTCTGGGGTAAGACGACTTACCTTGGTTACAAGAAAGACTTAATTTGTTTTCCATGTCTGGGGTAAGACGACTTACCTTGGTTACAAGAAAGACTAATTTGTTTTCCATGTCTGGGGTAAGACGACTTATAAGAAACTTTTTTGATGTCCTCATCTGCATCAATTGGGGTAAACCTAAAAAACATCAGAACATGAAAACTCCTTAACAATTTTTATCAAAGAACTTTTTTTTGACAGCACAATGAGTATATATTCAAAATGGCATATACAGACACAAATCAAGAGATTTATAAAGATTCCAGACTTTTGTGTGTTGGTAGTCTCAACTACTTCTGTAAAATACACAATATTACTATTATGATCATTTCTTCTGCCGTGTACAGAGTCTATTCCCAAGGAATGTTATACTTCCTGTTGCTTTTCGATGTTTTTGGAACTTAGCAATGTTAGCTATCCAAATAGATGAAACTTTTTTTTTATTTTAATCACTTATTTTTTGTACCAATAATTATGCTGTAATCCTACATGCCAGTTTCTTATAAGAAATAAGGGAGGTAACAAAACATTGTACCAACTGATTGACAATGCTTAAATATGGGCTTTGACAAAAAATTTGTACCATTTGAGCTGAAAACACTGAAATAAGAAATGTGACAAAACATTGTAACATCTGAGCTAAAAACTCTGATAAAAGGTCTGACAAAACATTGTACCATCTGAGCTGAAAACACTGAAATAAGAAATGTGACAAAACATTGTAACATCTGAGCTAAAAACTCTGATAAAAAGTCTGACAAAACATTGTACCATTTGAGCTGAAAACACTGAAATAAGAAATGTGACAAAACATTGTATCGAGCTGAAACCAGTGACATGAAATACAAACCTGTGAAATGGGGACAAACCTGTGAAATGGGGACTAACAGATGTTGGATTAATGACAAACTGTGAAATGGGGACAAACCTGTGAAATGGGGACTAACAGATGTTGGATTAATGACAAACCTGTGAAATGGGGACTAACAGATGTTGGATTAATGACAAACTGTGAAATGGGGACAAACCTGTGAAATGGGGACTAACAGATGTTGGATTAATGACAAACCTGTGAAATGGGGACTAACAGATGTTGGATTAATGACAAACCTGTGAAATGGGGACTAACAGATGTTGGATTAATGACAAACCTGTGAAATGGGGACTAACCTGTGAAATGGGGACTAACAGATGTTGGATTACTTAATATGTCCTTCCATAAAGTTTCAACTTCTGGTATCCTGGCAACATACTGTAGTAATCGGATTAAATCTCGACCAATCACTGCACAATCTGTCCACTACAACATCAGAAAAAAACTGATTACACAATATACCTTTCTCTCTTAAGATAACAGAGTTTTGGATGACACTGTTATATTGGTTCCTCATACTAAGCTTATTTATTTAATTTCATGGTTCTTTATATTCAATAAACAGTTTCAGACCTTTGGCCTGTGTAACTACCAGTAAAATTAAATATTAATTAAATTTATGTATAATTCATGAAATCCTTGGTCTTTGATAGTTCCTCCTGTCTTCAAAACTGAATAATTTAGTTTGAAAGCATATTTATAAATGAAGTGTCATACAAAAATTTATTACCTATTCTGCAAATGGAAACAATTGTTTTGAATTGTGTGCCAGTTTCCCGGTAGATTAACACTTTTAAAGAAATTTTCATCGCCTCTAATCAAGTTATATTGATCTGTTGCAATCAAACGCAGGATGAAAATAAGCACCATGATATTAACATTTTACAAATAACCCTCTTCTATAAATAATAAATACCTTTTCCCTGAGCAAAGAAACGCAGAGATCAACTTCTCTCTTCCTCAGGTTGATCAACATTGGTGACGTGTGATCCATGGTTAGTCTTAAGTATGTATAAACAACCATAGGACACAACTGTGGAAATTTGTCTAACCAAGATCTACAAAACATCACATATATACATTAGTTAGCTAGTTTTCTTTATATTACAGTGACTTAGCTAGCCACTTTCCAAACTGGCAAATCCTTTTCAGAATTGACTATATTTTGAATGCACATCATCACTACATATTTCCAAATTTAAAAATTTTCATCGTCAAACTTAGCACAGGTAAATCTTATCTATACTAATAGTCACACCCCCGTGCACTCAGTGTTTTGCTTGAAATTTTTTATTATTCCATATTGCACCTTTGTAGTGCTAAAATCCAATTAAAATTGTTGTTACACAATAACACGTCCATATTTTATATATTGTGCCTTTTTTTTGCTGACATGTGCCAAATCGTCGTGGACGTTTGCTATGGGAATTTTACATGGTAAGTCAGCCATTTTAGTTTCTAAAGACAAGAACAAGTTCCACGAATGAGCTTAATCTTAATGTGTTTCGGCACAAGCCATCAGATTTTCAATATTCATGATGCCTGATTGATTAACCTGTTTATTACATTGACAAATAATTGAAATGTCATCATACACGTAGAGGAACATTGTTTTGAATGTTCTAGCATGTCAATGTTTGTTAGCAACGTTGTTAAGGACATACATCGTGACATTACTTCCAGGGAGTGAAAGAACAGAATTTATTTCACATGTGATTTACCAGAATTTATTCATAGGGAAATCTCTGTATTTCATCACTGTCAATATAATAAACATAAAATATTTATTTTTAATCTGTTTAAATATTTGTAATAAGGGATTTTACATTGAATACATATTGTATGTTATAAATGATGCTAGAAAATATTAAATACCCATTCTAATATGACGTCCTTCAAACGCTTTGGAAACACACCTCTATTTAAATATTCAACAAAATACGGCTGTTCCAGCCATTTCAAAAACCCCCGTGTGTTGATGTTTTTGCTTTAAAATTTTTTTTATTTTGTATCTTTGTAAGAAAATCCAATAGATAACATGTTTTCACGATAAAAAGTCCATTTTCTATTCTATGCCTTTATTGTTTACATGTTACAAGTCTTCCTTGACTTTAGCTACGTTGTGTTTTCAAGGGACGCTGCGTTGTTTACAATGACGTTCAATGCAAACAGCGAGACCTTTCCCGCCCCCACCACAAACGAATTTACCGTTTCGTATCAAAATGAAAACGCAACCGAATTTCAAAATGTTGATTAATTGTGGAAAATAACTGTCGATTTAAATTTGCACCATTGTGGATCTAAAACAGGAGCATAAGATCGACCAAATGCGGTAAGCGGTTTTCATTTCTCACGCAAACACAGCAACACATGAACAATCCCAGACACGCCACACGGCGACTGATGTAATGAAGCATTTAATTTTGTCGTTCTTTGTTTTGATTGTTAAATTATATTTTAAATGTTAATAAATATGTTTGTCTGTTTTTAATTTATATTTCTTCGTTTTTTCCTACTAAGTTGTACACGAGAAATATAATAATTTCGAAACAAGGGAGGTTCTCGGAAATTGGAACAGCCAAAATAACCCTTTACCTAGGTAGTCGCGAAATGTACAATTTCTGTATTTTCATATCAGAATCGAAATAATTCATGGCTGCCCAAATTTTATGGATTATTTAAATATGGGTAAGCATTATATTCATGATATTTTACCATTCGCTAACGCTCATGGCAAAATTTTCATGAATATAATGCCTACCCATATTTAAATAATCCATAAAATTGGGGCAGCCATGAATTATTTCTTAATTGTTACCTATTGTATTCATTAAATAACAATCTTGCATGAATTTATACTTATAAATATACATATATTAAATCTTGAAAATGGTCATACACAAAAGTGACTTATGGTTCCAAAATCCTAGCTTAAACCTGACATATAATATACATACACTGTCAGAAAAGTTTATTTGAAGGAGCATTATTGCAAATTGATTGACTGTAGTCTGAGTCAATAAATAAAATCCGGATACATGTACACTGTTGTCAGTTTATGGCAAAATATGCAAAACTTTACAATGAAAACTTTAATTTATATACATACCTGTATTCAGCAAAAATATCCAGACAGGATTCAATAAGCCAAATATTCTTTGATGTGACATCTCCACCTATAAATATGAAGGATCACGCAATAACAAAATTTTCTAATTTTATAATGTTAAGATTCCTACCTATTATACATCCGTTAAAACAGGTTTTTTATGTACAATTGTTACCATGACAAAAAAGTCAAAGTTTTAATTACAAAATCGCTTCTTTTTTTTAAATCTCAACCCTAAAATGCATGATAAGCTAATTTTTTCAATTTTAAAAAATTCCAATATGGTGTTGTTCAGGGTATTTATATTACAAGATGATCATATAGTGATTGGTTTTGTCCTTTATCATATTCATATCTGCTATGGAGATGGCTTTATTATTTTTTTTGCTTTGAACTGGTTTTAGTCTACGCTATATGTGCAAAGTAAAATTTAGGCAGAAACCTTACAATTGTTATAGATGGTGGTTCAACATCATAAACCTGATATTGTGACGCAAATGGGCAATACAAATTGTTCTATCTATTACCACAAGTTAAGCACATGTAAAATTTTGCTTTTGATCACAATTTTGAAGTGGTAAAACTTGAATTTGACATGTCTACACATGTTAAACCTGAAAATTTTACATTTGTTAATTTTGACCTCCATGACATCTGTTTGAATCACAAGTACTTTTTATTATAATTTGGCTTAAACCAAAAAACAAAGGTCTATTGGGTTCAGTTAATTGCTAGTCCAATCACAAATCAGAAAGGTCCCGGGACGTCTCTCCACTGCTACCGTAATAAGGGTCGTATTGTCCGCAGTTTTTTTCTTTTAATTTTAGTTGTAAAGGAATGGTGCGGATTATACATAAATACAGACTCGATCGTTTTTTTTTCGTCTAGTTGATTGTTGTCAATGGCGGTCGCCATTTTGTTGTAGTGTCATACGCAGTATTTTCGTACTATTCTAACATAATTCTTTTACAAACTGCCATATGTATACGTTGTTATGATATTAATTTTTATTTAAATTATTTTTATATATAAAAACTCCATATTTTGCCGACGTTTCGACGACCACTGCCGTCTTTATTCAAGGCATATACACAAATGACAAGAATATGTATATGTGAAGTCAATAACAACAACAACAACGTTATAATACAATGACGTCATAAACGGGTAAAGTAAAGTAAAAGTGAAATTTGGCAGTAATATAAAGAGTAGAAATGGGGGGGGGGGGGGGGGGGGGGATACAAAACGAACGTTACAATACAATGGCTTCTTAATGGGTAATACAATGTCAATATAGCTTTACATATAATGTAGTATATTTTTTAAACAGTGTTATCCTTTTTTGTTCAGTCCTTGTTCATTCAAAGTTCCAATTTTCTTCATCCAAAATTTTTCTTTTTCTTTACGATATATCCATGATTTGTTAATTTTCTCAATTCCAATTATTTTAAAGTCTTTATATAGATCTAAAGAGATGCAGAAAGTGTTTCCGGAACCACCAATAGTAGCATATAGACGAGGGACAAATATTCAAGATAAACTGGTTCACGCTAAACACAATAATCAATTTTTTAAACGGGAAAATGAAACGGGACCATGTGATAAAAATTGTGCAATTTGTAATAGAATGCTAAATCTTACGAAATAATGGTGTATCATACAATGTTGACGGTAAAATAAATTGTAGGACAGCAAATTTAATATATGGCATTTATTGTGAACAGTGTAGACAAATTGTGTATGTTGGTGAAACTGGGAATACAGTGTATGAGCGCATGCAAAATCACCTATCGTGTATTCGAAATAAAAAACAAGACGTTGTACCAATACATTTCAATCAACAGGACCATAATATCAATGACTTTAAAATAATTGGAATTGAGAAAATTAACAAATCATGGATATATCGTAAAGAAAAAGAAAAATTTTGGATGAAGAAAATTGGAACTTTGAATGAACAAGGACTGAACAAAAAAGGATAACACTGTTTAAAAAATATACTACATTATATGTAAAGCTATATTGACATTGTATTACCCATTAAGAAGCCATTGTATTGTAACGTTCGTTTTGTATCCCCCCCCCCCCATTTCTACTCTTTATATTACTGCCAAATTTCACTTTTACTTTACTTTACCCGTTTATGACGTCATTGTATTATAACGTTGTTGTTGTTGTTATTGACTTCACATATACATATTCTTGTCATTTGTATATATGCCTTGAATAAAGACGGCAGTGGTCGTCGAAACGTCGGCAAAATATGGAGTTTTTATTTATTATTGTATAGTTTTTAATTATAAATTATTTTTAGTAATATTATATTAATTCTATAGAACGAATAAAAATTAAAACAGATACGAAAATAGTAGATGTGTAACCTGTATTGCGTAAAATGCAAATGGCGTCGTTATGTAACCTCATGTGTTTGAAGATCGATGTTTTGATTGCAATCATTCAGGGATTAAAATAAAACGTGTTATCTTTTTGGTTTTCTTTGTTTGGTTGATGAATCAAAGTTGACAAATTGTTTTGGTTTCGAAATGTGTGACTTTCCGTTTTAACAACGATCAAAATAGACGATATGAGAATGCTCTATTTTTAATTTAATTTACTACAATCACTTGAAATTAATAAAAGTATAAACATAAATGATATTTAAAAAGAGAATAAATTACATATTAATGTAAAAACGTGTTATGAAGCGCGGCCAAGTTGGACTTGGAATATCTTCATCTTGAGACGTTTTGTGAAAACTTGAACGTGCGGATCGTACATGCATATAAGAAATTTTCCGCAATTTTCTGGTCCAAGAAAGGGGTGCGGACAATACGTAAATGCGGACTATACACACCGTTTTACGGTAATTTGTACCCTTGCAGTGTTTTATGTTAACACATCTACAGTACCTGCCATCTGTCGTATGAGACTGGCACACACACTCTCTGCACCATTGACAGTGTTTTTGACCAGTTCTTTACAGAACCATACAATCTGTATAAATAAATAGTATAATTAATAATTTTAAAAAAAGTTGGAAAAATAAATAATTACATTTGGTTTCAAAATATGTTAATGTAACAGTTGAGTTTTATTATAAAGCCTTGCAGAAAAAATAATATTGGTTTTCTTTATTCTCCTTTTGGTACGTCTGTATTAACAAGTGTAGACTGTGAGCACACTCACAAAGCGATACCCCCTGCTTCACTGCTTCAGTCCAATTATCTCTCCTTAATGATATCCCAGGTCAATAAAAATCCTTCATGCACATCTACATATAATGTACTTCCTTTTTACTAAGTTTCATTAAATTTCATCAGGCAGTTTAGGAGGAGTTGCACTTACAAGGGATGTGGACAGACAGACAGACGGAAAGGGTGATTCCTATATACATGTACCCCCCCAAACAAGTTTGCGGTGGGTATAATAACCTGTCAGTTTTACCTGATGTACATGTATCACAAGATACAGGTATGTGTAATAATTCTGTTGACAATAATGTGTATTGCAAATATAACTAAAGGGGATAATCATGGCTAAGTAATTCAGAAAGGACAACAGAATCATAAACGAAACAAACAGACCAGTCAAGGACTTTTACTTGTTTGTTATGATAAGTTAATTATTCAATTTAGCTTTGCAATAATTTATGTGACATCACGGTTATAATTTAACAAGACTGCCATGAATGTATGCCTGTATGGTTTCTGAATACTAGTATTTTCAAGAAATTGGTAAAAGAATGATTGTGTTTATATTCCAGCAGAATCTGTCACAGAAAGACTGATATACTGTCTATATATAGCTTGTGTATTATTTGATTTAAATCTATCAAGAAACAAGTTTTCTACTAAGCTTACAAGAACATTTAACTCTTTTGTTTAACATTTTCAAGGGGCATAACTTTTGAAATTCTTGACAAAAGTATTTCATCTGAGATACTGTTAATACACAGTAAAGTATTTCATCTGAGATACTGTTAATACACAGTAAAGTATTTCATCTGAGATACTGTTAATACACAGTAAAGTATTTCATCTGAGATACTGTTAATACACAGTTGGAGTGAATCTGTCAAAGAATAAGTTAAGTACATGTAAACAAAATTTATTCTTACGATTTCTTTGAGTCGTGTGTCCTTACCTGCTGTCTAGCAGTGTCTAATAATTTTAACCATCTTTCAAAGATGAGTTGATTAGTTTTAGTTAAAGCTATGGTCATTCCATCCCTGCTCAATAAAGTTAAGTCCCTGTAGCTCTGAAAACATCACCATACATAAAAGTCTATTACTTATTTTATGTAAAAATTCAAATTAAAATTAAAACAAGGAACCTGTGAGCTACAGCTCACTAAGTATACCTCCCCTATTCACATCTCTTTATGTTAGTGGTTAAGGGATGAAAATTTTCATAAGTTGGTAAACAGGAAGTAGATAACAAACGACCTGAAATCGGAACTAGCGATAAAGGACCAAATGGTAAGGTCAAATATTAAATTTCAAGTGGTTATGATAAGTAGTTGCTGAGAAAACTGTTATGAAAATTTTCATCCATTGACCACTAATGCTGAAAATTTTCGTAAGTCGGTAAACTGAAGTAGATATGCAACAGACCTGAAATCTGTACTACAATATAGGACCACATGGTAAGGTCACATAGAAAATTTCAATTTGTTATGATAAGTAGTTGCTGAGAAAACTGTTACAAAAGTTATTTTGCAGACAGAAGGACGGACAGAGGTCAACCAGTATAAAAAACAAATTCTGTTTAAGTTGATTGCAAATTATGTGCATTAATACTAAGACATGAATTAACATTAAATGGGGTTTAAATGTAGTAGGTAGGATGTTTAGGTCTGTACAAGATGATAACTGGTACCCAAATGGGAATATGATAAAAAAAATTCTTCTATTACAGAACACCAGGTACACAACTTCAATATAAGTGTGCAATCTTTCATGGAACAGGGGTCACCAGTGGGTGAACAAGTTGATCTAGGGTGACTTAAAAACGATGTTCAAGTTGCCCTGTTAATTTTGACTCTTCCTCAAGCCTCCCTAGGGTTAATTGATCTGAAGATACCTGGGCATTTGGTCATAGTGTGCTGCCTTTACTTACTTCTACTTTTTAACTATATACATAGTAGGTAATATCAATCAAAACCAGATATCAGTGAGATGGTATCGATATATGTGGTGGTACCCACTGATCTTGAGGTCAAAGTTCAAGATCAAACGTCATCAAACCATGCCAGGTATGTGACACATTGCCTTGATATTCTCTATTCACATATACCAAATATCAAAAGCCTACCTCAAAAGACATAAAAGTTACAGACGGGACACCATAAGGACAGACTGATCATTATAGGGTGTCTGCCACAAAGTGGCAGGGCGCTAACTACAAAGATCTCATATATTTAACATATTTTTCAAACATTTTGTGTTTTTTTTAAAAGGATTGTTTTTGTTTACTCCTAGTTTACATCTACTTACAGACAGTTGCCAATGAAAAAAGAAATAAAGTACAACAGATCTTAATGCTTGCTTTATGTCCAGAGAGCAATACAGCTATATTCAGGACGAGAATAAGTTAACAAACAATAAATCAATTCAAGAAAGATGGACCAAAGGGAAAAAAATGCCACATGCACTGGAAAAGTAATGCCTATGGGGTATGGTTGGGGGAGGAAATTTAACCTATTCTTTACAGATTTTTAATGAAATAGCCTAACCTATTAATAAATAAACCTTTTTTGTAAAATTTAAATTCTTTAAAAGAATATTTTCAATCATTGACATTGTCTTATAAATATATAAGCTGGAACAGGGAATTTTCTCAGATGTTATGGGCTTTAGTCACTGTTGCATGCTGATTTTGCTCAGAAACATCCATTGCACTGTGACATATAATTGTAGTGTGTAAACTAGTATATTCTTTAAATTCCAGCTCGTATATTTCTCAAAGACAGTGATTAAAATAAAATACACTTAAAGCCCTCAAAATCTCAGAAAATTCCCTTTCACTTAACATACATAAAAAAATTGTTTTAGCAGATTTTGGAAATTTATTGGCGACAGAAACTTGCAGTTGGCAATTTTTTGCCGGAAACTTTTTAGAACCTGTGATTGTGTAATTAACTGTGTGTTTATGGTCTCTTTGGTTTATCCCTAAAGTCTCCCTATCAAGACGTCATTTCTCCCAGTTTAGTTGCTATGGAAAAAGAAGTCTTCCTACTTTTTTAGTGTGGTTATCACTGATTAAAGCTTCAGAGACTGTAGAAGTACAAAATAGGTACTGTCTTTTATAAATTTTGCTGACAAATGCTTAGGTTACATTCCATAATAAGAGGAGCACAACATTATTATGTAATTTAAGTGTCATATATTTCTATAAAGTTTCAGGATACTGGTAATGATCCAAGTTTAATGAGCTGCAGTCAAAGCTTCAGTAAAATGCAACCAGTGGACTTACCCTGACAGCAGATTTAGGGTCTACCAGTATGGAACACCATAATCCAACTTGGACCTCTTCATATTGAAAGGCTCCTTTACTTATCTACAATTGTATAAATGTCTATGTTAAGTAAACATTTATATTTTTGTGTCAACAAATTTGAAATGATTTTGCAGAAAAAAGCTGTTTTGGACATTTTAACCATTTTCTTATTGTAGTTTTATAATTTTGAAAATGATTTGAAAAGAAATCTTATTCATACCAAGTTTTTTTTTAACTGGCACAATGGGTTTCAAAAAAGAACAGAGCATTAACAGGTAAAAGTGAGGACAACTTGCAGTCAGCTGGTGACCTAAAATATCCTGATAATAACTAATATCTGTTAACAATGAAATTTTTCTTTAACTTTGAAACATCTCCTTCTGTACTCACATGTGTATTAAGAGCATCATTTGCTTCTCTTTCTGACATACCCTGTGTTAACGAACAAATTGTACTGTAACTTCTCTCGATTTTCTGAAAAGTTTGTACAAAATAAATCGTTTATTATTAAAGTTTATTTTTATAATTTTCTTCCTGTAAAATAAATTTATCATCAGAAAATCATGTAGCAATATTTTTTTTCAGATGAATCTTCTTTAAAAATCTAGATGTAAGCAGTGCCCACATTTGGTTTAGTTTATTCCAATTTACATTGATTAATCTATTCACAATATAATTGTCTACTTGAAACACATGATGTCTATTAAAGTATTTAGAGAATAGAAGCTTCCATTATTACTTTCATCAAGAAACAATAGTAACATTTTTATTATCTCTGCTGAAATTAATTTCTTATTGGTTTTTTAGCAAGGAGAATAAATGTTTCTGGAACAATGTATGTTGTACTTCAATTTTTATGTTTCAAAATTGTCATTTAATATCACAACCTAAAAGAACAAAAAAGACCACCATTTCTACAGCTCCACTTTTACAATAATACATCATGGCCATTGTTTCACATCCTTCTGATCTACACCTACGCATATTTAAATAGTATCTGAAATTCCATACTTTGACTAATATGCAATGTGTTCGTCTTAACGGCAACTTATTACATTATACATTTATATAGGACTACACTAAATTCTCCCAACTTTCACATGGCTTTACCTCGCATAGTTCATCCTTAGGTTCAACAACTGAAGTTTGCACTAGCCTCGAGGGCGGCGGTTTACTTTGAGATTCCATAAGTCGCAATGTCAGTTATTTTAGTGTCAAAAATAAACATTTTATTAAACTATATAACCTCCTTTGAATTCATTTTCAGGGCAGATAACTCGAATTACTGTCCGATTTACACCGCCATTTTCTATGTCGTATTGGATTATGCTAATTTTGTTCTAGTTCAACAAATAAATCACAAAAATTGCTACCACTTGATCGTAAATAAAGCAAATAGTTGTAATAATTAAAATATGCTTAAGTTGTGATATTTTGCAGTTTCAGACTCTTGAAAACAATGAAAATGTCCTGAGCATTTTTCCAGTGGTCTTAACCGGAAGTAATAGAGCACTTCATTGCAGAAAAATGAAAAAAAATAAGGTCAACAATCCCGACTGTTATGACGTAATCGAGTTGAAACTTTGGAGAATGCAAGTACATTAACAAAAAGATTTCTTAAATAAGCTCAAATTGTATTTCGTTTCGTACAATATACTGAGTACATTTTTTAAACATTTAAATGTAAATATAACCGCATAGTCGTTCTTAAAGCCAAATGTTGCAAACATTTATATATGATGATTCGACAAATTATCATCATTAAATATATAAATGACCATAAATAGAAATCCAAATAGCAGCAACCGCGGGGTTTAGTTAATCATAAGAAAATGTTTCATTCTTCTTTTAAAAAAAAAGCTGCAAAGTTGATTGATATTGCACTGTTTGTGAATGTTTGGTGCTCCTATATGTTTTTTTACATCAGAAAATAATACTGAACATCAGAAATTTAAGACGGCTGCTACCACAGAACTCAATGTAACATACAAAGATATGAAAAAGTTTTAAGTTAAAAAAGGCTTCTTCTTTAATACAGCGAACAATTAAAATAAAACTAATCAACAAGATTCATTGGATGGTTCTCTTAACTGAAATTGTAATCATTTCTTTCCGGCCTATATAAAGAAGCCAAGTGACACAGGGCAATTGTAATCCTTTCTTCCCGGCCTATATAAAGAAGCCAAGTGATACAGGGCTCAGAGATCCTTTTAATTGTCAATATATATTGCATGCGATAACATTTTTATACTGGATTATCTTTTTTTTTTCATGTCCATTTTGCCTCTATGATCTCTACAGATTGCGGCATGGACGCTTGTTAATTGATTAAAACATTAATATAACATAGAAATACAAATGCGTCCAAGCAAAATACCTTTATGACGAATTTTCGCATCATTTATTGTTTGCAATGAATTGGCCAACATAAATTAGGGGGATGATCGTGGGGTACCGAAGCTATTATAATTTGCACTTCAGCTTCTCTACTATTCACGCTATGCCAAGAACGATATTACACATACAAAGAATGAAATGCAACTGATAATCCGAGTACTATAAAAAATCTACCTTTGTATCTTTGCTGAATACACAATAGGTATTTTAATATTAATTAAGCTTAACAAGAGGTTAATTGTCTTGTTCTCTCTGCAATACAGCTGCTCGCTTTGTCTTTGATCGAAGTAATGTGCAACCTTTAGTGCCTTGGTGGCCGAAGGTAGTTAGTCATCTACTATTGATCAAATGGTCTGTTAACACTGAGGTTGTGGGTTCGAGTCTGTCTTCGGACAGGGTGTACTCGGCTCCAATCTTAATTGACAATGATTCTAGCTTTCCTATACCGCAGGTTGGGGTTTTTTCTCCCAATAAAAACGAACATTGTTTGAATAGTTTAGTAGTCAACAACAGGGACCGGTATAAAAAAAAATCGGAATATCGATGGTAAGATCTTGCATAATGCATAAGTTAGGAAATGTACACAGCATACACAGGAGCTGCCAGCTAAAAATGTTGCGAAATCGACAACTTGCAAGTTGAGAGTTGAAGTCATCACGTTTTTCGCATGGAGTCTATTTTGTAGATTTCCAATTGATTACGCTTTCCTCCTGATGGACACAGTCCGCAAAAGTTTCTACAAGGAATATTCTAATATGACGTCAGGCCATGTTAAAATTCCAATAAATTTAGTTCGCGCCTGCGTTAGTTGTCTGTTTCAGTAGGTTGGATTTTATTAACAATTTTCATTTTTCTTACCATAAGTATCATTTTTTTGTTAATAAAATTGTTTTTCTAGACTGAATTCTGAGATTTGCACGATTCAACACGCAGCAATTAAATTATTTGTCTCCCCACTCTACATAATGATACGCGGGAGCAATGTGGAACACCCATACAGTTTTTATGCCGCTTCAATGTACATACTACCGCTTTTGTCATAATCAGAATCGAAATAATTCAAGCAAACTATCGCTCGGGGCAAAACATTCACGAATATAATGCCCACCGATATTAAAACGACAATAAAGTATGGTTTGCATGAATTATTTTTTTAAACCAAATATAATGCTGGCTATTTCCAAATCAGTATCAAAGTCAAGTTGTTAAAAGTTGTTGCAAACTTGACTGCTCACATTTTTTTTTGTTGCGATACTATGGTCACTTTGCTCTACTAGCTAAAGGTTTACTGACAAAATATGTATGTTTCAGTGCATAGGCATCAGCCATTCAACCACATTAGACAGCAGCACCAGGCGAACACATTTTCTTCTGTACGTTTTGCAATGTTGCTTTTTCTTATTAGGCTTCTATGGGTCCCAAACACTAGTACATTTGTAAATATTCTAAAATATTATAATAATGGAGATGTGTGCAGTTCCATGCACATTTCTGTTAAATGCGTTCCAGTTTAATGGACTCCTTTCAAGTATATATGAGTAGACTATTGCAGGTCTGATGACACGAGAAGCCTAGGATTTCAAGCCTTAAAAACGACGTGGTTCCCAACGGGTAATCCCGACTCCTTCCAAAATAAAAACTGAACGCCAATATAGAGGTCAAACGAGGCAAACAATGTCAAACAAACACAACCAATACTTGATTGTCGCTTATCACGTAACCTTTCTATTACGAATATAACGCATATTCTCTGTTCTTTTCACGTTGATATACTTCTCGTATTAGTTTTGTTTCTTGGAGTTCACGTGTTTACAGAAGGTGTGGTCATATTCCAATGTCCTTATAGTGGTTGCACGTTTTTATTTTGTTTTTGTCTAAATGTCTAGTGACAATGTGTTGGTCTTTTGGTTTGTTTTGATTAGTTTTCGGCGAAGTAAAAAATTTCTGAATTCTATAGGTGGAATTGAATTTTTATGATTTATAAGCGAGATGTAGGATGGAAATTGCGCATAGATGATCATAGATCCTAATTGAATGGTTTTTTAATTGTTTGTTTGTTGTTTTTTTTTTTGGGGGGGGGAGGGGGCAAAAGAAACGCTACATGAAAATGAATAATTTCCGTTGATACACACGATTGCAATTATATTCCCATTCTATTACTTTCTTTATGAAAAGTGAGACCAGATTTTTATGACATAGAGTTCCTCCCATACTGGGTTGAATAAATAACAAATTGTGTAAAATTTAGGTATGACAATCCGGACTCAACGCAAAACGCCGCTAGAATAGTCGGTTGTGATCTTATTGTAAAAAATATGCTATATTCCAAAAGATTATAGCAATTTTTTCAGCGATCGGTATTTGAGGTATGGCCACACACTCGAATTTCTTCCATACTCAAATTTCGGCGATTTTCCTTCATTCAGCAATGCAAACAATGAACCCAAGGATAAATTACTTTTAGAATATCTTGCATTAATTGCTACAACCAAATGACTCCTAAATAATAAAAAACGATGCATTTCAACGAAATTAACTTACGGTAAAGCGACACACATTTATCGCCAAAATTCGAGTGTACTAGTATACAACAGAGGAGGGGAAGGTTCAGGTGAAGAGTTCGTTTTTTCTGGAATTTTGGTTTCATTAATTTGGATTTGAAAAAAAACATGCGATCTGTAGTGCACATATGTAGTCAGGAATCTCCTTATTTTTTATTCATAGTTTAATTATTCCGTCTTGGTTCAGATAGTTGAAGATCCGGTTTAAGGACCACTGGGTACTCCAGTGCTTTCTCCCTAACTAAGAACTGTTGACGCTGAAATATTAAATTGCTAACAATATCAAACAGACAATCAAGATATGTGAAGAACTAATATAACACTATTCTTAAATTTACCACTTTCAACGTAAATAACAATTGATCTGTATAGCCAGCATCGCAGATGCGAGCTACACGGTTACATGCATGTGTGTAAAAAAACGTCACGTGAACCATATGAACAAACCCATTTCAGATGGTATTTGAGCTATCACGGAAGTAAATATTGTAGACAAGCAATAAAATTAATTTAAAAGTTGAAAAAAAAATTGTTAAATCGATGAAATGAAAGTGTTGATTTTTAATACCAACAAAAAATGTCGATGAAATTTTTTGCAATCTCAGAAATGCTGTATTTTTAGCATTCTTGTGACGTCACCAACACATATTAAAATGGAATGCAGAGGCACTGTTGGGGTGCTCTGAAGTAACTTCATAAACCATAAAATGTGTGATGCTCGCATTAAGGCTGTGCCTACATTCATATTAAATGTATCGAATAAGATTTTGTTAATCAGTCAGCAAGTCTTTCTTCCTTGTCGTAAGAAATCAAGTGACTCTAATTTTAAGAGTCTTAATTAATTGCCTGTCGGTCATATTTAAAGTTGACTATATTTTCAACAATACATCCTAAGCTTTAAAATAGGCAATATTAACACATAAAGACTATTCAAACATAAGATACAAAACTATACATGCATGTACAATATAAATGTATAAAAGAAGGTAAAACAGTAGGACAATAAAAATGCTGATCTAAGGAATTACGACAACACCTTCTCATCCCACTGTTTGATTGGATCTACAGAAAACATTCTATATTTAGTTATATAAATATTAATTACTTTTGTAAATACAATGGACGCATTTTATGTCTTATCTTAAAAAAAGTTTTTATAGCTTTCGGATCCTTTTGATCTTACTCTGCTTACTGAAGGCAACTTTGTTTATCATAATGGATCATAATGATTCTTCATAGGATAATTCGTAATCTTTAATATTTTAATTTCGTTTAAATACTCAGTACATGAGCAAAGTTGGTTATTTCGTATAACCTAACTTGGTTTTACAGCACGTGACTGATGTGACGTCATAATAAGATGTATTGATGACGTTGACTATACATGAATTCTTCCGCAACACTAAAAACTGTGAATTGCAAATATTATTTAATTAAGAAACAGATTATTGCGAGCGGGCTTTATGGGAATTAGAACATGGTCAGACCTTATATTTGTCAATATTTTAGACCGAGCGATAGCGAGGTATAAAATGAAGACAAATATAAGGTCTGACCATGTTCTAATTCTAATAAAGCCCGCTCGCAATAATCTATTTCGATTCTAATATGTCTAACAAATGTTTTAAAATTTCGAAGCGGTTCTAAGAGGACGCTTTCCGTGGTAATATTGTTGTTTTGAAACTAATACGATATATCACAAAACAGTATGTTAAAGCAAATAAAATTGACATAAACATATATTCTCGTCATTTTATTGAATGTACGTACCTTTTAAACCAAAATATTGAGAAATCTTAACGAAATTGCATTGTTCCAGTTTGAAATTTTCAGTTCAGCGTAATATGACGTTGGAATTCTAATTGTGACGTCATATTAATTCGAATGAAGAATTGTTAAAAAAATAATGTATCGGGAGTAGTTTAAATCATATAAATCTCAGAATTCAGACTAAAAATAACTAATTTATTAACAATAACGATAATTATGGATAACACATAACAAACGGCATTTGTAAGTCAGTTTTTACATTTACACAAAACACGCAGTTTACGCATGTGCGAACTAAACTTATTGGAATTTTGACACGGCTTTGTCTACATAGCTAAAGCAGGACGTCATATTAGAATTACTTGTAAAATATTGTTCTTGTTACTTCATTTTTACTATAGAATTTAAAATATAAGGTTTGTTTTCAATTGTTGGTTAGATTTCAGAAATAGATTATTGCGGGCGGGCTCTATATATATATGCGAATTAGAACATGGTCAGACCTTATATTTGTCAATATTTTATACCGAGCGATAGCGAGGTATAAAATGAAGACAAATATAATGTCTGACCATGTTCTAATAATATGCCTAACAATTGTTTTAAAATTTCGAAGCGGCTCTAAGAGGACCCATTCAATGGTTATACTGTTTTTTTTAAACTAATAAGATATATATCACAAACCAGTATGTTAAAGCAAATAAAATTGACATAATCATATATTCTCGTCATTTTATTCATTATACGAACCTTTTAACCAAAAATATTGAGAAATCTTAACGAAATTGCTTTGTTTCAGTTTGAAATTTTTAGTTGAGCGTAATATGACGTCGGAATTCTAATTGTGACGTCATATTAAATCGAATGTAGAATTGTTAAAAAAATTATGTATCGAGAGTAGTTTAAATCATATAAATCCAGAATTTATACTAAAAATTACTGCATTATTAACAATAACGATAATTATGGATACCACATAACAAACTGCATTTTTAAGTCAGTTTTTTCATTCACACAAAACACACAACTTACGCATGTGCGGACTAAACTTATTGGAATTTTGACACGGCTTTGTTTACATAGCTAAAGGAGAACGTCATATTAGAATATTCATTGGATATAAACGACTTTGGGTCGATTTACGCTGCAACATAAAAGCTTCGCGGTTTATTCAGCGTAAATCGATCCAAAGTCGTTTATATCCAATAATCTAACCAGCAATTGAAAATAATCCTTAATTGATAAATCTAAAGAACCATTCTTGTATAGTATCCATTCTGTAATATTGCAATATGTCTATCTGCCTTCTAGCAAATAATAAGGATCAATTAAATTTATTGCATTTTTTAATTAATAGAGAGCATCGCAGATGCGAGCTATACGATTACATGCGTGATGTGTGTGAATAAGATCACATGATCCATATGATCAAATTCGGATGATCTCGGATGGCACGTGAGATGTCAGAAGAAAATACTGTGGTCGAGCACAAAAAAAAATTTAAAAGTAGACAGAAATAAATCTTACATCGTTAAAATTAAAGTTTTTATTTTTGGAATAACAACAAAAATGTCCGACAATTTTGTGCAATCTCCAAAACGCTTTATTTATTTTTTTACATTGTTTGTGACGTCACCAACACATTAAAGACGTCACGTCACAAAATTAATGCAGGGACACACTAAGGGTGCTCTGAAGTAACGTCAAGAATCTGGGAACCAGTTATGTTCTCTGCGCCGGAGAGTGACACCCATAATACCACGTGAAGTGGGCAATAATTACAATCTTAAAAGAGTAAAACAATAATCCAATCTCATTATACATATATCAACCCCTTTTGACACTTTTGGTTGTTTAGAAGATTTATACTAATCTTTTAATAAATTATTCTTAACTATACTAAATGTTACACCCCGCTGCGCTAGGTGTTTTGCTTGCATTTTTCTATTATTCCATATTGTACCTTTGTAGTGTTAAAATCCTATTTAAAACATTTCTACACGGTAACACGTCCATATTTTATATAATTCAACTCATATTTCTTTTTTGTGGCACCACGCCTGCAAATAAAATAGTAAGTAACTTTACAAACATTGAAATTCCTCTGAAAAGAATCCTATTAGTTTGTTAAATATGCAAATATCATTTAATAGTAATACTTTGTTGAAAAACTTGTTTGAAGATGTTTGAAATATATATCGGATTAATATGTGTCGAATTCGGGATTGCAAATACACATAGTATGAACCATGGATAATTGCATTCGACCGGAAGTTGTTTACATGCGGTTTCATCATCAATTCATCGACTGACAGCTATTTATACGAGACAAACAGCTTAAAAATACTTTAAACAAGATAACGGGTAACAATGACTTCACCTGGAGGTATGTTCTATTTTATCTTAACAACTGTTTCATTTAGAGAATGGTTTATCGGCTATTATACCGGTCTCCTAATCTAATGACATGTCAATCCCTGTCTGTCTATCCTTCGACTTCGTCGTTAATAATTCTGAAAACTACGTATAGAAGACCACAATATTTGTATAGTTTTTCACATTATCAGGATTAAAAACGAAATTCTGCAATTTCATTTTCGTTGTGCTTCAAATGAAAATTTACCACTTTCGTTTCAACATTTCTATTTCCGAATTATGCACAATTTAAATAAAAACAATACAATACATATTTTAACAATACAATTTAAAAATAGAAGTATTTCTTTGGGTACGGAAGTGACCAACTCCTAGTACCAAAGTGCCCAGATAAGCAACGAAATGTCCAGATACTGAAATGACTCATTTCACTCAAATTTTTCAAAATCTTTGTTACAACTCAGGAATTTAGCCCATATCATTTAGGGTGAAATATGGCTAGAAAATGGGAAAAATTGTCATGAGAGAAGAAGACTGAACACAAAAAGTACATATTCTGACGCCCTACCCTTGTTGAGGCGTTTTCATGGGTAATTTTTAGCTGTCACCATACCATGCCTGTCAGTGTTATGCGTACTTATGAAAAATTAGTCTATAATATCAGTGATTTTGTATTTGCCTCCGAATTTCGGCTGTTTCCCAGTGAGCAAATTTCCCAAATTTCGTCTAAATATTTCCCAATTTATGACAAAAATCCCAACAGAAAACCATAAGAAAATGCAATCATGGTCAATTTTGTTCCAATTTTAATAAGAAATCTTCGTATTTTGTCACTACGTGTTTATTGTGTTTAGGCGCCATAACAAAACAGTTAAAGCTGATTCCCGATTCACTTTTACTGTGTACATGTACATACTGACAGCGGCAAATTATGACAAAAAAACCAGTTCAAAGCAAAAGAAGTTTAGAAAAATTTTCGAAGCGGATATAAACTCTATGCTGGAAATTGCACAATACGCTTCTGCCAGTGTAAAACGGGTATTGCAATGATTTAAACATAATAATAATTAGTATTTTGGCAGTCACTTTAATTTTTTTATTTTAAATGTGTTAACATACTTGTAAAAGTGCATTTTACATAAAATACATACTATTTTTATAGGATTAACTAGTTTTACATGTACTTCATTTATAATTCTGTTTCTGCAGTCATCCTAGCTACAATAATGTAGCTCCTTTTTTTTTCCTCTTTGTAGCTCCGTCCATAAAAAAAAAGGAGCTACATTATTGTAGCTACAGTCATCTGATTTTTGAACTTCTCACATACTAGTAACACGAGTTAAATAAATATATCTAACAAAATTTAGTTATTTTATTGACTGCTTACTGTTGTTTTTCTGTTACTTTTTCCCAGTTTCAAGAAAAACATCCATAAATTTCCCCAATTGAAAAGTAGGGGGCCGTTTTTTTAAAAAGGCAACAAAATCCCTGAATATTACTTGTATAGCATAGCTACTTTTGATCAATAGATAATTTTGCAACAGCAAATCATTTTTCGGATTACAACACCATTTGAACACTTTGCAAACACCACTGCACTGCAGCTAAATCGTAGTAAATTTAAAAATACAGAAGTAAAACAGGAAGTCGGTATTGCACAATCTTTGAGAGAATAAAGTAAATGAAAGGACCCTTTTGTCAAACTCTGTCACAGTCCTGTAGCAGGACTTTATACAATACAGCAAGTAATGCCCCCTCCCAATGATAATCTTTCCATTAGGTACATTAACCCATTGATTTGTTTATCATTCTATTTTTGTTTGTTGTAGTAACCATTTATACATCGGAGAAGACAGGTTGTGATGAGACTGGAGATGGGTCAGAAACAAAGCCATTTAAGACTGTTATTCAGGTAGTTTTTGATAGTAAGGGTTTTTTATGCATCATTACAGTGCAGTTTTGTTGGAAATGCAGTAGTTTATTTGCAACATTGTCAAGTTGTTTGTATGTGTTAGTTGGTCTCATAACATGTAAGTAGACAAAACATTTGATCAATTCAAATTCAAAGTACAGTAGTCCCCCTCTTATAAGACCACCCCATCTGAGTCATGAAAGTGGTCTTATAATGGGGGTGGTCTTTCTTGAGGGGATACAATTTATACAGGTGTATAGACCTTGGTTGGTTGGTTAACAGCAAATGCTGTGAAGTGATCAAGAATCACACAAAATAAGTATTTGTATTTGTATTTTATTATTCAGTATAAATAAAAAGAAAAAGAATTCATTTTTATCTAGATGATATTGATAATATAACAATTCCAAGTCTTCTTAACAGTGAATGTTTCTGTTCCTGTTTCATCTGCATTATCGTTGTTTTTATCAATTTTATTTTCTGTCCAGGTTCCACTTCGTAGTTTATTAAGGTTCCGTCTTATTTGGAAAAATCCAGTTTTTTTTCTGTTTCCAGTTTCCCACTTGACCCATGTTTTTGACATCGTTTGTAGTAAATTTTGATTTATGATTATGTTGGTACATTGTACTATTATCTCCATGTTGAATATTTCAGTCTTCTTGTAATAAACTCGATTTCCGTAATGCCGAAATTAAACTGATCTACAATATCCCACTTGTTTTCCCCTTTAATCCAGTTTAAAAACCTTTCTTTTACACGATTTCGACATTTTGTTTACCGGTTGTTGAACTGTTTCCGAACTGGTTTACGATAATAAAACCAAATCTCGTTCTATTCGAGACTTTCAAAATAAACATCCGGTCAGTGAAAATGGTCGTTCGTGAAGGGATTTTACGTTGTTGTGTCAAAAAAACGTGGTCGCTGGTCGCGTTTGAGGGGTGGTCGTTCGCGAAAGGTAATTTTACGTTAGAAACACTTAATGCATCAGGGTTTTGGCCGGATAAAGCGGGTGGTCGCTGGCGAAGGGATCGTATAAGAGGGGGACTACTGTACTTCCAATTTAAATTAAATTTTAAGATCTTTAGATGGTTGTTGTTAGCTGATCAAATTGTGACAGTTTCAAAGTCCAGCAGTACCAATGTTTGTTTAAATTCTTGGCTGAACAACATACAGCAAACTAATTAAGTAGTTGTACATCATAAATAACATGTGTGACATATGGTGAACATTGATTGATTACAGCTCAATAACCAACTGCTTGTCAGTTTGATAATTTTTAGCTTGCCTGACTAAATTTTTCAGTCATTTTTTACTCTGAAATCTATGGCCAAATTTGCACCAAAGTTTATACGATTTTGTAAGGTCCAGTACCAAAAAGTTATTGATTCAAGGTAAGTACCTGTATTAACACAACATTTTTATACCCCCGCTCGACAGAGTCGGGGGTATATAGTGGTCCTCATGTCCGTCCGTCCGTCCGTTCGTCCGTCCACATTTGGTTTCCGGATGATAATTCAAAAAGTTTACATCCGATTTGAATGAAACTTTGGGATATTGTTATATATCAGGTTGGTAAGAAGCCTATTGATTTTGGGGGGAATCCGTCAAATTTCAAGGTCACAGTCCATGAAAAACGTTAGAAATTTTAACAAAAAAGTTGTTTCCGGACAATAACTCAAAAAGTTTACATCCGATTTGAATGAAACTTTGGGATATTGTCATATATCAGGTTGGTAAGAAGCCTATTGATTTTGGGGGAAATCCGTCAAATTTCAAGGTCACAGTCCACGAAAAACGTTAGAAATTTGTACAAAAAAGTTGTTTCCGGACAATAACTCAAAAGTTTTGCATCCGATTTGAATGAAACTTTGGGATATTGTTATATATCAGGTTGGTAAAAGTCTTTTGATTTTGGGGGAAATCCGTCAAATTTCAAGGTCGCAGTACACGAAAAACGTTAGAAATTTTTACAAAAAAGTTGTTTCTGGACGATAACTCAAAAAGTTTGCATGTGATTTGAATGAAACTTTAGGATATTGTTATATATCAGGTTGGTAAGAAGCCTGTTGATTTTGGGAGAAATCCGTCAAATTTCAAGGTCACAGTCCACGAAAAACGTTAGAAATTTTCACAAAATTGTCTAGTTTTGTACTCGTATCCTAAATATTCTGGAAATATTTTGCAGTCAATCAACAGTTAAGGGCTTAGTTGGTCTCAATATTAAAGTTTTTTAACTTTACACAGGCTATGAGGCACGCAGGAGGAGAACCATTTCCTGCTATAATGGTGGATTCTACAAAGGAGGATGAACAGGTATTTGTAATGAAAAGATATCTCAGCTGTTGTTAAAGTATTAATATAAACTTAAAGTTTGGTTGATAATTTGTAGCAGACATTGATTGAATCATTCTTAACCATGGCAGTCCTATTTGTAGCAGACATTGATTGAATCATTCTTAACCATGGCAGTCCTATTTGTAGCAGACATTGATTGAATCATTCTTAACCATGGCAGTCCTATTTGTAGCAGACATTGATTGAATCATTCTTAACCATGGCAGTCCTATTTGTAGCAGACATTGATTGAATCATTCTTAACCATGGCAGTCCTATTTGTAGCAGACATTGATTGAATCATTCTTAACCATGGCAGTCCTATTTGTAGCAGACATTGATTGAATCATTCTTAACCATGGCAGTCCTATTTGTAGCAGACATTGATTGAATCATTCTTAACCATGGCAGTCCTATTTGTAGCAGACATTGATTGAATCATTCTTAACCATGGCAGTCCTATTTGTAGCAGACATTGATTGAATCATTCTTAACCATGGCAGTCCTATTTGTAGCAGACATTGATTGAATCATTCTTAACCATGGCAGTCCTATTTGTAGCAGACATTGATTGAATCATTCTTAACCATGGCAGTCCTATTTGTAGCAGACATTGATTGAATCATTCTTAACCATGGCAGTCCTATTTGTAGCAGACATTGATTGAATCATTCTTAACCATGGCAGTCCTATTTGTAGCAGACATTGATTGAATCATTCTTAACCATGGCAGTCCTATTTGCTGTTTGTCACAGTAGTCACTTTAATCCTGCAATCACCATTATATTCAACAAATGCAGGTTACAAATACTAACAATCTGTATTTTTGTACAGGTATATTTCTTGCTATATTTTTTGCGCCACCCACAATATGAATTCTGATTGGTCAACATTGTAACAACTTTACCACAAATCGGGATAAACACATGCAATTCATTATATTCCTATTAAATAAAACAATTACAGTGTTGATGAGCAGTCTCATGCTATAAATTGATCAACTGAGTTGTTTTCTTGGGCAAATGATTCAGAATTCATCATATTTTCTCAAAGACTTTTGTTAACAGGACATCACATATCTGATATAAACTGGTGTAATCTGGTTCACAAGTTGTCTTGTTCAATACAAAATGATGCAATTGAAACATCAGTGTTGTTGTTAGAAAGGTTGACATTTGTATGTGCCTTGTGAGTCAATACTGATATCTGTATGTGCCTTGTGAGTCAGTACTGATATCTGTATTTACCTTGTGAGTCAATACTGATATCTGTATTTACCTTGTGAGTCAATACTGATATCTGTATTTGCCTTGTGAGTCAATACTGATATCTGTATGTGCCTTGTGAGTAAATACTGATATCTGTATGTGCCTTGTGAGTCAATACTGATATCTGTATGTGCCTTGTGAGTCAATACTTATATCTGTATGTGCTTTGTGAGTCAATACTGACATCTGTATGTGCCTTGTGAGTCAATACTGATATCTGTATGTGTCTTGTGAGTCAATACTGACATCTGTATGTGCCTTGTGAGTCAATTCTGATATCTGTATGTGCCTTATGAGTCAATTCTGATATCTGTATGTTCCTTGTGAGTCAATACTGACATCTGTATGTGCCTTGTGAGTCAATTCTGATATCTGTATGTGCCATGTGAGTCAATACTGACATCTGTATGTGCCTTGTGAGTCAATTTTGATATCTTTCTGTGCCATGTTTTTATAGGTAAACTAAGAAATACTTACAAAAGTAAAAAATATACCATAATTTTGTTCTGATATTCTGCATGAGAAAAAATGTTAACAGTTTTCATTTGTCATAAATTTGATTCCAGAAATTTGAGCCAGTATCAAAATCTCAGTTGAAAAAAGTTACCAAGATTTGGCAGAGGGAACAGCACAAGTCTTCAGACAAGGAAAAAAGAGAGGTAAGCACAACACATTTTTTGTACAGTAGTCCCACTTATCTCACAAAAGACCACACCCTCCCCTTCACCAAATGAGCAGATTTCACATAACATACAGTTTGTAATTCTGAACTAAAATAACCCCTCACTAGAAGCCACCCCCTTCTCATCAGAGGCCCCCCTTTTATAAGGCCACTGTGCAGAAATCTGATAAAAGGATCCGGATAACTACCAAATCTTTGTTTTCCTATCAATTGAAACATTAAAAAAAAAGAAATTTGAAGTATTCATTTACTAATTAAGGCCAACCGTAGAAATATGTTTTCTGGCGGTACCTTTAGAGCTATGGGGCGGTTGGTAGGAAAAATATTTAATTTGATAATCTTTGAACGTTGTTCAAGCAAAAAATAAAATTTATATCACCTTAATGAAGACAAAAATTTTTGAATGCAACAAGCGTATGTCAGATGATAAGAAAAAACACAATGATTGAAGGTATGTTTATTATTCTCATAGAGAAAAATATCTAAAGAAGCAAATTATATATAGTTTGACTGTGTGAAAATGTTTTGTAACATCTGGGCACAATCAAATATGTGGACTCAGACCCGTGTCCCAAAATCCACTGGGTTGCTTCTGGAGAGCTCTATCGCAAAAAGAAAGCGTTGGACAGCAGAGGATTCTATTGCCAACGTTTTTCTGTAAAATTGTCCCATGAATGCTTGATGGGAAAGGGAAAAACAGGTAAAATCAAAGCATGTAATTGATGTTAATGTGCAAGCAAATCGGAAATGGAACATCCCCGATGTTTCGGATAATGATCAAACTATTGAAAAAAATAATTCAAAATTAAAAGCAATCCAATTTTGTCTGTCAGACAAATTTTAAAGAGTCTGTCAGAAACGGCAAACAATATTCAATTTAGGCTTAATTAAAGCATTTAATATATTATACATGTTCATTGTTTTAGAAAGAAGATATGGAAAAGAGACTAAAAAACTTGGAGGAAGCTAAACAGATTAAGTTGACACAGAATGAAAGTTTACCTTCACCAAAACAGGTAACCAGTGAAATATATAAACATAATAGGTAAAAGCTAAGTGCAGCCAAATCAGTATTCAATGTTAAAAGAATCCGTATTTAATAATACTCATTTGTAGTACAATCAGCAGAAAAAATTATCCATAGAAAGTATATTTTACTTTTAATTATAAGAAAAATCTATGTTATTTTTTTAGATAAAGATTAGAGATTCTATAAAAAACAGGGACATTCGAGTTAAAGTGTTTGGCTGGGTACATCGCTTAAGACGTCAAGGTACTTAGAATTTTATTAGATTTAAACTGATTTCTGTGTTTTGTTAAGGACATATCCTACTATTCGATCTTCATATGATATTTTCTTAATATTTTGTCTTAACTTTCCTTTTGACAAAATCTTTAAATAAAGCTAACAAAAATTAGTGGTCACCAACCGTATTAAAAAGTTATGACGTCATCTGTATCATCTGTTTTAGGGTACTAGGATTATGTGTTATTTTAGTTAAATTTTTCCCATAGTTTACTGTTAGAATCAACTTAAATTGTTTTGAAGGCTTCATTGCATGTAGAAAACAACTATGCCATAATCTATTTAAAAATACGTAAGTTTCGAGCATAAATGTGGAATTAATACGTTCCTGCCATTTTTGTTATGCACTCGGAATACACAAAATCGCAGATCGCAAAAAACTGACCTATGATAATAAAACTATATTTTCACAGAAGATAGATGATAACTTACTCTCCAAATTGAATAAATAAAAAAATATGGTCACCGAATCAGGGGAAAAAATATTTGAGAAAAATAAGTATAGGCCAGAATTGGCGGGAAGTAAAGGGCGCGTTTTTCTTCGTATAAACTGCAATATCTTTTCTAGATTTGTAGCGCAGAATACAATCACGAAAGTAAAATAGTTCTTTTTTGTGTATGTTTGCTATTGCAAAGAGATTAATTTTGTTTTTTCCCAAATTCTAAAAGGCTGTATTGCTTTTTTACTCATAAAAAACCTCTAAGTTGATCCATAAAGAGTACGGTAATTGAAATGGAAATTTCGCGGAATTTTGACAACGACGACGTCATAAACGAATTACGAAACAATAACGTTTATAATCAAAATGCGCAGAAACAATAGTAGGATATGTCTTTAAATGAGTTACCATCATAAGACATGAAGTACATTTAGCACACCATATGAATACAAATTAATGCATATCAAGTTCTTGTCTGGTACAATCGGACTATAGAGTATTTCATAAACCAAACACATATTTAAACATAATCATTCAATCACTCACCTTTTAAATGGACCTAACAGCATTTTAAAGTCATTTATTAGCACACCAGCAGCCACACTTCTGTCAATCAAAATGAGTAGGAATCTGCATAAGCAATACCCCAGGATCCAATCAATGACCAAGTAGGAATCTGGGTAAGTAATACCCCAGGATCCAACCAATGACAAAGTAGGAATCTGGGTAAGTAATACCCCAGGATCCAACCAATGACCAAGTAGGAATCTGGGTAAGTAATACCCCAGGATCCAACCAATGACCAACTAGGAATCTGGGTAAGTAGTAGCCCAGGATCCAACCAATGACCAAATAGGAATCTGGGAAAGCAATACCCCAGGATCCAACCATTGACCAAATAGGAATCTGGTAAGTAATACCCCAGGATCCAACCGATGACCAAGTAGGAATCTGGGTAAGTAATACCCCAGGATCCAATTAGTTCAACCAATGATCAAGTATGGTATTCAAAGTAGAGGAACAAATATCTTTCTAAAATGACTTTGAAAAGAAACCAAGAAGTCTGAAACCCAAACAAAAGAATGACTTCACGTAAATGACACAATAATTTATTGTATCTGACTACTATACATGTGTTTTTTCTCAGGAAAGAGTTTGATGTTTATAGTGTTAAGAGATGGTACTGGGTTTCTACAGTGTGTTCTGTCAGATGTTATGGTAAGCTATGAATTTATATGACATATTACTATATGTAAAATTTTTATGGTGTCATTAAATTAATAAAATTGATGTTGACTGTAGTATCTTTATTCCAAATACAATTAAACCTATTCCTGTGTATGTGACACTTAAATTATGAGGAAATAATTCAGTCACAACTGTCTTGTTAAATTAGTAGAAGATGTGAAAAAGAATAGAAGAACCATCGAACTATAAATATGCTTATAAATCAATGCTTGTTATATCTGATGTACTTCTGTATAGATTTATTATCCTTGTTTATTATCCTTCAATGTCTTCTATAAACTTTGCCTAGTTGACATTGCTGTAATCGGTCATTGTATTTGAAAAAAAAATAATGGGTTTGTAGATGAAGAAACTGATGTGAGAGTATGTTTGTTATCAGATTTCAGACTAAATTTTATAACAGAAATATATACAAAATGTATTGTTATCCATAATTAGAGAAAACTTGTGACAAAGCAGACATTTTTTGCAGTGTCAGACCTATGATGCTCTTCTGCTAGCAACAGAGGCTGCCATCTGTGTATACGGTACTATTCAGGAAGTCCCTGAAGGAAAAAATGTAAGATTTAGTTATAGCTGTTATAGGGTACTATTCAGGAAGTCCCTGAAGGAAAAAATGTAAGATTTAGTTATAGCTGTTATAGGGTACTATTCAGGAAGTCCCTGAAGGAAAAAATGTAAGATTTAGTTAAAGCTGTTATAGGGTACTATTCAGGAAGTCCCTGAAGGAAAAAATGTAAGATTTAGTTAAAGCTGTTATAGGGTACTATTCAGGAAGTCCCTGAAGGAAAAAATGTAAGATTTAGTTATAGCTGTTATAGAGTACTATTCAGGAAGTCCCTGAAGGAAAAAATGTAAGATTTAGTTAAAGCTGTTATAGGGTACTATTCAGGAAGTCCCTGAAGGAAAAAATGTAAGATTTAGTTATAGCTGTTATAGGGTACTATTCAGGAAGTCCCTGAAGGAAAAAATGTAAGATTTAGTTATAGCTGTTATAGGGTACTATTCAGGAAGTCCCTGAAGGAAAAAATGTAAGATTTAGTTATAGCTGTTATAGGGTACTATTCAGGAAGTCCCTGAAGGAAAAAATGTAAGATTTAGTTATAGCTGTTATAGGGTACTATTCAGGAAGTCCCTGAAGGAAAAAATGTAAGATTTAGTTATAGCTGTTATAGGGTACTATTCAGGAAGTCCCTGAAGGAAAAAATGTAAGATTTAGTTATAGCTGTTATGGGGTACTATTCAGGAAGTCCCTGAAGGAAAAAATGTAAGATTTAGTTAAAGCTGTTATGGGGTACTATTCAGGAAGTCCCTGAAGGAAAAAATGTAAGATTTAGTTAAAGCTGTTATGGGGTACTATTCAGGAAGTCCCTGAAGGAAAAAATGTAAGATTTAGTTATAGCTGTTATAGGGTACTATTCAGGAAGTCCCTGAAGGAAAAAATGTAAGATTTAGTTATAGCTGTTATAGGGTACTATTCAGGAAGTCCCTGAAGGAAAAAATGTAAGATTTAGTTATAGCTGTTATAGGGTACTATTCAGGAAGTCCCTGAAGGAAAAAATGTAAGATTTAGTTAAAGCTGTTATAGGGTACTATTCAGGAAGTCCCTGAAGGAAAAAATGTAAGATTTAGTTAAAGCTGTTATAGGGTACTATTCAGGAAGTCCCTGAAGGAAAAAATGTAAGATTTAGTTAAAGCTGTTATAGGGTACTATTCAGGAAGTCCCTGAAGGAAAAAATGTAAGATTTAGTTAAAGCTGTTATAGGGTACTATTCAGGAAGTCCCTGAAGGAAAAAATGTAAGATTTAGTTAAAGCTGTTATAGGGTACTATTCAGGAAGTCCCTGAAGGAAAAAATGTAAGATTTAGTTAAAGCTGTTATAGGGTACTATTCAGGAAGTCCCTGAAGGAAAAAATGTAAGATTTAGTTAAAGCTGTTATAGGGTACTATTCAGGAAGTCCCTGAAGGAAAAAATGTAAGATTTAGTTAAAGCTGTTATAGGGTACTATTCAGGAAGTCCCTGAAGGAAAAAATGTAAGATTTAGTTAAAGCTGTTATGGGGTACTATTCAGGAAGTCCCTGAAGGAAAAAATGTAAGATTTAGTTAAAGCTGTTATGGGGTACTATTCAGGAAGTCCCTGAAGGAAAAAATGTAAGATTTAGTTAAAGCTGTTATGGGGTACTATTCAGGAAGTCCCTGAAGGAAAAAATGTAAGATTTAGTTAAAGCTGTTATAGGGTACTATTCAGGAAGTCCCTGAAGGAAAAAATGTAAGATTTAGTTAAAGCTGTTATAGGGTACTATTCAGGAAGTCCCTGAAGGAAAAAATGTAAGATTTAGTTAAAGCTGTTATAGGGTACTATTCAGGAAGTCCCTGAAGGAAAAAATGTAAGATTTAGTTAAAGCTGTTATAGGGTACTATTCAGGAAGTCCCTGAAGGAAAAAATGTAAGATTTAGTTAAAGCTGTTATGGGGTACTATTCAGGAAGTCCCTGAAGGAAAAAATGTAAGATTTAGTTAAAGCTGTTATGGGGTACTATTCAGGAAGTCCCTGAAGGAAAAAATGTAAGATTTAGTTAAAGCTGTTATGGGGTACTATTCAGGAAGTCCCTGAAGGAAAAAATGTAAGATTTAGTTAAAGCTGTTATAGGGTACTATTCAGGAAGTCCCTGAAGGAAAAAATGTAAGATTTAGTTAAAGCTGTTATACGGTACTATTCAGCAAGTCCCTGAAGGAAAAAATGTAAGATTTAGTTAAAGCTGTTATACGGTACTATTCAGGAAGTCCCTGAAGGAAAAAATGTAAGATTTAGTTAAAGCTGTTATACGGTACTATTCAGCAAGTCCCTGAAGGAAAAAATGTAAGATTTAGTTAAAGCTGTTATACGGTACTATTCAGGAAGTCCCTGAAGGAAAAAATGTAAGATTTAGTTAAAGCTGTTATAGGGTACTATTCAGGAAGTCCCTGAAGGAAAAAATGTAAGATTTAGTTAAAGCTGTTATAGGGTACTATTCAGGAAGTCCCTGAAGGAAAAAATGTAAGATTTAGTTAAAGCTGTTATGGGGTACTATTCAGGAAGTCCCTGAAGGAAAAAATGTAAGATTTAGTTAAAGCTGTTATGGGGTACTATTCAGGAAGTCCCTGAAGGAAAAAATGTAAGATTTAGTTAAAGCTGTTATGGGGTACTATTCAGGAAGTCCCTGAAGGAAAAAATGTAAGATTTAGTTAAAGCTGTTATGGGGTACTATTCAGGAAGTCCCTGAAGGAAAAAATGTAAGATTTAGTTAAAGCTGTTATAGGGTACTATTCAGGAAGTCCCTGAAGGAAAAAATGTAAGATTTAGTTAAAGCTGTTATAGGGTACTATTCAGGAAGTCCCTGAAGGAAAAAATGTAAGATTTAGTTAAAGCTGTTATAGGGTACTATTCAGGAAGTCCCTGAAGGAAAAAATGTAAGATTTAGTTAAAGCTGTTATAGGGTACTATTCAGGAAGTCCCTGAAGGAAAAAATGTAAGATTTAGTTAAAGCTGTTATAGGGTACTATTCAGGAAGTCCCTGAAGGAAAAAATGTAAGATTTAGTTAAAGCTGTTATAGGGTACTATTCAGGAAGTCCCTGAAGGAAAAAATGTAAGATTTAGTTAAAGCTGTTATAGGGTACTATTCAGCAAGTCCCTGAAGGAAAAAATGTAAGATTTAGTTAAAGCTGTTATAGGGTACTATTCAGCAAGTCCCTGAAGGAAAAAATGTAAGATTTAGTTAAAGCTGTTATAGGGTACTATTCAGGAAGTCCCTGAAGGAAAAAATGTAAGATTTAGTTAAAGCTGTTATAGGGTACTATTCAGGAAGTCCCTGAAGTTAAAAATGCAAGATTTATTTAAGCTGTTATGGGGTACTATTCAGCAAGTCCCTAAGGGAAAAAATGTAAGATTTAGTTAAAGCTGTTATAGGGTACTATTCAGGAAGTCCCTGAAGGAAAAAATGTAAGATTTAGTTATAGCTGTTATAGGGTACTATTCAGCAAGTCCCTAACGAAAACATGCAAGATTTAATTAAATCTGTTCCAAACAAGAGGGTGATTGAAGGCTCATTTTGTATGCCCCACCATCCCATAATTTCCATGCAAATTGTCTTCAAAACTTGGTTACATATAGTGGGAAGTATACATGTGCCTTCAAAAATCTATAATATAAGGTCTGAAGCAAAAAATATACAATCACAATATAGCTCCCTCTTAAATTGAACATGTGCCTTTAATGTTGCCTATATTGGTCTGTGCCTATTTTACAGGTCTTATTTCCTTTATCACATTTTCCATCTTTAGTCCTGAAAAAAACAAGACCTGCTTTCTAAGCAAAGGAACATGTGTTGTTCTTGTTATTGCATGTCAGTTTATATTAGCTTCATTTAGTGGATTAAAATTGACAGTATATACTGGTATATATTTACCTTAGGCACCTGATGGTCATGAATTGAATGCAGATTATTGGGAGCTGATTGGAGCTTCACCACCAGGGGGTGCTGACAACATCCTTAACGAGGTAAATGGTTTCATGAGGTACTGGCACGTTTTGACCAGTACAATTCTTTTTGATTGGAGTTAGTAGTACACTGATTGGAGTTAGTAGTACACAGATTGGAGTTAGTAGTACACTGATTGGAGTTAGTAGTACACTGATTGGAGTTAGTAGTACACAGATTGGAGTTAGTAGTACACTGAGTGGAGTTAGTAGTACACTGATTGGAGTTAGTAGTACACAGATTGGAGTTATTGGAACACAGATTGGAGTTAGTAGTACACTGATTGGAGTTAGTAGTACACTGATTGGAGTTAGTAGTACACTGATTGGAGTTAGTAGTACACTGATTGGAGTTAGTAGTACACAGATTGGAGTTAGTAGTACACTGATTGGAGTTAGTAGTACACAGATTGGAGTTAGTAGTACACTGATTGGAGTTAGTAGTACACTGATTGGAGTTAGTAGTACACTGATTGGAGTTAGTAGTACACTGATTGGAGTTAGTAGTACACTGATTGGAGTTAGTAGTACACAGATTGGAGTTAGTAGTACACTGATTGGAGTTAGTAGTACACTGATTGGAGTTAGTAGTACACTGATTGGAGTTAGTAGTACACAGATTGGAGTTAGTAGTACACTGATTGGAGTTAGTAGTACACTGATTGGAGTTAGTAGTACACTGATTGGAGTTAGTAGTACACTGATTGGAGTTAGTAGTACACTGATTGGAGTTAGTAGTACACAGATTGGAGTAAGTAGTACACTGATTGGAGTTAGTAGTACACTGGAGTTAGTAGTACACACTGATTGGAGTTAGTAGTACACAGATTGGAGTTAGTAGTACACTGATTGGAGTTAGTAGTACACTGATTGGAGTTAGTAGTACACAGATTGGAGTTAGTAGTACACAGATTGGAGTTAGTAGTACACTGATTGGAGTTAGTAGTACACAGATTGGAGTTAGTAGTACACTGATTGGAGTTAGTAGTACACAGATTGGAGTTAGTAGTACACTGATTGGAGTTAGTAGTACACTGATTGGAGTTAGTAGTACACAGATTGGAGTTAGTAGTACACTGATTGGAGTTAGTAGTACACAGATTGGAGTTAGTAGTACACTGATTGGAGTTAGTAGTACACAGATTGGAGTTAGTAGTACACTGATTGGAGTTAGTAGTACACTGATTGGAGTTAGAAGTACACAGATTTGAATTATTTTTTTCAGGAATCAACATAGCTATAAATTACAAAATTATTTATGAATAAAAATAAATGAAGAATATTGTTTCAATAGAGCTATTCCACCATAACCTTTACTTGCACATTTACTTATTTAAATATGGTGGTCTCCTGTCTGTAATTACTTTCATTAATAAAATCTAATCCCCCAGTATTAGGAAGAAATAATTGAACCAGTAAAATTTGACTTTTTGTGAGTTTTTAAGTTATAGAAAGATGATTAGTTTGAATGTGATTTATGTGTGACATAGCTCTGTATTATGTATTTTAGGATGCCCATGTAGATGTACAGCTGGATAACAGACATATGATGATCAGAGGTGAAAATGTAAGAATTTTATTTACCAATCTTTTGTTATGTTTCATTTCAACAAAACATAATTATTTTTAAGTAGAATTCTGATAAGGAGCTGTTTGTATCCTGAGGAATCTTGAATGTTTTTTTTAGTTTTTTTATGTAATTTCTACATGAGATATTTTGAATTTAATATTTAGTTAGTATCTCTTTATAGTTTTACTAAACAATGAAAATTTCACTTTTTAGACATCAAGAGTGCTGAAGATGAGATCTGTTATTATGCATTGTTTTAGAGAGTTCTATTTTTCAAAAGGTTTCTTTGAGGTAAGTTCAAATTCTGACGTTTTTGGGTACCAATAGGTGTACTTATGTAAATATTCCTAATATTGATAAATTTCCATTAGTTGACTAATATCCAAATAATCATTATAGAACATGATTTTAAAACCTAGTGTTAGATACAGAATCTCCTATGGGTATTTTATATCACATCCAATAACACATACTGTTTATCACATGTCAGAATATTGTATCAAGAGAATGAAGGCTTCTGGGTATATTTCAAAGTCCACATCTATGGCGTCATGTTGTTACATTCAACATAATTGTTTATATGCAGCAGTCAATCATATGACGTCATCAACCAATCAGAGGTTTGTTATGGGTTGATATGGATAATGTTATTAACCAATCAGGGCTGTGTAACTGGTTTTAGAAGGGGATGTTATGGATAACAATGGCCTGGCAGTTATGGATTTCTGATCTGTATCACATTGCAGAATATCCATATTTTATAGTAAATATATCATAAACTACTATTATGTTCTATAAACTGTCTTACCTTTGAATAAAAAGGAATAATAATATTAAATGTTTTAACTTGATCATGTATCAGTTACTTTGTCTTTTAAAAATAAGTAATTTACATATTCAGGTAACACCACCATCATTAGTACAGACACAGGTGGAAGGTGGATCAACCCTGTTTAAACTAGATTTCTTTGGTCAAGAGGTATGTGCATATATACTGAATAACAACTGCCTTGGTAGTGTATGGATGCATTAAATGATAAATAAGCTATTTTTAAGCTTTTAGTGTATTTCAATGAAATGTTTTCAATTAAAATTAAAATTGTTTATATAACTGAAGGTGTTTGTTAAATATTTATAAACCCTAAACTTTGATTCATGCTTTCAGGCTTATCTGACGCAATCATCACAGTTATATTTAGAAACAGCTATACCAGCTGTAGGCGACTGCTTCTGTATAATGTCATCATTCAGAGCGGAACATTCCAGAACAAGGAGACATTTAGCAGAGTAAGATAGTTTTGCTACAACATTTACAGGATTTTAGAAAGTGGTTTATGTACCTAATGTATTTGTATCTGTTTTTTAGATCACTATAAATAGTTTGTTTTTATTTACCTTTTATATGTTGTGCAATGTATCTCAGGCAGATTTTGCTGTTTCCTAATGCTGGCTGGGGGTTGGGGCTCACAAAACATCTAGCTTTTCTTGTTGGGTGAGGGGTGGGGGTTACAAAACATCTAGTTTGTTATACCCCCGCTCGACAGAGTCAGGGGTATATAGTGGTTCTCATGTCCGTCCGTCCGTTTGTCTGTCCACATTTGGTTTCCGGATGATAATTCAAACAGTTTACATCGGATTTGAATGAAACTTTAGGATATTGTTATATATCAGGTTGGTAAGAAGCCTATTGATTTTGGGGGAAATCTGTCAAATTTCAAGGTCGCAGTCCACGAAAAACGTTAGGAATTTTACAAAAACTTGGTTTCCGGATGATAATTCAAAAAGTTTACATCCGATTTGAATGAAACTTTGGAATATTGTTATATATCAGGTTGGTAATCAATTTTGGGGGAAATCCGTCAAATTTCAAGGTCGCAGTCCACGAAAAACATTAGGAATTTTAACAAAAATGTTGTTTCCGGACAATAACTTAAAAAGTTTGAATCCGATTTTAATGAAACTTTGGGATTTTGTTGTATATCATGTTGGTAAGAAGCCTATTAATTTTGGAGGAAATCCATCAATTTCAAGGTCACAGTCCACGAAAAAACGTTAGAAATTTTTACAAAAAAGTTGTTTCCGGACAATAACTCAAAAAGTTTGCATCTGATTTGAATGAAACTTTGGGAAATTATTATATATCAGGTTAAAAAGAAGCCTATTGATTTTGGGTGAAATCAGTCAAATTTCTATGTCGCAGTTTGTGAAAAACTAGAAATTTTTAGAAAAAACGTTACTGGACAACAACTCAAAATGTTTGCATCCGATTTGAATGAAACTGTGGATATTGTTATATATTATGTTGGTAAGAAGCCTATTCATTTTGGGGGAAATCTGTAAAATTTCAGTGTCACAGTCCACGAAAAACGTTAGAAATTTTTACAAAAGAGGGGGTATCAGTGATCGCTAGATCGACTTTGTCTAGTTTACATTGCCCACTCTTTAGAGTGACCTTGCTCAGCATGTTTGTTTGAAAAAAAAATTGACAGACATAATGGTTTTTTTTTACAAATTAAGAGGTCATATTATAGTGGAGATCGGTGGGGCTGTCCACTGAAAGCAAACAATCCATGCATGTAGTATACATACACTTACAATGCATGTTAATATATTTTAGCTCACTTGACCCAGAGGTGTCACGTTAGCTATTCTCATCACTTGGCGTCTGTGGTTATCAGTTGTAAACTTTTCACATTTCGATATTCTTCTCCAAAACCAATCGGCCTATTTGAACCAAACTTGGCAGGAATGTATTTTTGGTAGTTCTTAACATAGTTCGAGTTTTTGATGCTGATAAAATATTATATCTCCCCCTCTTTATGGGGAGACATTTTTTTTGTCCTGTCTGTCTGTCACAAAGTTATTCCGCTCAACTCCTCTGAAACTACTCAACCAAAGTTTACAAAACTGATTACATAGCAAGTATACCATATGTACGATGTGCATATTACTAGGATATCTTTATCCTCAAAATTTTATGGGAGTAATGGCTCTTTCAACTTAGAATTTTTCCAGAAATTCCTCACACATCATGGTTTCCACTTGACTCCTCTGAAACTACTACACCAAATTTTAAGATACTTGGTACATAGCAAGTACACCATATTAGTTGTGCATATTAACAGGAAATTTTTATCCACAAAATTTTATGGAAGTTATGGGACTTGGAACATAGATTTCTGCTGAAAATCCACACAGGGAACAGGGGGAGACATTGTTTTTTTATTCAAAAACAAACTTGTAATTTAACATGGCTGCCAGGACCGCTAGGCAGATTGATTTGAAATTTTGCAGAAATGCACCTTGTATGGTCTTCTACAAAGTTAGAATTTTTTGTGCTGGAACCAGCCTAAACATAGGACCCTAAGGGAAATGCATACAAACAGCTTCTTCTCCAATCAAACTGCATTAGGCAGAAATGAAGCAGGGATAGTTACTTTATTATTTAAAATTTTTCAAGCCAATTGGAAATTTCAAAATTTATTTCTTTGCTAACCCCTTGGCAGATAGGTATGTAATATAATAGTGATATTGCAGAAGTGTACTTTAGATGGTTCTCTATAATTTTGGGGGGAAGTTTCAAAATCCGACATAGCCGCCACTATGCAACATAGCTTAACATAAGACTGTAAGGTCAACACATACAAATGGCTTCTTTCAAAAATGTCCTACAAATTAAAACAAAATCATCATGCAAAAATGAAGATTAGATAGTCCTCTTATAATTTTAGTTTTTGCTTCTGATTGGAGTTTAAATCTTGCAACATACATGGAAACATCATCCTCGCTAAAAATATTAAGCATTTAATATCAAAATTTGCAAGAAAAGTCATGTCTCCTTTTAAAGTTTTTTGGTAAGACAGTTGAGCAATACAAGCTATTGAGAGATTCTTGTGTTCATTTTAATAAAAAATTTCCTTAATTTTGCTCAATTAATATTTTTAGTACAGTCAACCCTCTTTACAACGACCATATTAGTTTGTGGCCATTATTGACATTAAACTGAATTTGCTGTTATAATGAATTTGTATTTTTGTTCTTTGATTATCTCCCTTTTTTATTTGCGTCTATTGAAAATCGTTCAAGTCTGCTCAATATCCAAGCTTAATAACAAAAAACTAATAAAATGCTTGTTTTCTTGCCGATATTTAATTAAAAACCCTTTTTTCCTTTTTTAACAAAATTAATTGTAAGTTATGATTATTTACATTACACCGATTTTCGGTAATTATCCTATTTCTGATGTGCCGCTTCAATCTTAACACACTTGTAATTAAGCCAATAATTTTCTGAAATATTTGAAGATTTAAATATTAAATAGCCTTTGACACCTTTTTAATGAAGCCATATCCCTATCATCAATTAGTTTTTTAACGGAAATGTCACGCAATGTTAATTACGCAATAGCAACAGGTGTTCACCTGTGCAATTAACCGTTAAAAAAATAACTTCTCTGGACAAAGATAATCTTTCACAGGTTATTCTTGATAATTTGTCGTTGTAACGAATTATTTTATGCTAGCTTTGGTATATTTGTTACCGACAGATGCAGTCGGAGTCGGAAACCGAAAATGTCGTTGTATCGAGCATAAACAACACGTGGACACGTTTGTTCCCACTGAAATCCTGTCGGATGTCGAATATTCCGTTAAATCGAATGCCGTTGTAACGAGGGTTCACTGTATATATGAAATAAGAGCCGATGTCTGAATATTGTAGGTACACCCATGTAGAGGGAGAAATGCCATTCATTAAATTTGAGGACTTGTTACAACATATAGAAGATTTAGTCTGTGGAGTTGTTGATCGAGTCTTGGCTTCACCCTATGGAACAATTGTAAAAGAACTTAACCCTGTAAGTTATCCTTCCAACACAATTCTCCTTGTTTAAGCTATGGTATGGCACCAAACTATTTGTATATGAGTGATTTCATGGAATGTTTTGGATTATTTATTATAGAGATTGAGCATTGAACACATTTTCGTGCTTCAATCTTTTTTATCAATCTATGCTTTTTATTATGCCCCCTTGACGAGATGTCGGAAGGGGGGGGGGTGGCATTAAGTTTTACTCATGTCAGTCCGTCCATACGAATTTCCATCAAGATTTTCTCAGAAACGTACATGAGAACAATTTGAAATTTGGCAGGGCTTTTCAGTATCACAACTTTTAGGTCCTAAGCGACTTTGCCTGTCTGACAACTACTTCCTGTTTGGGACTTCATTTAGTGGGGGCATCTTTGTCCATGGGACACATTCTTCGATGTTTTTTACTATTATGTGAAGTTTTTTATGTCTTGCCTGCAGTTTTCACTTTTTTCTGTTTTAGCAGACAATTTGTATGGGAATTTTATTTGTTTAAATTGGATCTTTTAAGTTTTAATATTCAATAACATTGTCAAGTTTAAACATAAGCTACTGTTGGATCAGATTTTTTATATACCGGTACATTTTGGAGAGAATTTGAACTTTAAACACATGGAATGCAGCATTTCCGTTAACGCATGTTTGTGTGTATTTTACACATAAAAAACATTTTTGACCACCAAAAATATTACCCAGAGGGTCATCATGTAGCAGCAAATTATGTACTAAAAATTTTTATTTTTTTTATACGCGTATGATCCAGCAGCGTATGTTATTTACCATAGACATACTTTTTGGAAATCTAAAATCTGGTATCCTTTATGTTGCCGTCTTAGGAAAACGATTATTTTCAATGGTAACCAGTTCATTACATCCGGAAATCCTGGGTCTTTATCTTCAACACTAATGACCGTTTTGTGCACACATGGAATGATACGCTTCCTAACTTTGATTACATTTTATTTGATTTAAGACAACACTTTTAACAAAAAACAGTCAATCGGCGATGATAAAAATGATAAGTTTATTCCAAAATGAGCATGGTGAGAATGATTGTTTTTGAAGCAGGATCGAAGTAGAGCAATATCGTGATCAAATACTAACTTTCAAATACTAAAAGTGCAAACTTTTGCAATCGTCTGTTCCAAAACCTTTCAGAAATTAGCTTTAGAACGCACATGGTTTACTGATGATCATATATTTGACAAAAATATGTTATATCCTACTTGCAATTAGATATAAGTTTTATTTTCAGCTGTTCAATACCTCTACCCTCTACAAACCTTGTGTAGTTTTCTTAAAGAAAAATATATAGGTATATGCTCAGGCCCCATCTCAGTTGTGACAGCCAACAAAGGCATATGGGTCCAGTCAAATAGACCCTGTGTTGTTAGGAAGGAAATCATGATATTTTAATATAACTGATGTTTGAATTGAAGATGATTTGTATTATTCAGGACTTCGTAGCGCCCAAGAAACCTTTCAAGAGAATGAGGTACTCTGAGGCTATTGATTACTTGAGGAACAACAACATAAAGAAAGATGATGACACATTTTATGAATTTGGAGATGTGAGTAGAAGGGCTATCAGTTGTTTCTATTTTCTACACATCATCTAACCAAAATATCTTCTGGCACCATATAGAATTGTTCCTAGTGCCATGCTCCTTGAACGTTTTTAAAGATGATAAAGACCAAGAACAGTTGGCCTATTGTAGCCGTTACACAATGCAAAATTCTCCATCCCTACATCCTTCCTTTACTATTGATCTATTGTTTGTTCCCTTTTTCTTATTATGAATATAACTATAATATTTTAGTGCTGGGCATCTAGCAAATATTCAATCAATCAATCATTTGTTATCCAAAGAGTAATTTCAAGATTTTTTTCAGTGTCAGAATACATCCTTTAATCTATATTTATAATATAAAAGATATCAAATATTTAGTTATCTGTATCAAAGAACTATAGGGGAGTTCATCATGGTTTGTAGTTATCAGTATTAGATATCAGGGGAGTTAATTATGGTTTGTAAAGATTTCATATCAAACACAATTAAATTCAGTAGACAAAAACAGTTTTATCTTGACAGGATATACCTGAGGCCCCAGAAAGGAAAATGACAGACCAGATTGGTGTTCCAATACTGTTAACACATTTCCCTGCCGAGATCAAGTCATTCTACATGCAGAGATGCACAGACGATACCCGTGTGACAGAATCTGTAAGATTTTATGAACATGTTAATTTGCATGATGGAAATAAAATCATTGATAGATATGTGCTATTGCTGCTATAAAAAATTTAGACATCTTTTTTAACTATGAAAACTAACATAGTTTTAAAAGCAGTTGGAGGTATTTTATTTGCAATATTACAGGGGTTCTTCTTGAAATCTGGATTCCTCCCCCAATGAAAACTGGGACGCCATGATATAGCTGGAAAAATTATTAATCACATGGTCTGTCAACACTGAGATTGTGAGTCGATTCTCACTGCAGGCAGGGTGTACTCGACTCCAATCTTAATTGACAAGGATTGCCAGTTTTCCTACTGCAGGTCGGGGGTTTTCTCTGGGTACTCCGGCTTCCTCCCCCAATAAAACTGGACGCCATGATATAGCTGAAAAATTGCTGAAAGTGGCATTAAACACCATCAAACAAACAAACAAAATTGATGACTGATATGTCTGCAGTTTAATGCCTAATTAAGTTAGTTTTGCTGTTTTTTAGACAGAAGGGTTATTTCCCTTTACAGGTTGATTTGTTAATGCCAGGAGTGGGTGAAATAGTAGGAGGATCAATGAGAATATGGAATGAAGAGGAACTACACGCTGGATTTAAGAGGGAAGGAATCGACCCAAAACCTTACTACTGGTATCTTGATCAGGTAAGTGTTTGTATCTCCCATAAGAGGGAAGGAATCGATCCAAAACCTTACTACTGGTATCTTGATCAGGTAAGTGTTTGTATCTCCCATAAGAGGGAAGGAATTGATCCAAAACCTTACTACTGGTATCTTGATCAGGTAAGTGTTTGAGGGAAGGAATCGATCCAAAACCTTTCTACTGATATCTTGATCAGGTAAGTGTTTGTATCTCCCATAAGAGGGAAGGAATCGATCCAAAACCTTACTACTAGTATCTTGATCAGGTAAGTGTTTGGAAGTGAGTGTTCATCCATAGGATGAACCAAATGCTGTTGTAAAAATTAATGTTTAGACCTTTGAAAACTTGTAATAGACAGGGTTTCCACACAAAATTGAAAACGCGAAAAGACAGGAAACTGTGTTTTTCCTTTTTCCAGTCAGGAAAAGTCCTAGAATTTAATAAAACTGGTGAAAATCTGTGTAGAAAACCTAGAAATTTTTTAAATTGAAAAGTGATTATGATTGCTTGTTTATCTTACCCATTTAAGTTTTGCTGTCTCGTTGTTACTTTTAAAAGAACAACAAGATATTTACAACTATGCTTCAAATCAGGATACATATATATTAGGACTTAAAAAATCACTGGAGCAATTTTCAAATAATATTTCACTTTGTTATTGAAACTGACAATGTTAAGCCATTCTTTAGGACATTAAAAATGATTAAAAAACCTTGCAAAGTCCTTGAAATTGAAATGAAAATCTGACTAGTCAAATAAGTTTATTTTTGAATCAAAGCTGTGGACAATGTCAAAGTTTGCAAAAAAACATTACCATTTTATATGAATATGAAATGATAATTTTTGTTTTCCAGAGGAGATACGGAACATGTCCTCATGGTGGATACGGTTTAGGATTGGAGAGATATTTATGTTGGCTGTTAAAAATAGAACACATTCGAGATGTTGTGCTATACCCAAGATTTGTAGAGAGATGTAAACCTTGAGAGAAACAGTTTATATCACGGAGTGCTGAATGTTTCATATTATTTATTGTATGTGCAATTCTTAGGAAAATGAACTGTTAATCTTGATGCAAAATCTCAATTTTTTTATAGTATTGTATTAAATTTAAGTTTGGGGGAACATTTTGCACATTAGATAATGTTTTATACACAATTGAGATCATTTGAACCTTTTAAATTGAAGTCTGTTTGCTGTATGTAAAAAAAGTCTGTTTCACAATGGTTATCATGTGGAAATAAAATTAGGTATTGCATCATTGTCTTCTTATTTCTTTTAGATTAAATGATTTATTATTGTTGGGTTCACAGGTAACACAGACATACTTATTTGCTTGTGTAAATTCTCTTTGTGCTTGTTCACATTAAATTCTCAATTCACCCCCCTTCCCCAAAATATACAGGAATAAAACAGGCCAAAAATGTGTTGAATGTGGTAAAAAACCTTAAACAAACAAATGTTCTGTGTAGATCGTAAATTCAAGATGACGGCTATTAGGGAACATAGTTCAAGTCACTATACATACACGCTTCTTCTCAGAAACCATTCTTAACATTTACACCAAATTATGCAGAATGAAGAAAGGATGGTTCTCATATTTCGAGTTTTTCAGGCCGATTTGAAATAGCTACCATTGCTGCTAATGCATTCTAATCAGCTGAAATTTTAAAATTCATTTTCTGATAAACCACTTTTCAGAAGGAATGGAATAGTGTAGAAATGTACTTTAGAAGATCCTTATAGTTTTGAGTTTTTGGAGTGGATTCAAAATATAAGCTGACTGTGGATCAAACATTGGACCAATGGGAAAAGGTACAAACAGCTTCTCAGATATGGTCCCACACATTAAAACAAATCATGCAGTAATGAAAACAGGATAGTTTTCAGTTGTTAGTGCTAATTGGAAACCAGGGCTGTTAATGTGTTTGGATCGCTGGTATTTAAAAATTCGTTTGATAATCTGCTTTGATATAAGGCTTCTGCATGCTGTAGTTGCTTAGAAAACTGCAACATAAATTTTAATTATGGACGGATGGACTTACAAACAGAAAAGGGTAAAACAGTATACACACCTCTTCTTTGAAGCGGGGGTATAAAAAAAGCAACATTTCTACTAATCAATAGGTACCTATATAACAAGTTTTAAGTTCATCATCCCACAGGTTTTTAGTTATTTTCTGGACAAAAAAAAATTAACTATTGGGAAATAGCTGAACAATTAATGCAGGTAGAGTTATAGTTCTTGTCCACTACACTCCTTTTCATTATAATATATCTAAGTTTGAGGTCAATATTTAAAACAATTTAGGAGATATGCCCAGGAGAAACTGAGGGGTGGATACAGCAACAACTATATGCTCCCCTTTTTGGGAGCATACAAAATTTGAATGTTTTGTTTTGTGTTTGAATACCACTTTCAGCAATTTCCCAGCTATATCATGTAGTCCATCTTATTGGGAGAGCAAACTGGATGACCAGGTGAAAACCCCGACTTTCAGCAGGATAAAATATTAGAAAGTGTGAAAGACCATTTAAAAAATTTAAAAAACCTAAACAAAAATATAGCTAAGGCTTTTTCTTAAAAAAACCTTAAAAGTTACAAAAGTTTAGAAATTTCAATGAATGAATTGATGTTATTCATAGCAAAACAAAGTCCACCAGCAGAGGCATCAACCCAGTGGTTGCAGTTAAAATGTCATCAAAGATAAATACCAAGGTTTTACCACACTAGATGGGTATTCAGTCTACCTGAGACTTGTCAGTGGTGCTCAAATAGAAATACTGAAACATCAGATAATTTCCGAGTTGAGTTATTATCACATACTGGGCTGTTGATACCCTATGGACTAGAGATGTACCAGCATCAACCTAGTGTTCACAATTTAGAGAGGGTATGGCTGTCGGATATAATTTTAAAAGTGGGACAATTACTGATCATTCAGGCCAAGTTTGGTTCTAAATGACCCAGTAGACTCTGACGAAGTGATCTCTAATAATTTGTTATTTCCTGATTTATACCTAAACTAATTTGTTTAATCACAAAGCTCACAATCATGCATCTTCTGTTCAAATTGTTCTCAAATCTGTATTAAAAATAAAGTAATTTCAGGTTATCATGAATTTCTATCCATGTTAAACAAGTTATCTGGCTACATTTTGTTGCTAATTTTTCATCGGTCAGTACCTTACATGAAGTAGCAGGATTTCTCAAACAACATCAATATTACAGCATGCATTGAACATCGGTTCTATGTGATCTTTGATTAGTCCAGATTAGACGAAATATGGCTCTGGCATAGTAAATTCTATTAACCTTTGATTATGTTTCATTTGTGGACAGGCATATCATTGTTTCTCTTTTCAAGGTGTAGATAACCTTAGCCGGATTTAGAATAATATTTTGGAATTTAGGTGATGAAATTTAAAATATTGTTTGGTTTTTGCACCACTGATGAGTCTTGATTAGACGAAAGTCGCATCTGGACTAGTAAAATCTATTAACCTTGGCATCTTTGATGACATTTTATTACAAAGACAACAATAACAATATGGCAAAAATCCGGCTGCATTTGGTATGCACCATGTAAATACAATGTCCTGTGTGTGTTCCATTTGAGTAGCAGAGTTTTACATCTTTAGAAGTCACTGATATAAAGGTCAAAAACACCCAATAGCCAATGAGCAACCTATATCGAATATTGTTATCTACCATGCTAGATCTGACCGAATCCCATCCTCACAAGTCAGGGTTTCTGTGTCCACGAAACCCTGACAAACTTAGCTAGGAAATTCCCGGGCTTGAAGATTTTCCTATGACGTCAAACCTTCAAAATATCAACTAATGAAACTGCTTGAAAGAAGCAAGTGTTTGGCTGTAGTCATTCTTACTCATTCTTGAGTGGGAAAAAATGTAACGCTGTAATAACAAACTATTAACACCACTGTACAAAATACACTGATTGTCACATGGTCTATGGAACACATCCGTTTGGCTTATTTACAATCGACATCGGGATATCCCCTAACCAAGTCGTGAATGAGAGCAAGCTTTTGATTGGCTACATTCAGGTATGATGTAGCCAATCAAAACAGTGACTTCAGCTCGGGAATTTCCTAGCTAAGTTTGTCAGGGTTTCGTGGACACATGTCGACACAGAAACCCTGACTTGTGAGGATGACCGAATCCCAAGAACTTTTATCATACCAGTAGTCACTGGACCATACAATATTGAGGTTAAGGTCAGATGACACCTAACAGATCTAGTCCAACAACTTATACCAGTAGTCACTGGACCATACAATATGGAGGTGAAGGTCAGTTGATAACAAAAAGACTGTCTCGACTGCTGATTAGCAACCTACATACTATGTCATCCAAAACATGCATGGTTATAGAGGAACTAAACTAATCCAGACTCTTAAACATAGCCTCTGAAACTGAGTAACCCACCTTCATGTCTTGCCTTTAGTGGCATTCTTCACAGGCAAGACCAAAACTGAAACTTGAAAATGGTAAAAAAAAGAACAAGTGTCAGATAAAAACACTGTATCAACCAAGAAAGATTTTATTTTATTTGAACTATAAAATAACCAATGACAAAATTTATCTTAACGGCATAAAAATTCATCAGAACAAGTAATGATTTCTTGACAAACTGTAATATATACACCTGTTATAGTAGAATTTTGTCCTGTGAAGCTACATTTTGCTTTGAACATACCTATATATAACCATACTGCTATATGAAGGCTGGTGTAACAAGATAAGTAATAAATCCCACAGAATTCTCATTGATATCCGTTATATTACCAGTGTGCCAACCACAGATTAGATTGGTATATGTTTATAATAACTATTATTTGATTATGGTATAAATAATGACATCTGTAGGAAATGGTTTAATGTGTATGCTGACTTTACAGCTACAGTAATGTACATCTATTGTAAACAACACTGTACAAGTCACCACTCATGAAAGAATTTACATGAAGCTATACGAAGCACCATTCAGGAAAGACCGATTTGGTGCTGGTACCGGCATCATCCCTGGCATGCCACCTCTACTGGTTCCTCCTCTGTTTACAGCACCACCATGAGTAGATGTGGCTGAAGCTGCAGTTTTCTTTTTGGCTGATTTGTTACCTCCCTTATTAAACTTCCATTGACTAAAACCCCCTTGTTTAGAGGATGTGGAACCCCCTCCTGACTTTCCTGCAGCACCACCTCTTTTCTTCCCAAATCTACCCTGAAACACAAATCAAACATGTAACTATGTCTTCAAAGAACAAATTGCCTACCAAAGTCTTTCATTAGCAAAGACACTGGTGCATCAACTACTGTTGAGAACAATAAATATATCTTCCTAAACAGTTGATATGATTGTTACATTAATCAATACACTCATTGTATATGCTTTATCTGGAAATAAGACAGCCATATTTATCTGTTCTCTTTATTCACATGTCATCATACTGGGATGCAGAAAGATTTTTTTCTCCTCAGCAGTTTTTACCCGAAAGTTATAAACATTTGTCTAAAAAAAATAATAAATAAAACAAAAACTAAAGCATTTCTAAGTTTCTATACAACTATATCAAAGTAACAAGTATTTTTTGTAACACACACACACACATCAAGCTGGCTTCTAACCATCAACTGAACACAATTCATCATAGTCACATTACTATATTTTACATTTTTATATGTGAAGTCATAATTGTAAATAAAATTAACCTTTTTAAAACCTCCTTTCTTTTTAGATGGTTGTGAACTAGATTCATCAACAAAGTAAGGTGAGGCCCATTCTGGGGGCAATTCTTCATCTTGTCTAGTGGAAAATGTAGGCTCCTGTATACCTAAAAAATACAATCAACAATTTCTTTCAAACCAAGCTGCTGACAGTTCATGCATGGATATGATGCACTTTAGAGTACTGGTAAATGTTACAAAAGGGGTTTATGTTGAAGAATTCATGAAGTTTTATTTCAATTATCTATATTGTTATTGTAACGTGTTTTCTCTTATTCCACAGCTGACACAAATTTTGTAACGTGTCTAGCCTTATTTTATATCACCGAGCGATTGTAGTGTGTTGTCTGTTCGTTACCTGATTATACTCAGGATCCGAAGAGTCTATCAGTTTATACTAATGCCTCGAGGTCAACGCTAATACAAGTGTTCTACCTAACAATTTATGCTGCAAACTATATACATGATACGAAACAAAATGCGAGTAACCCGAACCCAATAAAAACCATGGGTGCACTCAGGTGCTCCGGACATGTCAGCTAGGAGGCCTCTATATAGACACCCGTCGAGTTACTCTATAAGCTACATGCTTATGACCTATTATATATACATATTTACACAACAGTGCCAATATCAATAGTCATTATATCAGATTCTAAAAACCATAATAATTAACAAGATATAACATCATAACACACCTATGTCCTTCCTATATCTTCTATGATCGTAATAATCCACAAGATATAACATCATAACACACCTATGTCCTTCCTGTATCTTCTATGATCGTAATAATCCACAAGATATAACATCATAACCTAGGTTCCTTCGACCTATGTCCTATATGACCTTCCATAATCTTATATTACCGTAATAATCCACAAGATATAACATCATAACCTAGGTTCCTTCGACCTATGTCCTATATGACCTTCCATAATCTTATATTACCGTAATAATCCACAAGATATAACATCATAATCTAGGTTCCTACAACCTATGTCCTATATCACCTCACTCTGCCTACTATATATCACTAGGATACTTGTTTAGTAGCGCGATGCTCATAAAGTACGACAAATAAGCGTAATGCTATATGCCGCGTATGGTGTAGAAATGCAATGCTTCTATACCCATCTCCTATGACACAGAACCATGCTTGTATTCAACCACGTTATTTGGAAACTTACTGGTCTGAGAGGCTGAGACAAGTCTGCAACATCAGACACTGTAAGCTTCATCTCCGTGAATTGAACTCTACCTACATGTGTATGGCTTTAAACTCCCAAGCTTTACTTTTAGGTTTCGTTCTATGTCCCTACTTACTTCGACAGCCATTCTGTCTCGGTCATTCTTCACATTCAGAATGACCATGATTGAGCAACCTTCCCTGGTATTTATACTCCTTTATGGATTATTCCATTGTCATAGGACGATTCTAACCTAGCCAACATCCTAGCAAAGGGGTCAGTAAAAATAGGTAAACTGCGTCACTTTTACTTCGGTTACCTAATATGCATTTTACTCATAATACAGCTACACATAATTAACAATATCATCACATTATAATCCAAAGCATCCAAGTATGATATGTAATGTGTATCAGCTGCAGATATCAGACGTCAACAGGAGCACTCGGACTTCATTTGTAATTCTCCACATTTTTCATATGTGCCTATAGATTTTTTCATAATTTTTGCTTAAAAGGTACATATATTCAATAAAATGACGAGCATATATATGTCAATTTTATTTCCTTTTAACATGCTGTTTTGGGATATATCTTGTCAGTTTCAAAAACCAATATTATTATTGAAAGCATCACTGCTGGCAGGGTGTGCTCTACTCCCAGCTTTTTTGACATGGATTATCAATTTTCCTATTGCAGGTTGGGGGTATTCACAGCAGGGGTCCAGAAGTTTTCCCTGCCTATTTCGGACATTTTTCCCCTTAAGAAATTACCAAATTCCATGGTAGTGAATATTGGTCTGGGGTCGTTTTGTACCGAAACTTTGTTTGCACGTCGGGTCGTTTCGCCACGAAATGTGTGAATAAGTGGGTTGTATAATGGAATTTGGGATGGATGTATGCATCGTTTGATAAAGAAAAAATATGTAGAAATACATTCACCTGCCGAAAAGGTCTTTATTGTAAGATGACATGTTGTCTATGCAACAAAATAATGGCAAACAACGTTGTTTTGATGAACATCCCGGAGAGTTTTTGATTAACCGGAAATAGGAAGTTGTCACGTAATTGCCACAAGTTCAGACCCGAATTGAATTTATGCGTTATTCTGCAATGGATGCTTTTTCAAGTTTTTATTATTAAATGAAATAATCATTTTTTGTTCTAATTATTTTAAATGAATTTTTATTCAAATTGGTTTTCTCTTGATTTATGTAACGTTTAGTCACATTGGCGCTTGCGTAGTGTACAATTTTGACTGCACATGTTTTTCACTAAAGTTGCACGTGTACTGTAAAGTTGTCATTTTCTTAGCAATGTGATATAGGAACAATCTATTATATTCAATTATATTCAAAATGTTGTTGCAATAGTATGTTTACAATATGGATGAAACAGATCTGTCACCTGTTGAGCTTATTACGTAATCACCGGTCGGTGGTCAATAAACACGTCAATGACAGGAAATAGCCTTAGGGTTGATTTTTACTACAAATATTTCTACATAGCAGAAATTGAAGGGATTAAATCAAACAAATGATTATTGCATGTTAAAAATTACTTTTTAGATGTCCGATTTGAGCAAATCTTAGTCGGTCATTTTAGTTTAAATTTCGGTCATGTCCGGCAAATATGACCGTTTCCGGACCCTTGATTCACAGTATTCTTCAGGTTCCTCCCCAATAAAAACTGGATGCCGCGATATAGCTGAAAAATCACTGAAAGTGGTATTAAATACCATTTAAACAAATAAAATGATCATAGATTCAAATTAAGAAAACCATAGATTTAATTACTTATTCTGTCTTCATTTTTTTTTATATATTCCTTAGCAAAAAATTATACCAAGTTTATTTGAGTACATAATAATATAAAGCAATACCAGCAAACATGTCTGTAACACAAATTGCATACAGTTTCTCATCAAATCAAGTACAAATCTCTTTAATTTTACTTATATACTTACTGTCAATCATAAATTTATAATTTCTAGTAATGTCCAGGAATCTCTCGGCCCTGTATTTTGTAACCTTTGCCTTTGGCATGTTGTCTATCCCTGTCACCATTTCATCAACTGTTGTAGGTGTTTTCTCTGCCAGCTGTCGTAAACATGCAGTTGGGAATATTGTTACAAAATTACGGATTTGATATTCATTCGCTGAAAAACATTATATTGATTACTTTTTAAATAATGTCAGATAATAACTATAGCCGTTTTATTCACTTTCCTTAAGTCCATAACTGTTTCTATTTCTGATGTTGTTTTATTCCCAAGGATGGCATAAACCACTTTTTGTATGGTAATGAAAGCTCTTCAACATTAAAATTTAGCATTCCAATATTTTTGATTTCAATGCCACTGACGAGTCTTGACTTATAGATAAAAGATGTATCTGGTTTAGTAAATCGGAATGCTAGAATGCTCAACATATAACATTCAATATTTTTTATCACATGACTAAAGATTATCTATATATGACAACAGAATAAACAGGTTAAGCTTTTTGTGAGTGTAGTGTATAATTATCATCATAAAAACTACTGAATTATTTAAGCAAACAAAAAATCTATGTTAATAAAACAGTTTTGATTGGGAAACAGTACACAGTGCATGTGACACTACCTACCAACTTCATCACACTTGTCAATAAAGTACTGTCTTACCAATTTCCTTTGCCATAGCAACCAACTCTTCATAACACTTGTCAATCAGATCCTGTTTCTCACTGACTGGTTCCCTGCCAATCTTGGCCACTTCTGTTTTCCTACCATTTCCTTGGATAGGCAACTCCACCTGTTGAATGGAAAAACATAAAAGTTAAAGGGAAACATCAATGCATGTATAACATTCAGTAAGACTAGAAAAAAACCTGAAGGTAGTTTTATTGTGTGATGTCATAGGGTTAACTCAGTACACTTTGTAAGACATTTTTCATTTGGTAATATATTGACCTGTGACCTATTATTCAATTCATTAAGATAGCTTCCATTTCATTACAAATGTAACTGTAGAGTTAAAAAAAGCCTGGAATCATTGAATAGGATGGATTATGGTTATTTAACTTGAAAGCTTAAAGTTATATTTTAGCAAAATAATAGTATGACCATTCTGACTGACCATCACAAAAGCTCCATGAACACATGCTAGTCTCCTGTACAAACTTAAACATGTCGTGCAATTTTCTCTTAAATAATAGTAAATATAATAGCAAATTTTATGTATAACCAACAGAGATCAAAAGACTTGTACAATTTTACATACAATACCAGTTTGGTTAGCACAATAATTTAGCTACTCTTATTTTTTTTAACATTGGCAGCGCTACAAAGTGAACCCATTTCACACAAGTGTGGACACAGAAAAACGTCTCGCCTGTATTCCGCATCAGTAACGAAAATAAATTTCGTCATAAGCATTACGTAAATAGCATTAAATATCAGCAGCGGCCTGTATACAAAATATTGTCACCATACCCTGCATAGTTGCAGGGGAACAGCCGTAACCCAAAAACTTTAACGTAGTCGATGGACCGTGAAATTGAGGTCAAGGTCAGGTGACACCTACCAGACAGTCATGTACTAGTCATCAGCAACCTATACACCAAATATTGTCATCCTACCATGCGTAGTTACAGAGGAACTGTCGTAACCCAAAAACTTTAACGTAGTCGCTGGACCGTGAAATTGAGGTCAAGGTCAGGTGACACCTACCAGACAGTCATGTACTAGTCATCAGCAACCTATACACCAAATATTGTCATCCTACCATGCGTAGTTACAGAGGAACTGTCGTAACCCAAAAACTTTAACGTAGTCGATGGACCGTGAAATTGAGGTCAAGGTCAGGTGACACCTACCAGACAGTCATGTACTAGTCATCAGCAACCTATACACCAAATATTGTCATCCTACCATGCGTAGTTACAGAGGAACTGTCGTAACCCAAAAACTTTAACGTAGTCGCTGGACCGTGAAATTGAGGTCAAGGTCAGGTGACACCTACCAGACAGTCATGTACTAGTCATCAGCAACCTATACACCAAATATTGTCATCCTACCATGCGTAGTTACAGAGGAACTGTCGTAACCCAAAAACTTTAACGTAGTCGCTGGACCGTGAAATTGAGGTCAAGGTCAGGTGACACCTACCAGACAGTCATGTACTAGTCATCAGCAACCTATACACCAAATATTGTCATCCTACCATGCGTAGTTACAGAGGAACTGTCGTAACCCAAAAACTTTAACGTAGTCGCTGGACCGTGAAATTGAGGTCAAGGTCAGGTGACAGGTGACTGACTGGCAAGTACTCATCATAAGCTACCTCTGGACCAAATTTGATGGACCTGGGGCTTGAGCTTACAAAGATATGAAGCAAGATGTCAAGTGTTTACGCCGCCGCCGCCGGATTCCCATACATATGTCTCGCCTCCAGCGACTTTCGTCGCAGGCGAGACAAAAACGGAGCGTAAACATTCTTGATGTCTATAAATATTTTCCCCTGTTGGACTGCTGTCTTGGTTTAATATTCATTACTGATTTAGGTGTTGTAGAAATTAACAGAAGAGACATAAAAATATGTAGCAAACCAAGGAAACAGTTTAAAAGCAGATAATAAGCATAAACCCCCTGGGTGTGAATCATTCATGGCTGCTCCATTACAATTAATGGGCCCTCTGTCAAAGGAGCTACATTTTTGTAGCTAAGGTTTTGCACCTGATATTCATAGAACTTAAAACAGACCACAAAAACCAGAATTCTATAACAACAGTTACCATGGTTTTTAATGTTGTTTAATGCCACTTTCAGCAATTTTTCAGCTTTATCATGGCATCCAGTTCTTAGTGGGAGATAAATACAGAGTACTCAGAGAAAACCCCAGACTTGTGGAAAGAAAACAGGCATTCCTTGTGGATTAAGGTTGAAGTTACACTGTGTCCGAAGTGAGACTCAAACCCACAACCTCAGTGTTGACAGACCATGTGATGAAAAGTAGATGACTAACTACCTTAAACACTTGGCCCCAATCTTGGTCTTAACCAATACTTAAAAAGATCTGTTGCTTTGTAATTGTAATGAACAAATAACGATGTAGCTTTCCTTCACAGTCTAACAATGCTTACCTGTCATTTTTTATGTACATTACATCAGTAGCTTTCCCAGTTTTATGATGATTACCTGTAATTTATTGTACATTACTTCAATAGCTTTCCCAGTTTTATGATAATTACCTGTAATTTATTGTACATTATATCAGCAGCTTTCTTTCCCAGTCTAACGATGATTACCTGTAATTTACTGTACATTACTTCAGTAGCTTTCCCAGTCTAATGATGATTACCTGTAATTTATTGTACATTACATCAGTAGCTTTCCCAGTTTTATGATGATTACTTGTAATTTATTGTACATTACATCTGTAGCTTTCTTTCCCAGTCTAACGATGAATACCTGTAATTTATTGTACATTACATCAGTAGCTTTCCCAGTCTAACACTGATTACCTGTAATTTATTGTACATTACATCAGTAGCTTTCTTTCCCAGTCTAACGATGATTACCTGTAATTTATTGTACATTACATCAGTAGCTTTCCCAGTTTTATGATGATTACCTGTAATTTATTGTACATTACATCAGTAGCTTTCTTTCCCAGTCTAATGATGATTACCTGTAATTTATTGTACATTACATAGGTAGCTTTCTTTCCCAGTTTTATGATGATTACCTGTAATTTATTGTACATTATATCAGTAGCTTTCCCAGTTTTATGATAACCTGTAATTTATTGTACATTACATCAGTAGCTTTCTTTCTCAGTCTAACGATGATTACCTGTAATTTATTGTACATTACATCTGTAGCTTTCTTTCCCAGTTTTATGATTACCTGTAATTTATTGTACATTACATCAGTAGATTTCCCAGTTTTATGATGATTACCTGTAATTTATTGTACATTATATCAGTAGCTTTCTTTCCCAGTCTAACGATGATTACCTGTAATTTATTGTACATTACATCAGTAGCTTTCTTTCCCAGTCTAACGATGATTACCTGTAATTTATTGTACATTACATCAGTAGCTTTCTTTCCCAGTCTAACACTGATTACCTGTAATTTATTGTACATTACATCAGTAGCTTTCCCAGTCTAACGATGATTACCTGTAATTTATTGTACATTACATCAGTAGCTTTCCCAGTTTTATGATGATTACTTGGAATTTATTGTACATTACATCAGTAGCTTTCTTTCCCAGTCTAACACTGATTACCTGTAATTTATTGTACATTACATCAGTAGCTTTCCCAGTCTAACGATGATTACCTGTAATTTATTCAGGCTTTCAAGCACCTTTTGACAAAAATAAGGGATAAATTTAGGGTACTTTTCCCCCAAAATAAGGGCAATTTTAAGGATTTTTTAGGGCATTTTGTTGAAAATAAGGGATGTTAGTTCCACTACATTATCACAAATGCACTATAGGTTGATATATATATACTCACCTAAAGGGACAAAACACATACAAAAAGAACTTCTTACCAACAACACCAACTCATCAGCCATCAACAGACACATTCAGCAACAGATGATCCAATTTTATTCCTGCAATTTGTTCTTTTGGATATCTGATGAATGTAGATCTGTTCATGTCTGTTAAGCTGGCAGCTGGTAATAACACAAGTTCCTGGAAGTATACTAACACTAGAAAGTGAGTTAACTGCATTCTAAAACATGTAAATACTTGACCTTTTACAATAAATTATAGCTTAAAAAATTGTTAATATATTAATTTCAAAATGTAGGATTTTTCATGATTTATAAGGGCTTTTTAGGGCTTTTCAGAAAAAATAAGGAAAATTAGGAATATTTAGGGCCGCTTGAAAGCCTGTTTATTGTACATTACATCAGTAGCTTTCCCAGTTTTATGATGATTACCTGTAATTTATTGTACATTACATCAGTAGCTTTCTTTCCCAGTCTAACGATGATTACCTGTAATTTATTGTACATTACATCAGTAGCTTTCCCAGTTTTATGATGATTACCTGTAATTTATTGTACATTACATCGGTAGCTTTCTTTCCCAGTCTAACGATGATTACCTGTAATTTATTGTACATTACGTCAGTAGCTTTCTTTCCCAGTCTAACGATGATTACCTGTAATTTATTGTACATTACATCAGTAGCTTTCTTTCCCAGTCTAACGATGATTACCTGTAATTTATTGTACATTACATCAGTAGCTTTCTTTCCCAGTCTAACGATGATTACCTGTAATTTATTATACATTACATCAGTAGCTTTCTTTCCTAGTCTAATGTAACATGCTGCTGTATCAGCTGCTGTAATCTGTAAATCCTCGGCCAATATGGATTCTATTACAAGCTTCCTCAGCAGCCTTTCAGCATCACCACGACTATAACTCTTACCACGACCATGCAAGCTCAATTTGTCATGTCCAGCATCACAGATTCTGGAGGTTTTTGCTCCTAAATAACAGAAATATAAAGCAAATTCGGAAATTATTGCATGCATTTATTATTGCGATTTGGGGACCCCGTAAAAAAATGTGAGTTCATATTTTTGCGATCGTCTGAGGTAGCAAAAAATGTAATGACAACGAATTATAACTCAGCAATTGTCAGTTTTTCGTAAAATGATATACAGTCAAACCTCGATAAGTCGAAGTTTGCGGGACCGTAAAAAATATATCGAGTTATCCGAAGTTCGAGTCAACCGAGTTCAGGGTGTGACGTCATTTTCATTATCTGATTTTTAAAAAATCTAACGGTAGTTATTTCATAGTGTAATCATATTTTATAAACTTTATTACGAAATTATGGAAATACATACCAAGAAAACACTTATCAACTTACAGTTCGATAGAACTAATGAAAAAATACAAATTGTTTTTTACGTAATTGACAACACACAAGTCAACAAAAATAACAGAATGTCTTTATTGAAACGAAACTCGACCACATACATCATTGATAAGATCAAAAGCAATTTTCAATAACTATCATTTTTAATTTATACATGACAAAATAATTCGGACAGTAATAAGCGGATCATCAATTAACCTTAATAATGCATGTCCTGCGCTTGGATTACCAGTTCGTTTTATTAAATTGCCTATTCAAATTGTAATTGCCAATCAAAAATCGTGTTTGCTCTATGACAGGTGTTTAAAATAAACAGACGCGTATTAAGTAACAATACAAAATACAAATGAAATTGTTAGTTTTGACATCGATATCGAGAGCAAAATTAACTTCGAGACAACGAGGTTAAAATTACACTAATTAATATTGTCCGGACTGCAAAAATCCATCGAGTTAAGCGAAATATCGAAACAACCGAGATCGACACATCCGAGGAAGAAATGCATTGTTGATATGGGAAAAATGCCGGGACTTAAAAATTATATCGACATAACCGAGGTATCGAGTCAACCAAGTTCGAGACAACGAGGTTCGACTGTACCTCTTTTAAAGATCAGAAACACTTGTCACGTGTCTTTAATAATGAGATGATATGTTTGTAATTTGAGGTTCAGCGAAGGTAATAAAACAGTTATTTGTTTACATCAAAGAAAAATCAATTTTGTTATGTAAAATTAATTATCGTATTCAAATTAAATGTCTATGGTAGGGCTTTACAGATGGTTTATGTATGCACGCTAGATTGATTAATTTTGTCAATTGTTAAACGAAAGTATAATTGCGAGGTTTAATTATTGCGATCACAGAACGATTGCATTATTCGCAATAATAAAAACATCGCAAAAATTTCTGAATTTACAGTATTCCATTACAAAAACTTTCAGAATTTTTTGTTTGTGATGTTCAATCTACTGGATTTTCATAATAAAAAGGTACAGTATTTAACAATAAAAAATGCAAGCAAAAAAATGCACTCCACAGAGGTGTGACTTTATTAACCTTCTAAAGTATAATTTTAAGATGAACTCGTAAGTATCCATACCTCTAAATATTTCAACAAAATGTAACAGTGTGTAATTATTGGCCTTTCTGTTTCCTCCACTTGTCAGGTCCTTCACGGCTTTGATTATTTCTTTAACATCCTCTGTCACATCTCTGATAGTAAATGCACCCTAGAAACAAAAACAGTCTTGCAATTATCTCACACTTACAAAAATAAATATCCACTAAAAACAAAATTTCATGTCTATTATTTAATTTTTTTTTTTCATATTCCCTTAAAAAAAAATAAATAAACAGGTGCACCATGAACGCATGATACACCCATATAAATATAAGACAAAGAGTTATACATATCATAGGTGACTTATTATATCTTCACTGAATACACATAATCATATCTTTGAACATCAACATCATATCTACGAATATCAACAATGCCCCAAAATTTAAAGAAAATTGCTGAAAGCTTTCTTCATTCATGAGTTACAGTCTGAAAACTAAAACATGCTCCCCCCTTTTTTTTACAATGTCCAATACTGGATAATAAATCAGAATTTTATTTTCTCAAAATAAAACAATGCTTGCATCTATCAAAATAAACAATCCCCCAAATCTTACATAAAGCTGTTGAAAGCGTTTGGACTTAAAGCTAAAAAGTCCTACCCCTTTTTTCACCAACAAAGTCAATAACTCTAACAATGTCAGAATTTTACAAAAAACTAAATGAGGCTTGCATCTATCAATATAAACAATTCCACAAACTTTCAAGCAAATTCATTCATTTTAAAGTGATAGTCTAAAAAATAACCTCTTTTTCACAATCAAAGTCCCATACATCTATTATGATAAATCAGAAATTTACCAAAAAGTATGTAGACCATGAGGCTGGCATAAATAACGAGTGTCTTAAGATTGTTTGTTTGTTTGAATGATGTTTAATGCCACTTTCAGCAATTTTTCAGCTTTATCATGGCGTCCAGTTTTTATTGGGGAGGAAGCCGGAGTAGCCGGAGAAAACCCAGACCCTGCGGTAGGAAAACTGGCAATCCTTGTCAATTCAGATTGGAGTCGAGTACACCCTGCCTGCAGAGAGAATCAAACCTGCAATCTCAGTGTTGACAGACCATGTGATCAATAGTAGACGAACTACCTTAACTGCTCGGCCACCGAGGCCCGTTGTCTTATGTTTAAAGAAATCTATAAGGAAATCTCAAGATACAGTGTGACCTGTGGACGATAGGCGGACACCCATATTATGTCCTTCTTAGATGTGTATATTAAAATATTTGTCTCAATACCCCACCCCACCCCCCCCAAAAAAAACCCCAAGAAATTAAAAAAGCAATGCAAATGTTTTATTCCTGATGATAAAAATAACCTCAGGGGTCATCCATAATTGTCAACATTTTTCCCAAGTTTGTAAAGAGAAGTCTTTTGAAAACCACTTCCCCCCCAAAATGAGAATATCAATGTTTTTTGCATGTCTGCACATCCACATGTGTGGTTAATAAATGATTTCATTACAATTTCTTCACATGTATGTTGCAAATTATATTATAAGAAATTGTCCACATTCTCTATCGTAAACCTTTGGCATTCTCTGAATTTATCTACACTTCTCGGTCCCGAGTTCCTTATTTAAATAACAAAAGAGACGGTCACCTATGTCCATATAAAAGGACTGCTCAACTAAACCACTTGTCTTATCGATATAAGGCCAGAGTTTAAAATATGCATGCTTATCACATGGTAAGCTTAGCTATATTAATAGTACCTTACTGAACAACACAAATATGGTTTCCACAACTGATAGAAAAACTAATAAAAAACTAAAGTCAATTCCAAAATAAAAATTTCTTTTAAGACTCGATAACAACAACGAGATTCACTAATTGAATATGAGAAACAGATTTCTTGTCTCCTGCACTGTCTCTGGCATTCCTTCAAGAGTACTAGAGGCATTTCAGGCAAAGTTGCAATACATTTTGCTCAAATCATGGAGAAAGAATAAATCCAAACAATATGACATGGTGTAAATAAACAGAATGCAGTGACAAAAAATACGAAGTTTTCTTATTAAAATGGGAATAAAATTGAGCAGCGAGTGGCCCTCCAACAGAAGCCATGAATAATATAGACATCAAGTGCTCTTTTGGTTTTCTGTTGGGATTTTTGTTATAAATTGGGAAATATTTATAGACAAAATTTGGGAAATTTGCTCCAAAGGAAACAGCCAACAGTCAGAGGCAAATTCAAGCAATCAAAATCACTGATGGAAAACCCCAAAGATAATTCCAATCAAAATGTTAAATATCAGGTCACAATGTGACAAAGATTCTGAGAAAGTTTCATCAAACTCCATTCAGTATTTCATTTGGAGTTGTGGATAAGAGAAAGTGTAATGGATGGATGGACACCCCCATCACTATATACCCCTTCTTTTTGCGAGTATAAATAATTATAAAAACTACTGAAACATTTTTGTTTTAAATTTGTTTTTTGGCCTTCCTTTTTTCAGTTAATGGTTACTGGTTTTTGTGCTTTAACAGCTGCTTTTTGTTTTGATGATAAAAACCTATTTACAGTTTCAGTGTATGAACATTATGCCCATCAGTTTTACTGTCAAAATTGTAATGGCCAACCACGAGCTGCTGTAATCAGGAGTTCTTTGTTTGCACTTCTGATTATGGCATCTCGTGGTTGGCCATTACAATTCTGACAGTAAAACTGATGAGCATAATGTTCATACACTAACAACACTGACTCTAGCAAAGAACATACAATTTATTAAGTTATTTGTCTAAAAATATGAATTAAACCCTTTCAATTGAAAAACCACAACTAATTAAAAAAAAGAATTAATGATGCCCCAAAAAATATTAACCTTTGACACACAATTATCACAAATAGACCCTCGAAAGTCGTTACATGTATCTCTGTCAAAGTCATGTTCACCAAAATAATTAAGAAGCTGTGATCGTCGACAATCGGCTACATTCTCACAATACTGGACCATCCTAAACAAATTGTCTATATGAACTTTCTTAGACTCCCAATTGGCATTTTTATCCACTGAAAAAGAAGAGATAAGATAGTTAGCAGCAGAATGTCATCTCAACTCTGAATTTAATTTGTAGCAGGTATGAGATATAGCTTCACCTCTACAGTTAGTGTCCTTTTTCCAGTTTCAAGTATTATTTATACCAAGCAGAATGCCTGATATATGTATATACAGATTAAAAGAAAAAATTACAAAGTCTCGCACAACTTACAACCATAATAGCAATTTTTGTAACAAGAATTATTATTGCAATACATTTTTCTGCATATGGATAAACAACTCAAAAAGTTTGTCATGAAAACTATCTCTATGCATATAAAAACTGTGGATATAAGCACACTTTTTTTTCATAATAAAAAAGATTTTCTAATTATCACAAATATTGAATTCTTCGTTAAGACAAGAACCCTGTGACTAAGCAAGCTCCAACTATCAGATTATAAGTGTTAACTTACTGTCCATGATTCGTCTCAACCTTTTAACATCCTGGTAACTGTAGTAGAGAATACAATGAGCAAGGAGTCCATCCCTGCCTGCCCTTCCTGCCTCCTGATAGTAACCTTCTACAGACTTGGGTAACGAGTAATGGATGACAAATCTAACATCAGGTTTGTCTATTCCCATACCAAAGGCTATAGTTGCACAAATAACCTAAAAAAATTATTGCTGACATTTGATTTCTTCTATGTTTATCTCTTATCAAGTAAAGTTGACTAAAATTTAAGTTTTGTTATCTCTGTAATACAGCCTAACTTGGTTGGTCTATCACAGTGTCATAATTCAAAATGCCAAACACATCCTTGGTGGTATAGTGCTTAAACAATACAATGTAAATGTACACAACCTTCTCCTTCTGCTTTACAGTAAGGTTACCTTAAAACAGACAATGACTGGAAGTAGCACAAAGCAGACCTCATAGGAAACATGTATGATTTGATCTAATAAAAACACATTTTTTTATACTAAGCACTACAACAATGTAGAGAAAAAATACCTTACACCTGTAACCATTCAGCCAACTTTCCTGTACTGTTACCCTCTCACCATCACTGAGACCAGCATGATAAGACACAGCCTGTATCCCTGCCTTACCCAGGTTACCAGCAACTGTATCACATTCATTTCTGTAAATGATATTTGGGTAAAAATATCTACAAATTATAACTTTATTGAGTACATGTAATCAGAACCAAAATTTCAAAGTTTCACTATGTATAAATGAAGGTTAAAACAAAATACCGAACACCAATAAACTTTCAAAAAGACAATCCACAAATTAAAATCCAACAATTGTCAAACTTAAGAATCAATAACAAAAAATGTACAGTATTGGTCCTGATTTGTTCCAGGCATTTTATAAAAAAAAATAGTGGGTTAAACTGGGTTTTAAACTGCAGCAAAATCACTGTGTACTGAATTAAAAATGGATAAACTATCTGCAATCATATTTTCAAACAAGATAAAATATTTTTCCACAAGGAAAAGGTATCTATAGTAAAACTTATTAAAAGGGCAGACGAGTCATTTTTTCTTGTAACCTTGGTTTATAAGTTTATCCCGAATAAATAGGCGACATTTGCAAAAATCAGTATACTCACTGCAAGCACCTGTATAACTAATTGATAAGTATAGACCCTGTATGCAGGAGAGGTTTCAAAATTGCTGCATAAGTGAGGAAAATTTATAATTTGGACATTAAAATTGTCTCCCTTATTGTAAATTAGCATGAAAGGAAATTGCGAGATAATTGCAGCTGTCAATCTCAGATCAAACATCTGTTGAAATATTACCGTGCTGTCTAAATACCCATCAAATAATCACAATATATCGACAATTACACATGTTTCAGCAAATATTTCCTTATATTACATTGCCAGGCTACAGACTTCCACATTACATTTTAAGGGTGTGCACATTATGGATTTTATGATTCATGGAGATTGTTTCCAGCAGGTTCTTACACCTTTTATGTATTTCTTGACCTATTTCTTAGAATTTTAAGACTAAATTCTAATTTAAAAGTTTTTTATGGCCAAAAATATGAAACTACTACAGATTCTTACAAATAAATTAATAATTAGGAATCTTCATTTTTGGATTTTTTTTTTATATCAGTTGCTTCTATTGGTCTTTACAATTCGATTAGAGTTGTTCCCCTTTTTTTTAAGGCGACAGCATGCTGTGGTGAAAAAATCTGAAACTAAAGGCTGGGGTACCTTGTTGACTGATTCAGTATACGTATAACTTATGCACACTATTCCGTTAATGTGCCGGTGCTGTCCGGTATATGATTCTGTTGTTCCCAGTATCTTATAAGGGAATAGATAACGTAACCAGTAAAATGTTTATAAGTTGTCATTCAAAGAACCATCAAAAAAACAGTTTAATTTTACTGTTATAGCTTACTGGATAGTTTTTTTATCTAATCAGCTACACTACTATAAGTTGGAATTGCGGGAATTAAGAAGAAAATAATAAAAAAACCGATTCCCATACATTTTCTCTATGGATTACCTGTAAAAAATGACCAAAATAAGTGCAAATCTGCAGACAACTTTCATCTCTATTTTTCACATTTGCCTCCCATGAAATTTGTGGTCATTTTATTTAAGTATTTTGAGATCACTGTCTTTCATAATACATATATTAAATTGACGACTAAAATCTGTGTCATGTGTTTGAGTGTCACTTTTATTTATTAAAGAAGAACGATGTGATGACTGGTTAAGTGGTACTACCACATATAATAACAGTCCTTGCTAAAAGGATCAGATCACGGTAACAACAACAAAAAGTCAAACAAGTGATACAGTGAGTAATACAAATTTCAAATTATATTTAAATATAAAATATTATTAATAAGTTTTCTACTAGGAGAAATTAAGTAGTTTTTTTAACTTCTTTCCTTTATGAAAAGATTAATGTAGTACAAAAAAAACTATAATTATATTTCCTATTACAAAAGCTGTTCACTGTTACATTTACTCATGTGTAAAGCTGTTTACTGTTACATTTACTCATGTGTAAAGCTGTTTACTGTTACATTTACTCATGTGTAAAGCTGTTTACTGTTACTTTACTCATGTGTAAAGCTGTTCACTGTTACATTGACTCATGTGTAAAGCTGTTTACTGTTACATTTACTCATGTGTAAAGCTGTTTACTGTTACAGTTACTCATGTGTAAAGCTGTTCGTTGTTACATTTACTCATGTGTAAAGCTGTTCACTGTTACATTTATTCATGTGTAAGGACTTTATTTCCTTGTTATAAGCATGCCATAATAATTTGCACTTCAAATTCTCACCCACAACAAAATGTGTCTCAGTGACAGTGAATGTCCCGCTAGGCCCATATTGGTAAACACCCACCGTTTCCTCAGTTCATTATAGCGTGAAGTATAGCCACAGAATTTTGCCAGTGAGACCTCATCATATTGTAGCTGTGTACAAGATTTCATGAAGATATTAATTCATCTTCATTGAAAGGTTCAACCCAAAAGAAAAACCCATGGTGGGACAGATAAACAAACAGATGAATACACTTTGTTGGCAGGACATAAAAAAATGGCCAGTTCAATGTACATAAGGGCACAATATACATAAGAAGTATATGTACAGTATGTTAAATTGACAGACAATGCACAATTTCACACTTTCAGCATTATTCTTGATATATTACCTTGACAATATCACATTTTCCAGGAAACTGTTCACCATTACCTTGAAGACTAAAGAAAATTCTACATTTTCTAGCTGTTTTCTCTACATTATCTAGACAGACAATACACAATTCCACATTTTCTAGTTGTTTTCTCTACATTACCTAGACAGACAATACACAATTCCACATTTTGTAGTTGTTCTCTACATTACCTGGACAGACAATACACAATTCCACATTTTCTAGCTGTTTTCTCTACATTACCTGGACAGACAATACACAATTCCACATTTTCTAGCTGTTCTCTACATTACCTAGACAGACAATACACAATTCCACATTTTGTAGCTCTTCTCTACATTACCTTGACAGACAACACACAATTCCACATTTTGTAGCTGTTCTCTACATTACCTGGACAGACAATACACAATTCCACATTTTCTAGTTTGTTTTCTCTACATAACCTGGACAGACAATACACAATTCCACATTTTGAAGCTCTTCTCTACATAACCTGGACAGACAATACACAATTCCACATTTTGTAGCTCTTCTCTACATTACCTAGACAGACAATACACAATTCCACATTTTGTAGCTCTTCTCTACATTACCTGGAAAGACAATACACAATTCCACATTTTGTAGCTCTTCTCTACATTACCTGGACAGACAATACACAATTCCACATTTTGTAGCTGTTCTCTACATAACTTGGACAGACAATACACAATTCCACATTTTCTAGTTGTTTTCTCTACATTACCTAGACAGACAATACACAATTCCACATTTTGTAGTTGTTCTCTACATTACCTGGACAGACAATACACAATTCCACATTTTCTAGCAGTTTTCTCTACATTACCTGGACAGACAATACACAATTCCACATTTTCTAGCTGTTCTCTACATTACCTAGACAGACAATACACAAATCCACATTTTGTAGCTCTTCTCTACATTACCTTGACAGACAACACACAATTCCACATTTTGTAGCTGTTCTCTACATTACCTGGACAGACAATACACAATTCCACATTTTCTAGTTTGTTTTCTCTACATAACCTGGACAGACAATACACAATTCCACATTTTGAAGCTCTTCTCTACATAACCTGGACAGACAATACACAATTCCACATTTTGTAGCTCTTCTCTACATTACCTAGACAGACAATACACAATTCCACATTTTGTAGCTCTTCTCTACATTACCTGGAAAGACAATGCACAATTCCACATTTTGTAGCTCTTCTCTACATTACCTTGACAGACAATACACAATTCCACATTTTGTAGCTGTTCTCTACATAACTTGGACAGACAATACACAATTCCACATTTTGTAGTTTTTCTCTACATTACCTGGACAGACAATACACAATTCCACATTTTTTAGCTGTTCTCTACATTACCTTGATAGACAATACACAATTCCACATTTTGTAGCTGTTCTCTACATAACCTAGACAGACAATATACAATTCCACATTTTGTAGTTTTTCTCTACATTACCTGGACAGACAATACACAATTCCACATTTTGTAGCTGTTCTCTACATTACCTTGACAGACAATACACAATTCCACATTTTGTAGCTCTTCTCTACATTACCTAGACAGACAATACACAATTCCACATTTTGTAGCTCTTCTCTACATAACCTGGACAGACAATACACAATTCCACATTTTGTAGCTGTCCTCTACATTACCTGGAAAGACAATACACAATTCCACATTTTGTAGCTGTCCTCTACATTACCTGGACAGACATACACAATTCCACATTTTGTAGCTGTTCACTACATTACCTGGACAGACAATACACAATTCCACATTTTGTAGCTGTTCTCTACATTACCTGGACAGACAATACACAATTCCACATTTTGTAGCTGTTCACTACATTACCTGGACAGACAATACACAATTCCACATTTTGTAGCTGTTCTGTACATTACCTTGATAGACAATACACAATTCCACATTTTCTAGTTGTTTTCTCTACATTACCTTGACAGACAATACACAATTCCACATTTTCCAGGAAATCTTTCTTTGATGATTTTGATTATATCTGCTGTAAGTGTGGAAGGTTTTTTTGGTTCTACAGAAAACTTCAGGTTTGGTCTGTTAAAACTCTGAACAAACCTGAAAAAAACACAGTTGGAAGGTTTAAGGTACTGTTAATGGTATATTAGATTACTGTATTCTCATTGAAGACTGTCATGAAAAAATAAAAATCACAATTTAATTATTATTACTATTATAGAAGTTTTAAAAAGCCATAAGGCATAAACATCATTTCAAAAGTATTGTAAAGATTATAAGAAAATCTTTCAGAAAACAGCACTTATATTTTCTCATTTTTTTTATGTTAAAAGAAAGTCATTGTAAATTACTGGTCTATACTAGTTCAGCCATCATTATTATTACTGGTTTATACTAGTTCAGCCATCATTGTTATTACTGGTTTATACTAGTTCAACCATCATTGTTATTACTGGTCTATACTAGTTCAGCCATCATTGGTATTACTGGTTTATACTAGTTCAGCCATCATTGTTATTACTGGTCTATACTAGTTCAGCCATCATTGTTATTACTGGTTTATACTAGTTCAGCCATCATTGTTATTACTGGTTTATACTAGTTCAACCATCATTGTTATTACTGGTCTATACTAGTTCAGCCATCATTGGTATTACTGGTTTATACTAGTTCAGCAATCATTGTTATTACTGGTTTATACTAGTTCAGCCATCATTGTTATTACTGGTTTTTACTAGTTCAGCCATCATTATTATTACTGGTTTATACTAGTTCAGCCATCATTGTTATTACTGGTTTATACTAGTTCAACCATCATTGTTATTACTGGTCTATACTAGTTCAGCCATCATAGGTATTACTGGTTTATACTAGTTCAGCCATCATTGTTATTACTGGTCTATACTAGTTCAGCCATCATTGTTATTACTGGTTTTTACTAGTTCAGCCATCATTGTTATTACTGCTTTATACCAGTTCATACATCATTGTTATTACTGGTTTATACTAGTCCAGCCATCATTGTTATTACTGGTCTATACTAGTTCAGCCATCATTGTTATTACTGGTTTATACTAGTTCAACCATCATTGTTATTACTGGTCTATACTAGTTCAGCCATCATTGGTATTACTGGTTTATACTAGTTCAGCCATCATTGTTATTACTGGTCTATACTAGTTCAGCCATCATTGTTATTACTGGTTTTTACTAGTTCAGCCATCATTGTTATTACTGCTTTATACTAGTTCATACATCATTGTTATTACTGGTTTATACTAGTTCAGCCATCATTGTTATTACTGGTCTATACTAGTTCAACCATCATTGTTATTACTGGTCTATACTAGTTCAGCCATCATTGTTATTACTGCTTTATACTAGTTCAGCCATTATTGTTATTACCGGTTTATACTAGTTCAGCCTTAATTGTTATTACTGGTCTATACTAGTTCAGCCATCATTGTTATTACTGGTCTATACTAGTTCAGCCATCATTGTTATTACTGGTGTATACTAGTTCAGCCATCATTGTTATTACTGGTGTATACTAGTTCAGCCATCATTGTTATTACTGGTCTATACTAGTTCAGCCATCATTGTTATTACTGGTTCATACTAGTTCAGCCATCATTGTTATTACTGGTTTTTACTAGTTCAGCCATCATTGTTATTACTGGTTTTTGCTAGTTCAGCCATCATTGTTAATATGAATGTAGGCACAGCCTTAATGCGAGCATCGCACATTGTTCATGTCGTTACTTCAGAGCCCCCTTACAGTGCCTCTACATTCCATTGATGACGTGACGTCGTATCTAATGTGTTGGTGACGTCACAAAACTCAATTTCACAAATACAGCGTTTCAGATTGAAAAAAAATTGTCTGGCATTTTTGTAGTAATTTAAAAAATAAACACTTTAATTTAATCGATGTCAAAATTATTTATGTCTACTTTTATATTATATAATTTTTCGTTCGTCTACAATATTTTCTTCGGATAGCTCAGCTACCATCTGAAATGGATTTGTTCATATGGATCACATGACTTTTTTTACACAGACGCATGTAACCGTATAGCTCGCATCTGCGATGCTTGCTATTACTGGTCTATACTAGTTCAGCCATCATTGTTATTACTGGTTCATACTAGTTCAGCCATCATTGTTATTACTGGTTTTTACTAGTTCAGCCATTATTGTTATTACTGGTTTTTACTAGTTCAGCCATCATTGTTATTACTGGTTTTTACTAGTTCAGCCAATATTGTTAATCAATGAATATGAATAGTTATGTTAGAATACTTGACCCGACATTTTAAGGATGGACTGAAGGTCAAAATGTAGATCAAAAATAGAGCTTTTCACATCAAAACTGACAACAAAAATGGCACCTTTGATATGCAGGGTTTAAATTATAAATCACATTTAAATAACTTTAACATGCATGCGGGATATTTTATTGCATATTTAAATAGGGTTTTGTTTCCAAAGCATCTGACAGACTCTTAGAGAATCCTCACGAAATCAACCACCTCTTTATATTGTGGAAATCAGTCATCTGACAGACTCGTAGAGAATCCTCACGAAATCAACCACCTCTTTATATTGTGGAAATCAGTCATCTGACAGACTCTTAGAGAATTCTCACGAAATCAACCACCTCTTTATATTGTGGAAATCAGTCATCTGACAGACTCTTAGAGAATTCTCACGAAATCAACCACCTCTTTATATTGTGGAAATCAGTCATCTGACAGACTCTTAGAGAATTCTCACGAAATAAACAACCACCTCTTTATATTGTGGAAATCAGTCATCTGACAGACTCGTAGAGAATCCTCACGAAATCAACCACCTCTTTATATTGTGGAAATCAGTCATCTGACAGACTCTTAGAGAATTCTCACGAAATCAACCACCTCTTTATATTGTGGAAATCAGTCATCTGACAGACTCGTAGAGAATCCTCACTAAATCAACCACCTCTTTATATTGTGGAAATCAGTCATCTGACAGACTCTTAGAGAATTCTCACGAAATCAACCACCTCTTTATATTGTGGAAATCAGTCATCTGACAGACTCTTAGAGAATTCTCACGAAATCAACCACCTCTTTATATTGTGGAAATCAGTCATCTGACAGACTCTTAGAGAATTCTCACGAAATCAACCACCTCTTTATATTGTGGAAATCAGTCATCTGACAGACTCTTAGAGAATTCTCACGAAATCAACCACCTCTTTATATTGTGGAAATCAGTCATCTGACAGACTCGTAGAGAATCCTCACGAAATCAACCACCTCTTTATATTGTGGAAATCAGTCATCTGACAGACTCTTAGAGAATTCTCACGAAATCAACCACCTCTTTATATTGTGGAAATCAGTCATCTGACAGACTCTTAGAGAATTCTCACGAAATCAACCACCTCTTTATATTGTGGAAATCAGTCATCTGACAGACTCTTAGAGAATTCTCACGAAATCAACCACCTCTTTATATTGTGGAAATCAGTCATCTGACAGACTCGTAGAGAATCCTCACGAAATCAACCACCTCTTTATATTGTGGAAATCAGTCATCTGACAGACTCTTAGAGAATTCTCACGAAATCAACCACCTCTTTATATTGTGGAAATCAGTCATCTGACAGACTCTTAGAGAATTCTCACGAAATCAACCACCTCTTTATATTGTGGAAATCAGTCATCTGACAGACTCTTAGAGAATTCTCACGAAATCAACCACCTCTTTATATTGTGGAAATCAGTCATCTGACAGACTCTTAGAGAATTCTCACGAAATCAACCACCTCTTTATATTGTGGAAATCAGTCATCTGACAGACTCGTAGAGAATCCTCACGAAATCAACCACCTCTTTATATTGTGGAAATCAGTCATCTGACAGACTCGTAGAGAATCCTCACGAAATCAACCACCTCTTTATATTGTGGAAATCAGTCATCTGACAGACTCTTAGAGAATTCTCACGAAATCAACCACCTCTTTATATTGTGGAAATCAGTCATCTGACAGACTCTTAGAGAATTCTCACGAAATCAACCACCTCTTTATATTGTGGAAATCAGTCATCTGACAGACTCTTAGAGAATTCTCACGAAATCAACCACCTCTTTATATTGTGGAAATCAGTCATCTGACAGACTCTTAGAGAATTCTCACGAAATCAACCACCTCTTTATATTGTGGAAATCAGTCATCTGAAATATATTGTGGAAATCAGTCATCTGAAATACAAATCACTAGGATATACCAAACTTAGATAATTTCATAGAAACAACTTAAATATGCTCTAACATGGATACTCTGATTACAACCTACCATTTAGGATTAGTCATTCCTAGTTGATGTATGATATCTTTCCTAACCCTAGGAGTAGCCGTTACTGTAAGTGCCATGATTACAACCTACCATTTAGGATTAGTCATTCCTAGTTGATGTATGATATCTTTCCTAACCCTAGGAGTAGCCGTTGCTGTCAGTGCCATGATTATAACCTACCATTTAGGATTAGTCATTCCTAGTTGGTGTATGATATCTTTCCTAACCCTAGGAGTAGCCGTTGATGTCAGTGCCATGATTATAACCTACCATTTAGGATTAGTCATTCCTAGTTGATATCTTTCCTAACCCTAGGAGTAGCCGTTACTATCAGTGCCATGATTATAACCTACCATTTAGGATAAGTCATTCCTAGTTGATGTATGATATCTTTCCTAACCCTAGGAGTAGCCGTTACTGTCAGTGCCATGATTATAACCTACCATTTAGGATAAGTCATTCCTAGTTGATGTATGATATCTTTCCTAACCCTAGGAGTAGCCATTGCTGTCAGTGCCATGATTATAACCTACCATTTAGGATTAGTCATTCCTAGTTGATATCTTTCCTAACCCTAGGAGTAGCCGTTACTATCAGTGCCATGATTATAACCTACCATTTAGGATAAGTCATTCCTAGTTGATGTATGATATCTTTCCTAACCCTAGGAGTAGCCGTTACTGTCAGTGCCATGATTATAACCTACCATTTAGGATAAGTCATTCCTAGTTGATGTATGATATCTTTCCTAACCCTAGGAGTAGCCGTTCCTGTCAGTGCCATGATTATAACCTACCATTTAGGATTAGTCATTCCTAGTTGATATCTTTCCTAACCCTAGGAGTAGCCGTCACTGTCAGTGCCATGATTACAACCTACCATTTAGGATAAGTCATTCCTAGTTGATGTATGATATCTTTCCTAACCCTAGGAGTAGCCGTTGCTGTCAGTGCCATGATTATAACCTACCATTTAGGATAAGTCATTCCTAGTTGATGTATGATATCTTTCCTAACCCTAGGAGTAGCCGTTGCTGTCAGTGCCATGATTATAACCTACCATTTAGGATTAGTCATTCCTAGTTGATGTATGATATCTTTCATAACCCTAGGAGTAGCTGTTACTGTCAGTGCCATGATTATAACCTACCATTTAGGATTAGTCATTCCTAGTTGATATCTTTCCTAACCCTAGGAGTAGCCGTTGCTGTCACTGCCATGATTATAACCTACCATTTAGGATAAGTCATTCCTAGTTGATGTATGATATCTTTCCTAACCCTAGGAGTAGCCGTTACTGTCAGTGCCATGATTACAACCTACCATTTAGGATAAGTCATTCCTAGTTGATGTATGATATCTTTCCTAACCCTAGGAGTAGCCGTTGCTGTCAGTGCGATGATTATAACCTACCATTTAGGATAAGTCTTTCCTAGTTGATGTATGATATCTTTCCTAACCCTAGGAGTAGCCATTGCTGTCAGTGCCATGATTATAACCTACCATTTAGGATTAGTCATTCCTAGTTGATGTATGATATCTTTCCTAACCCTAGGAGTAGCCGTTACTGTCAGTGCCATGATTACAACCTACCATTTAGGATAAGTCATTCCTAGTTGATGTATGATATCTTTCCTAACCCTAGGAGTAGCCATTGCTGTCAGTGCCATGATTATAACCTACCATTTAGGATAAGTCATTCCTAGTTGATGTATGATATCTTTCCTAACCCTAGGAGTAGCCGTTGCTGTCAGTGCCATGATTATAACCTACCATTTAGGATTAGTCATTCCTAGTTGATGTATGATATCTTTCCTAACCCTAGGAGTAGCCGTTGCTGTCAGTGCCATGATTATAACCTACCATTTAGGATTAGTCATTCCTAGTTGATGTATGATATCTTTCCTAACCCTAGGAGTAGCCGTTGCTGTCAGTGCCATGATTATAACCTACCATTTAGGATTAGTCATTCCTAGTTGATGTATGATATCTTTCCTAACCCTAGGAGTAGCCGTTACTGTCAGTGCCATGATTACAACCTACCATTTAGGATAAGTCATTCCTAGTTGATGTATGATATCTTTCCTAACCCTAGGAGTAGCCCTTACTGTAAGTGCCATGATTATAACCTACCATTTAGGATTAATCATTCCTAGTTGATGTATGATATCTTTCCTATACCTAGGAGTAGCCGTTGCTGTCAGTGCCATGATTATAACCTACCATTTAGGATTAGTCGTCATTCCTAGTTGATGTATGATATCTTTCCTAACCCTAGGAGTAGCCGTTGCTGTCAGTGCCATGATTATAACCTACCATTTAGGATTAGTCATTCCTAGTTGATGTATGATATCTTTCCTAACCCTAGGAGTAGCCGTTGCTGTCAGTGCCATGATTATAACATACCATTTAGGATTAGTCATTCCTAGTTGATGTATGATATCTTTCCTAACCCTAGGAGTAGCCGTTACTGTCAGTGCCATGATTACAACCTACCATTTAGGATAAGTCATTCCTAGTTGATGTATGATATCTTTCCTAACCCTAGGAGTAGCCGTTACTGTAAGTGCCATGATTATAACCTACCATTTAGGATTAGTCATTCCTAGTTGATGTATGATATCTTTCCTATACCTAGGAGTAGCCGTTGCTGTCAGTGCGATGATTATAACCTACCATTTAGGATAAGTCTTTCCTAGTTGATGTATGATATCTTTCCTAACCCTAGGAGAAGCCATTGCTGTCAGTGCCATGATTATAACCTACCATTTAGGATTAGTCATTCCTAGTTGATGTATGATATCTTTCCTAACCCTAGGAGTAGCCGTTACTGTCAGTGCCATGATTACAACCTACCATTTAGGATAAGTCATTCCTAGTTGATGTATGATATCTTTCCTAACCCTAGGAGTAGCCGTTGCTGTCAGTGCCATGATTACAACCTACCATTTAGGATAAGTCATTCCTAGTTGATGTATGATATCTTTCCTAACCCTAGGAGTAGCCGTTGCTGTCAGTGCCATGATTATAACCTACCATTTAGGATTAGTCATTCCTAGTTGATGTATGATATCTTTCCTAACCCTAGGAGTAGCCGTTGCTGTCAGTGCCATGATTATAACCTACCATTTAGGATTAGTCATTCCTAGTTGATGTATGATATCTTTCCTAACCCTAGGAGTAGCCGTTGCTGTCAGTGCCATGATTATAACCTACCATTTAGGATTAGTCATTCCTAGTTGATGTATGATATCTTTCCTAACCCTAGGAGTAGCCGTTACTGTCAGTGCCATGATAACAACCTACCATTTAGGATAAGTCATTCCTAGTTGATGTATGATATCTTTCCTAACCCTAGGAGTAGCCGTTACTGTAAGTGCCATGATTATAACCTACCATTTAGGATTAGTCATTCCTAGTTGATGTATGATATCTTTACTATACCTAGGAGTAGCCGTTGCTGTCAGTGCCATGATTATAACCTACCATTTAGGATTAGTCATTCCTAGTTGATGTATGATATCTTTCCTAACCCTAGGAGTAGCCGTTGCTGTCAGTGCCATGATTATAACCTACCATTTAGGATTAGTCATTCCTAGTTGATGTATGATATCTTTCCTAACCCTAGGAGTAGCCGTTGCTGTCAGTGCCATGATTATAACATACCATTTAGGATTAGTCATTCCTAGTTGATGTATGATATCTTTCCTAACCCTAGGAGTAGCCGTTACTGTCAGTGCCATGATTACAACCTACCATTTAGGATAAGTCATTCCTAGTTGATGTATGATATCTTTCCTAACCCTAGGAGTAGCCGTTACTGTAAGTGCCATGATTATAACCTACCATTTAGGATTAGTCATTCCTAGTTGATGTATGATATCTTTCCTATACCTAGGAGTAGCCGTTGCTGTCAGTGCCATGATTATAACCTACCATTTAGGATTAGTCATTCCTAGTTGATGTATGATATCTTTCCTAACCCTAGGAGTAGCCGTTACTGTAAGTGCCATGATTATAACCTACCATTTAGGATTAGTCATTCCTAGTTGATGTATGATATCTTTCCTAACCCTAGGAGTAGCCGTTACTGTCAGTGCCATGATTATAACCTACCATTTAGGATAAGTCATTCCTAGTTGATGTATGATATCTTTCCTAACCCTAGGAGTAGCCGTTGCTGTCAGTGCCATGATTACAACCTACCATTTAGGATAAGTCATTCCTAGTTGATGTATGATATCTTTCCTAACCCTAGGAGTAGCCGTTGCTGTCAGTGCCATGATTATAACCTACCATTTAGGATTAGTCATTCCTAGTTGGTGTATGATATCTTTCCTAACCCTAGGAGTAGCCGTTGATGTCAGTGCCATGATTATAACCTACCATTTAGGATTAGTCATTCCTAGTTGATATCTTTCCTAACCCTAGGAGTAGCCGTTACTATCAGTGCCATGATTATAACCTACCATTTAGGATAAGTCATTCCTAGTTGATGTATGATATCTTTCCTAACCCTAGGAGTAGCCGTTGCTGTCAGTGCCATGATTATAACCTACCATTTAGGATAAGTCATTCCTAGTTGATGTATGATATCTTTCCTAACCCTAGGAGTAGCCGTTGCTGTCAGTGCATTGATTATAACCTACCATTTAGGATTAGTCATTCCTAGTTGATATCTTTCCTAACCCTAGGAGTAGCCGTTACTATCAGTGCCATGATTATAACCTACCATTTAGGATAAGTCATTCCTAGTTGATGTATGATATCTTTCCTAACCCTAGGAGTAGCCGTTACTGTCAGTGCCATGATTATAATCTACCATTTAGGATAAGTCATTCCTAGTTGATGTATGATATCTTTCCTAACCCTAGGAGTAGCCGTTGCTGTCAGTGCCATGATTATAACCTACCATTTAGGATTAGTCATTCCTAGTTGATGTATGATATCTTTCCTAACCCTAGGAGTAGCCGTTACTGTCAGTGCCATGATTACAACCTACCATTTAGGATAAGTCATTCCTAGTTGATGTATGATATCTTTCCTAACCCTAGGAGTAGCCGTTACTGTAAGTGCCATGATTATAACCTACCATTTAGGATTAGTCATTCCTAGTTGATGTATGATATCTTTCCTATACCTAGGAGTAGCCGTTGCTGTCAGTGCCATGATTATAACCTACCATTTAGGATTAGTCATTCCTAGTTGATGTATGATATCTTTCCTAACCCTAGGAGTAGCCGTTGCTGTCAGTGCCATGATTATAACCTACCATTTAGGATTAGTCATTCCTAGTTGATGTATGATATCTTTCCTAACCCTAGGAGTAGCCGTTGCTGTCAGTGCCATGATTATAACCTACCATTTAGGATTAGTCATTACTAGTTGATGTATGATATCTTTCCTAACCCTAGGAGTAGCCGTTACTGTCAGTGCCATGATTACAACCTACCATTTAGTATAAGTCATTCCTAGTTGATGTATGATATCTTTCCTAACCCTAGGAGTAGCCGTTACTGTAAGTGCCATGATTATAACCTACCATTTAGGATTAGTCATTCCTAGTTGATGTATGATATCTTTCCTATACCTAGGAGTAGCCGTTGCTGTCAGTGCCATGATTATAACCTACCATTTAGGATTAGTCATTCCTAGTTGATGTATGATATCTTTCCTAACCCTAGGAGTAGCCGTTGCTGTCAGTGCCATGATTACAACCTACCATTTAGGATTAGTCATTCCTAGTTGATGTATGATATCTTTCCTAACCCTAGGAGTAGCCGTTACTGTAAGTGCCATGATTATAACCTACCATTTAGGATAAGTCATTCCTAGTTGATGTATGATATCTTTCCTAACCCTAGGAGTAGCCGTTACTGTCAGTGCCATGATTACAACCTACCATTTAGGATTAGTCATTCCTAGTTGATGTATGATATCTTTCCTAACCCTAGGAGTAGCCGTTGCTGTCAGTGCCATGATTATAACCTACCATTTAGGATTAGTCATTCCTAGTTGATATCTTTCCTAACCCTAGGAGTAGCCGTTACTATCAGTGCCATGATTATAACCTACCATTTAGGATAAGTCATTCCTAGTTGATGTATGATATCTTTCCTAACCCTAGGAGTAGCCGTTACTGTCAGTGCCATGATTATAACCTACCATTTAGGATAAGTCATTCCTAGTTGATGTATGATATCTTTCCTAACCCTAGGAGTAGCCATTGCTGTCAGTGCCATGATTATAACCTACCATTTAGGATTAGTCATTCCTAGTTGATATCTTTCCTAACCCTAGGAGTAGCCGTTACTATCAGTGCCATGATTATAACCTACCATTTAGGATAAGTCATTCCTAGTTGATGTATGATATCTTTCCTAACCCTAGGAGTAGCCGTTACTGTCAGTGCCATGATTATAACCTACCATTTAGGATAAGTCATTCCTAGTTGATGTATGATATCTTTCCTAACCCTAGGAGTAGCCGTTGCTGTCAGTGCCATGATTATAACCTACCATTTAGGATTAGTCATTCCTAGTTGATATCTTTCCTAACCCTAGGAGTAGCCGTTGATGTCAGTGCCATGATTATAACCTACCATTTAGGATTAGTCATTCCTAGTTGATATCTTTCCTAACCCTAGGAGTAGCCGTTACTATCAGTGCCATGATTATAACCTACCATTTAGGATAAGTCATTCCTAGTTGATGTATGATATCTTTCCTAACCCTAGGAGTAGCCGTTACTGTCAGTGCCATGATTATAACCTACCATTTAGGATAAGTCATTCCTAGTTGATGTATGATATCTTTCCTAACCCTAGGAGTAGCCGTTGCTGTCAGTGCATTGATTATAACCTACCATTTAGGATTAGTCATTCCTAGTTGATATCTTTCCTAACCCTAGGAGTAGCCGTTACTATCAGTGCCATGATTATAACCTACCATTTAGGATAAGTCATTCCTAGTTGATGTATGATATCTTTCCTAACCCTAGGAGTAGCCGTTACTGTCAGTGCCATGATTATAATCTACCATTTAGGATAAGTCATTCCTAGTTGATGTATGATATCTTTCCTAACCCTAGGAGTAGCCGTTGCTGTCAGTGCCATGATTATAACCTACCATTTAGGATTAGTCATTCCTAGTTGATGTATGATATCTTTCCTAACCCTAGGAGTAGCCGTTACTGTCAGTGCCATGATTACAACCTACCATTTAGGATAAGTCATTCCTAGTTGATGTATGATATCTTTCCTAACCCTAGGAGTAGCCGTTACTGTAAGTGCCATGATTATAACCTACCATTTAGGATTAGTCATTCCTAGTTGATGTATGATATCTTTCCTATACCTAGGAGTAGCCGTTGCTGTCAGTGCCATGATTATAACCTACCATTTAGGATTAGTCATTCCTAGTTGATGTATGATATCTTTCCTAACCCTAGGAGTAGCCGTTGCTGTCAGTGCCATGATTATAACCTACCATTTAGGATTAGTCATTCCTAGTTGATGTATGATATCTTTCCTAACCCTAGGAGTAGCCGTTGCTGTCAGTGCCATGATTATAACCTACCATTTAGGATTAGTCATTACTAGTTGATGTATGATATCTTTCCTAACCCTAGGAGTAGCCGTTACTGTCAGTGCCATGATTACAACCTACCATTTAGTATAAGTCATTCCTAGTTGATGTATGATATCTTTCCTAACCCTAGGAGTAGCCGTTACTGTCAGTGCCATGATTATAACCTACCATTTAGGATTAGTCATTCCTAGTTGATGTATGATATCTTTCCTATACCTAGGAGTAGCCGTTGCTGTCAGTGCCATGATTATAACCTACCATTTAGGATTAGTCATTCCTAGTTGATGTATGATATCTTTCCTAACCCTAGGAGTAGCCGTTGCTGTCAGTGCCATGATTACAACCTACCATTTAGGATTAGTCATTCCTAGTTGATGTATGATATCTTTCCTAACCCTAGGAGTAGCCGTTACTGTAAGTGCCATGATTATAACCTACCATTTAGGATAAGTCATTCCTAGTTGATGTATGATATCTTTCCTAACCCTAGGAGTAGCCGTTACTGTCAGTGCCATGATTACAACCTACCATTTAGGATTAGTCATTCCTAGTTGATGTATGATATCTTTCCTAACCCTAGGAGTAGCCGTTGCTGTCAGTGCCATGATTATAACCTACCATTTAGGATTAGTCATTCCTAGTTGATATCTTTCCTAACCCTAGGAGTAGCCGTTACTATCAGTGCCATGATTATAACCTACCATTTAGGATAAGTCATTCCTAGTTGATGTATAATATCTTTCCTAACCCTAGGAGTAGCCGTTACTGTCAGTGCCATGATTATAACCTACCATTTAGGATAAGTCATTCCTAGTTGATGTATGATATCTTTCCTAACCCTAGGAGTAGCCATTGCTGTCAGTGCCATGATTATAACCTACCATTTAGGATTAGTCATTCCTAGTTGATATCTTTCCTAACCCTAGGAGTAGCCGTTACTATCAGTGCCATGATTATAACCTACCATTTAGGATAAGTCATTCCTAGTTGATGTATGATATCTTTCCTAACCCTAGGAGTAGCCGTTACTGTCAGTGCCATGATTATAACCTACCATTTAGGATAAGTCATTCCTAGTTGATGTATGATATCTTTCCTAACCCTAGGAGTAGCCGTTGCTGTCAGTGCCATGATTATAACCTACCATTTAGGATTAGTCATTCCTAGTTGATATCTTTCCTAACCCTAGGAGTAGCCGTCACTGTCAGTGCCATGATTACAACCTACCATTTAGGATAAGTCATTCCTAGTTGATGTATGATATCTTTCCTAACCCTAGGAGTAGCCGTTGCTGTCAGTGCCATGATTATAACCTACCATTTAGGATAAGTCATTCCTAGTTGATGTATGATATCTTTCCTAACCCTAGGAGTAGCCGTTGCTGTCAGTGCCATGATTATAACCTACCATTTAGGATTAGTCATTCCTAGTTGATGTATGATATCTTTCATAACCCTAGGAGTAGCCGTTACTGTCAGTGCCATGATTATAACCTACCATTTAGGATTAGTCATTCCTAGTTGATATCTTTCCTAACCCTAGGAGTAGCCGTTGCTGTCACTGCCATGATTATAACCTACCATTTAGGATAAGTCATTCCTAGTTGATGTATGATATCTTTCCTAACCCTAGGAGTAGCCGTTACTGTCAGTGCCATGATTACAACCTACCATTTAGGATAAGTCATTCCTAGTTGATGTATGATATCTTTCCTAACCCTAGGAGTAGCCGTTGCTGTCAGTGCGATGATTATAACCTACCATTTAGGATAAGTCTTTCCTAGTTGATGTATGATATCTTTCCTAACCCTAGGAGTAGCCATTGCTGTCAGTGCCATGATTATAACCTACCATTTAGGATTAGTCATTCCTAGTTGATGTATGATATCTTTCCTAACCCTAGGAGTAGCCGTTACTGTCAGTGCCATGATTACAACCTACCATTTAGGATAAGTCATTCCTAGTTGATGTATGATATCTTTCCTAACCCTAGGAGTAGCCGTTGCTGTCAGTGCCATGATTATAACCTACCATTTAGGATAAGTCATTCCTAGTTGATGTATGATATCTTTCCTAACCCTAGGAGTAGCCGTTGCTGTCAGTGCCATGATTATAACCTACCATTTAGGATTAGTCATTCCTAGTTGATGTATGATATCTTTCCTAACCCTAGGAGTAGCCGTTGCTGTCAGTGCCATGATTATAACCTACCATTTAGGATTAGTCATTCCTAGTTGATGTATGATATCTTTCCTAACCCTAGGAGTAGCCGTTGCTGTCAGTGCCATGATTATAACCTACCATTTAGGATTAGTCATTCCTAGTTGATGTATGATATCTTTCCTAACCCTAGGAGTAGCCGTTACTGTCAGTGCCATGATTACAACCTACCATTTAGGATAAGTCATTCCTAGTTGATGTATGATATCTTTCCTAACCCTAGGAGTAGCCCTTACTGTAAGTGCCATGATTATAACCTACCATTTAGGATTAATCATTCCTAGTTGATGTATGATATCTTTCCTATACCTAGGAGTAGCCGTTGCTGTCAGTGCCATGATTATAACCTACCATTTAGGATTAGTCATTCCTAGTTGATGTATGATATCTTTCCTAACCCTAGGAGTAGCCGTTGCTGTCAGTGCCATGATTATAACCTACCATTTAGGATTAGTCATTCCTAGTTGATGTATGATATCTTTCCTAACCCTAGGAGTAGCCGTTGCTGTCAGTGCCATGATTATAACATACCATTTAGGATTAGTCATTCCTAGTTGATGTATGATATCTTTCCTAACCCTAGGAGTAGCCGTTACTGTCAGTGCCATGATTACAACCTACCATTTAGGATAAGTCATTCCTAGTTGATGTATGATATCTTTCCTAACCCTAGGAGTAGCCGTTACTGTAAGTGCCATGATTATAACCTACCATTTAGGATTAGTCATTCCTAGTTGATGTATGATATCTTTCCTATACCTAGGAGTAGCCGTTGCTGTCAGTGCGATGATTATAACCTACCATTTAGGATAAGTCTTTCCTAGTTGATGTATGATATCTTTCCTAACCCTAGGAGAAGCCATTGCTGTCAGTGCCATGATTATAACCTACCATTTAGGATTAGTCATTCCTAGTTGATGTATGATATCTTTCCTAACCCTAGGAGTAGCCGTTACTGTCAGTGCCATGATTACAACCTACCATTTAGGATAAGTCATTCCTAGTTGATGTATGATATCTTTCCTAACCCTAGGAGTAGCCGTTACTGTCAGTGCCATGATTATAACCTACCATTTAGGATAAGTCATTCCTAGTTGATGTATGATATCTTTCCTAACCCTAGGAGTAGCCGTTGCTGTCAGTGCCATGATTATAACCTACCATTTAGGATTAGTCATTCCTAGTTGATGTATGATATCTTTCCTAACCCTAGGAGTAGCCGTTGCTGTCAGTGCCATGATTATAACCTACCATTTAGGATTAGTCATTCCTAGTTGATGTATGATATCTTTCCTAACCCTAGGAGTAGCCGTTGCTGTCAGTGCCATGATTATAACCTACCATTTAGGATTAGTCATTCCTAGTTGATGTATGATATCTTTCCTAACCCTAGGAGTAGCCGTTACTGTCAGTGCCATGATTACAACCTACCATTTAGGATAAGTCATTCCTAGTTGATGTATGATATCTTTCCTAACCCTAGGAGTAGCCGTTACTGTAAGTGCCATGATTATAACCTACCATTTAGGATTAGTCATTCCTAGTTGATGTATGATATCTTTACTATACCTAGGAGTAGCCGTTGCTGTCAGTGCCATGATTATAACCTACCATTTAGGATTAGTCATTCCTAGTTGATGTATGATATCTTTCCTAACCCTAGGAGTAGCCGTTGCTGTCAGTGCCATGATTATAACCTACCATTTAGGATTAGTCATTCCTAGTTGATGTATGATATCTTTCCTAACCCTAGGAGTAGCCGTTGCTGTCAGTGCCATGATTATAACATACCATTTAGGATTAGTCATTCCTAGTTGATGTATGATATCTTTCCTAACCCTAGGAGTAGCCGTTACTGTCAGTGCCATGATTACAACCTACCATTTAGGATAAGTCATTCCTAGTTGATGTATGATATCTTTCCTAACCCTAGGAGTAGCCGTTACTGTCAGTGCCATGATTATAACCTACCATTTAGGATTAGTCATTCCTAGTTGATGTATGATATCTTTCCTATACCTAGGAGTAGCCGTTGCTGTCAGTGCCATGATTATAACCTACCATTTAGGATTAGTCATTCCTAGTTGATGTATGATATCTTTCCTAACCCTAGGAGTAGCCGTTACTGTAAGTGCCATGATTATAACCTACCATTTAGGATTAGTCATTCCTAGTTGATGTATGATATCTTTCCTAACCCTAGGAGTAGCCGTTACTGTCAGTGCCATGATTATAACCTACCATTTAGGATAAGTCATTCCTAGTTGATGTATGATATCTTTCCTAACCCTAGGAGTAGCCGTTGCTGTCAGTGCCATGATTACAACCTACCATTTAGGATAAGTCATTCCTAGTTGATGTATGATATCTTTCCTAACCCTAGGAGTAGCCGTTGCTGTCAGTGCCATGATTATAACCTACCATTTAGGATTAGTCATTCCTAGTTGGTGTATGATATCTTTCCTAACCCTAGGAGTAGCCGTTGATGTCAGTGCCATGATTATAACCTACCATTTAGGATTAGTCATTCCTAGTTGATATCTTTCCTAACCCTAGGAGTAGCCGTTACTATCAGTGCCATGATTATAACCTACCATTTAGGATAAGTCATTCCTAGTTGATGTATGATATCTTTCCTAACCCTAGGAGTAGCCGTTACTGTCAGTGCCATGATTATAACCTACCATTTAGGATAAGTCATTCCTAGTTGATGTATGATATCTTTCCTAACCCTAGGAGTAGCCGTTGCTGTCGGTGCATTGATTATAACCTACCATTTAGGATTAGTCATTCCTAGTTGATATCTTTCCTAACCCTAGGAGTAGCCGTTACTATCAGTGCCATGATTATAACCTACCATTTAGGATAACAGTGCTTGAAATTAGGATTTGCAACTCACTTGCCCGAATCCTGAACTTTTGGATTTTCTCCTATATATTCAATATAAATTTTATCAAAATTTCACTTGCCCGAAAGGATTTTTACTGGCCAGGGGCCAGCGGACTTGTGCTAATTTCGCAGACTGGGATAAGTCATTCCTAGTTGATGTATGATATCTTTCCTAACCCTAGGAGTAGCCGTTACTGTCAGTGCCATGATTATAACCTACCATTTAGGATAAGTCATTCCTAGTTGATGTATGATATCTTTCCTAACCCTAGGAGTAGCCGTTGCTGTCAGTGCCATGATTATAACCTACCATTTAGGATTAGTCATTCCTAGTTGATGTATGATATCTTTCCTAACCCTAGGAGTAGCCGTTACTGTCAGTGCCATGATTACAACCTACCATTTAGGATAAGTCATTCCTAGTTGATGTATGATATCTTTCCTAACCCTAGGAGTAGCCGTTACTGTAAGTGCCATGATTATAACCTACCATTTAGGATTAGTCATTCCTAGTTGATGTATGATATCTTTCCTATACCTAGGAGTAGCCGTTGCTGTCAGTGCCATGATTATAACCTACCATTTAGGATTAGTCATTCCTAGTTGATGTATGATATCTTTCCTAACCCTAGGAGTAGCCGTTGCTGTCAGTGCCATGATTATAACCTACCATTTAGGATTAGTCATTCCTAGTTGATGTATGATATCTTTCCTAACCCTAGGAGTAGCCGTTGCTGTCAGTGCCATGATTATAACCTACCATTTAGGATTAGTCATTACTAGTTGATGTATGATATCTTTCCTAACCCTAGGAGTAGCCGTTACTGTCAGTGCCATGATTACAACCTACCATTTAGTATAAGTCATTACTAGTTGATGTATGATATCTTTCCTAACCCTAGGAGTAGCCGTTACTGTAAGTGCCATGATTATAACCTACCATTTAGGATTAGTCATTCCTAGTTGATGTATGATATCTTTCCTATACCTAGGAGTAGCCGTTGCTGTCAGTGCCATGATTATAACCTACCATTTAGGATTAGTCATTCCTAGTTGATGTATGATATCTTTCCTAACCCTAGGAGTAGCCGTTGCTGTCAGTGCCATGATTACAACCTACCATTTAGGATTAGTCATTCCTAGTTGATGTATGATATCTTTCCTAACCCTAGGAGTAGCCGTTACTGTAAGTGCCATGATTATAACCTACCATTTAGGATAAGTCATTCCTAGTTGATGTATGATATCTTTCCTAACCCTAGGAGTAGCCGTTACTGTCAGTGCCATGATTACAACCTACCATTTAGGATTAGTCATTCCTAGTTGATGTATGATATCTTTCCTAACCCTAGGAGTAGCCGTTGCTGTCAGTGCCATGATTATAACCTACCATTTAGGATTAGTCATTCCTAGTTGATATCTTTCCTAACCCTAGGAGTAGCCGTTACTATCAGTGCCATGATTATAACCTACCATTTAGGATAAGTCATTCCTAGTTGATGTATATCTTTCCTAACCCTAGGAGTAGCCGTTACTGTCAGTGCCATGATTATAACCTACCATTTAGGATAAGTCATTCCTAGTTGATGTATGATATCTTTCCTAACCCTAGGAGTAGCCGTTACTGTCAGTGCCATGATTATAACCTACCATTTAGGATAAGTCATTCCTAGTTGATGTATGATATCTTTCCTAACCCTAGGAGTAGCCGTTACTGTCAGTGCCATGATTATAACCTACCATTTAGGATAAGTCATTCCTAGTTGATGTATGATATCTTTCCTAATCCTAGGAGTAGCCGTTGCTGTCAGTGCCATGATTATAACCTACCATTTAGGATAAGTCATTCCTAGTTGATGTATGATATCTTTCCTAACCCTAGGAGTAGCCGTTACTGTAAGTGCCATGATTACAACCTACCATTTAGGATTAGTCATTCCTAGTTGATGTATGATATCTTTCCTAACCCTAGGAGTAGCCGTTGATGTCACTGCCATGATTATAACCTACCATTTAGGATTAGTCATTCCTAGTTGATGTATGATATCTTTCCTAACCCTAGGAGTAGCCGTTACTGTCAGTGCCATGATTATAACCTACCATTTAGGATAAGTCATTCCTAGTTGATGTATGATATCTTTCCTAACCCTAGGAGTAGCCGTTACTGTAAGTGCCATGATTACAACCTACCATATAGGATTAGTCATTCCTAGTTGATGTATGATATCTTTCCTAACCCTAGGAGTAGCCGTTGCTGTCACTGCCATGATTATAACCTACCATTTAGGATTAGTCATTCCTAGTTGATGTATGATATCTTTCCTAACCCTAGGAGTAGCCGTTACTGTCAGTGCCATGATTACAACCTACCATTTAGGATTAGTTATTCCTAGTTGATGTATGATATCTTTCCTAACCCTAGGAGTAGCCGTTACTGTCAGTGCCATGATTATAACCTACCATTTAGGATTAGTCATTCCTAGTTGATGTATGATATCTTTCCTAACCCTAGGAGTAGCCATTGCTGTCAGTGCCATGATTATAACCTACCATTTAGGATAAGTCATTCCTAGTTGATGTATGATATCTTTCCTAACCCTAGGAGTAGCCATTGCTGTCAGTGCCATGATTATAACCTACCATTTAGGATAAGTCATTCCTAGTTGATGTATGATATCTTTCCTAACCCTAGGAGTAGCCGTTGCTGTCAGTGCCATGATTACAACCTACCATTTAGGATAAGTCATTCCTAGTTGATGTATGATATCTTTCCTAACCCTAGGAGTAGCCGTTGCTGTCAGTGCCATGATTACAACCTACCATTTAGGATTAGTCATTCCTAGTTGGTGTATGATATCTTTCCTAACCCTAGGAGTAGCCGTTGATGTCAGTGCCATGATTATAACCTACCATTTAGGATTAGTCATTCCTAGTTGATGTATGATATCTTTCCTAACCCTAGGAGTAGCCGTTACTGTCAGTGCCATGATTACAACCTACCATTTAGGATAAGTCATTCCTAGTTGATGTATGATATCTTTCCTAACCCTAGGAGTAGCTGTTACTGTAAGTGCCATGATTACAACCTACCATTTAGGATTAGTCATTCCTAGTTGATGTATGATATCTTTCCTAACCCTAGGAGTAGCCGTTGCTGTCAGTGCCATGATTATAACCTACCATTTAGGATTAGTCATTCCTAGTTGGTGTATGATATCTTTCCTAACCCTAGGAGTAGCCGTTGATGTCAGTGCCATGATTATAACCTACCATTTAGGATTAGTCATTCCTAGTTGATATCTTTCCTAACCCTAGGAGTAGCCGTTACTATCAGTGCCATGATTATGATTATAACCTACCATTTAGGATAAGTCATTCCTAGTTGATGTATGATATCTTTCCTAACCCTAGGAGTAGCCGTTACTGTCAGTGCCATGATTATAACCTACCATTTAGGATAAGTCATTCCTAGTTGATGTATGATATCTTTCCTAACCCTAGGAGTAGCCATTGCTGTCAGTGCCATGATTATAACCTACCATTTAGGATAAGTCATTCCTAGTTGATGTATGATATCTTTCCTAACCCTAGGAGTAGCCGTTGCTGTCAGTGCCATGATTACAACCTACCATTTAGGATAAGTCATTCCTAGTTGATGTATGATATCTTTCCTAACCCTAGGAGTAGCCGTTGCTGTCAGTGCCATGATTACAACCTACCATTTAGGATTAGTCATTCCTAGTTGGTGTATGATATCTTTCCTAACCCTAGGAGTAGCCGTTGATGTCAGTGCCATGATTATAACCTACCATTTAGGATTAGTCATTCCTAGTTGATGTATGATATCTTTCCTAACCCTAGGAGTAGCCGTTACTGTCAGTGCCATGATTACAACCTACCATTTAGGATAAGTCATTCCTAGTTGATGTATGATATCTTTCCTAACCCTAGGAGTAGCTGTTACTGTAAGTGCCATGATTACAACCTACCATTTAGGATTAGTCATTCCTAGTTGATGTATGATATCTTTCCTAACCCTAGGAGTAGCCGTTGCTGTCAGTGCCATGATTATAACCTACCATTTAGGATTAGTCATTCCTAGTTGGTGTATGATATCTTTCCTAACCCTAGGAGTAGCCGTTGATGTCAGTGCCATGATTATAACCTACCATTTAGGATTAGTCATTCCTAGTTGATATCTTTCCTAACCCTAGGAGTAGCCGTTACTGTCAGTGCCATGATTATAACCTACCATTTAGGATAAGTCATTCCTAGTTGATGTATGATATCTTTCCTAACCCTAGGAGTAGCCGTTACTGTCAGTGCCATGATTATAACCTACCATTTAGGATAAGTCATTCCTAGTTGATGTATGATATCTTTCCTAACCCTAGGAGTAGCCGTTGCTGTCAGTGCCATGATTATAACCTACCATTTAGGATTAGTCATTCCTAGTTGATATCTTTCCTAACCCTAGGAGTAGCCGTTACTATCAGTGCCATGATTATAACCTACCATTTAGGATAGGTCATTCCTAGTTGATGTATGATATCTTTCCTAACCCTAGGAGTAGCCGTTACTGTCAGTGCCATGATTATAACCTACCATTTAGAATAAGTCATTCCTAGTTGATGTATGATATCTTTCCTAACCCTAGGAGTAGCCGTTGCTGTCAGTGCCATGATTATAACCTACCATTTAGGATTAGTCATTCCTAGTTGATATCTTTCCTAACCCTAGGAGTAGCCGTTACTGTCAGTGCCATGATTACAACCTACCATTTAGGATAAGTCATTCCTAGTTGATGTATGATATCTTTCCTAACCCTAGGAGTAGCCGTTGCTGTCAGTGCCATGATTATAACCTACCATTTAGGATAAGTCATTCCTAGTTGATGTATGATATCTTTCCTAACCCTAGGAGTAGCCGTTGCTGTCAGTGCCATGATTATAACCTACCATTTAGGATTAGTCATTCCTAGTTGATGTATGATATCTTTCATAACCCTAGGAGTAGCCGTTACTGTCAGTGCCATGATTATAACCTACCATTTAGGATTAGTCATTCCTAGTTGATATCTTTCCTAACCCTAGGAGTAGCCGTTGCTGTCACTGCCATGATTATAACCTACCATTTAGGATAAGTCATTCCTAGTTGATGTATGATATCTTTCCTAACCCTAGGAGTAGCCGTTACTGTCAGTGCCATGATTACAACCTACCATTTAGGATAAGTCATTCCTAGTTGATGTATGATATCTTTTCTAACCCTAGGAGTAGCCGTTGCTGTCAGTGCGATGATTATAACCTACCATTTAGGATAAGTCTTTCCTAGTTGATGTATGATATCTTTTCTAACCCTAGGAGTAGCCATTGCTGTCAGTGCCATGATTATAACCTACCATTTAGGATTAGTCATTCCTAGTTGATGTATGATATCTTTCCTAACCCTAGGAGTAGCCGTTACTGTCAGTGCCATGATTACAACCTACCATTTAGGATAAGTCATTCCTAGTTGATGTATGATATCTTTCCTAACCCTAGGAGTAGCCGTTGCTGTCAGTGCCATGATTATAACCTACCATTTAGGATAAGTCATTCCTAGTTGATGTATGATATCTTTCCTAACCCTAGGAGTAGCCGTTGCTGTCAGTGCCATGATTATAACCTACCATTTAGGATTAGTCATTCCTAGTTGATGTATGATATCTTTCCTAACCCTAGGAGTAGCCGTTGCTGTCAGTGCCATGATTATAACATACCATTTAGGATTAGTCATTCCTAGTTGATGTATGATATCTTTCCTAACCCTAGGAGTAGCCGTTGCTGTCAGTGCCATGATTATAACCTACCATTTAGGATTAGTCATTCCTAGTTGATGTATGATATCTTTCCTAACCCTAGGAGTAGCCGTTACTGTCAGTGCCATGATTACAACCTACCATTTAGGATAAGTCATTCCTAGTTGATGTATGATATCTTTCCTAACCCTAGGAGTAGCCGTTACTGTAAGTGCCATGATTATAACCTACCATTTAGGATTAGTCATTCCTAGTTGATGTATGATATCTTTCCTATACCTAGGAGTAGCCGTTACTGTAAGTGCCATGATTATAACCTACCATTTAGGATTAGTCATTCCTAGTTGATGTATGATATCTTTCCTATACCTAGGAGTAGCCGTTGCTGTCAGTGCGATGATTATAACCTACCATTTAGGATAAGTCTTTCCTAGTTGATGTATGATATCTTTCCTAACCCTAGGAGTAGCCATTGCTGTCAGTGCCATGATTATAACCTACCATTTAGGATTAGTCATTCCTAGTTGATGTATGATATCTTTCCTAACCCTAGGAGTAGCCGTTACTGTCAGTGCCATGATTACAACCTACCATTTAGGATAAGTCATTCCTAGTTGATGTATGATATCTTTCCTAACCCTAGGAGTAGCCGTTGCTGTCAGTGCCATGATTATAACCTACCATTTAGGATAAGTCATTCCTAGTTGATGTATGATATCTTTCCTAACCCTAGGAGTAGCCGTTGCTGTCAGTGCCATGATTATAACCTACCATTTAGGATTAGTCATTCCTAGTTGATGTATGATATCTTTCCTAACCCTAGGAGTAGCCGTTGCTGTCAGTACCATGATTATAACCTACCATTTAGGATTAGTCATTCCTAGTTGATGTATGATATCTTTCCTAACCCTAGGAGTAGCCGTTGCTGTCAGTGCCATGATTATAACCTACCATTTAGGATTAGTCATTCCTAGTTGATGTATGATATCTTTCCTAACCCTAGGAGTAGCCGTTACTGTCAGTGCCATGATTACAACCTACCATTTAGGATAAGTCATTCCTAGTTGATGTATGATATCTTTCCTAACCCTAGGAGTAGCCGTTACTGTAAGTGCCATGATTATAACCTACCATTTAGGATTAGTCATTCCTAGTTGATGTATGATATCTTTCCTAACCCTAGGAGTAGCCGTTGCTGTCAGTGCCATGATTACAACCTACCATTTAGGATTAGTCATTCCTAGTTGATGTATGATATCTTTCCTAACCCTAGGAGTAGCCGTTACTGTAAGTGCCATGATTATAACCTACCATTTAGGATTAGTCATTCCTAGTTGATGTATGATATCTTTCCTAACCCTAGGAGTAGCCGTTGCTGTCAGTGCCATGATTACAACCTACCATTTAGGATTAGTCATTCCTAGCTGATGTATGATATCTTTCCTAACCCTAGGAGTAGCCGTTGCTGTCAGTGCCATGATTATAACCTACCATTTAGAATTAGTCATTCCTAGTTGATGTATGATATCTTTCCTAACCCTAGGAGTAGCCGTTACTGTCAGTGCCATGATTACAACCTACCATTTAGGATAAGTCATTCCTAGTTGATGTATGATATCTTTCCTAACCCTAGGAGTAGCTGTTACTGTAAGTGCCATGATTATAACCTACCATTTAGGATTAGTCATTCCTAGTTGATGTATGATATCTTTCCTAACCCTAGGAGTAGCCGTTGCTGTCAGTGCCATGATTATAACCTACCATTTAGGATAGGTCATTCCTAGTTGATGTATGATATCTTTCCTAACCCTAGGAGTAGCCGTTGCTGTCAGTGCCATGATTATAACCTACCATTTAGGATTAGTCATTCCTAGTTGATGTATGATATCTTTCCTAACCCTAGGAGTAGCCGTTACTGTCAGTTCCATGATTACAACCTACCATTTAGGATAAGTCATTCCTAGTTGATGTATGATATCTTTCCTAACCCTAGGAGTAGCCGTTGCTGTCAGTGCCATGATTATAAACTACCATTTAGGATAAGTCATTCCTAGTTGATGTATGATATCTTTCCTAACCCTTGCAGTAGCCGTTGCTGTCAGTGCCATGATTATAACCTACCATTTAGGATTAGTCATTCCTAGTTGATGAATGATATCTTTCCTAACCCTTGGAGTAGCCGTTGCTGTCAGTGCCATGATTATAACCTACCATTTAGGATTAGTCATTCCTAGTTGATGTATGATATCTTTCCTAACCCTAGGAGTAGCCGTTGCTGTCAGTGCCATGATTATAACCTACCATTTAGGATAAGTCATTCCTAGTTGATGTATGATATCTTTCCTAACCCTAGGAGTAGCCGTTGCTGTCAGTGCCATGATTATAACCTACCATTTAGGATTAGTCATTCCTAGTTGATGTATGATATCTTTCCTAACCCTTGGAGTAGCCGTTGCTGTCAGTGCCATGATTATAACCTACCATTTAGGATTAGTCATTCCTAGTTGATGTATGATATCTTTCCTAACCCTAGGAGTAGCCGTTACTGTAAGTGCCATGATTATAACCTACCATTTAGGATTAGTCATTCCTAGTTGATGTATGATATCTTTCCTAACCCTAGGAGTAGCCGTTACTGTAAGTGCCATGATTATAACCTACCATTTAGGATTAGTCATTCCTAGTTGATGTATGATATCTTTCCTAACCCTAGGAGTAGCCGTTGCTGTCAGTGCCATGATTATAACCTACCATTTAGGATTAGTCATTCCTAGTTGATGTATGATATCTTTCCTAACCCTAGGAGTAGCCGTTGCTGCCAGTGCCATGATTACAACCTACCATTTAGGATTAGTCATTCCTAGTTGATGTATGATATCTTTCCTAACCCTAGGAGTAGCCGTTACTGTCAGTGCCATGATTATACCCTACCATTTAGGATTAGTCATTCCTAGTTGATGAATGATATCTTTCCTAACCCTAGGAGTAGCTGTTGCTGTCAGTGCCATGATTATAACCTACCATTTAGGATTAGTCATTCCTAGTTGATGAATGATATCTTTCCTAACCCTAGGAGTAGCCGTTGCTGTCAGTGCCATGATTATAACCTACCATTTAGGATTAGTCATTCCTAGTTGATGTATGATATCTTTCCGAACCCTAGGAGTAGCCGTTACTGTCAGTGCCATGATTATAACCTACCATTTAGGATTAGTCATTCCTAGTTGATGTATGATATCTTTCCTAACCCTAGGAGTAGCCGTTACTGTAAGTGCCATGATTACAACCTACCATTTAGGATTAGTCATTCCTAGTTGATGTATGATATCTTTCCTAACCCTAGGAGTAGCCGTTGCTGTCAGTGCCATGATTACAACCTTCCATTTAGGATTAGTCATTCCTAGTTGATGTATGATATCTTTCCTAACCCTAGGAGTAGCCGTTGCTGTCAGTGCCATGATTACAACCTACCATTTAGGATTAGTCATTCCTAGTTGATGTATGATATCTTTCCTAACCCTAGGAGTAGCCGTTGCTGTCAGTGCCATGATTATAACCTACCATTTAGGATTAGTCATTCCTAGTTGATGTATGATATCTTTCCGAACCCTAGGAGTAGCCGTTGCTGTCAGTGCCATGATTACAACCTTCCATTTAGGATTAGTCATTCCTAGTTGATGTATGATATCTTTCCTAACCCTTGGAGTAGCCGTTGCTGTCAGTGCCATGATTATAACCTACCATTTAGGATTAGTCATTCCTAGTTGATGTATGATATCTTTCCGAACCCTAGGAGTAGCCGTTGCTGTCAGTGCCATGATTATAACCTACCATTTAGGATTAGTCATTCCTAGTTGATGTATGATATCTTTCCGAACCCTAGGAGTAGCCGTTGCTGTCAGTGCCATGATTATAACCTACCATTTAGGATTAGTCATTCCTAGTTGATGTATGATATCTTTCCTAACCCTAGGAGTAGCCGTTACTGTAAGTGCCGTGATTATAACCTACCATTTATGATTAGTCATTCCTAGTTGATGTATGATATCTTTCCTAACCCTAGGAGTAGCCGTTGCTGTCAGTGCCATGATTATAACCTACCATTTAGGATAAGTCATTCCTAGTTGATGTATGATATCTTTCCTAAACCTAGGAGTAGCCGTTGCTGTCAGTGCCATGATTATAACCTACCATTTAGGATTAGTCATTCCTAGTTGATGAATGATATCTTTCCTAACCCTTGGAGTAGCTGTTACTGTAAGTGCCATGATTACAACCTACCATTTAGGATTAGTCATTCCTAGTTGATGTATGATATCTTTCCTAACCCTAGGAGTAGCCGTTGCTGTCAGTGCCATGATTATAACCTACCATTTAGGATTAGTCATTCCCAGTTTTCCTAACCCTAGGAGTAGCCGTTGCTGTCAGTGCCATGATTATAACCTACCATTTAGGATTAGTCATTCCTAGTTGATGTATGATATCTTTTCTAACCCTTGGAGTAGCCGTTGCTGTCAGTGCCATGATGGGAACTCCTGGAAACTTTTGTTTTAGTACATTTAACTTCTTGTAGTCTGGACGAAAGTCATGTCCCCACTATAAAACAAATAACCTTTGTATATTAACAAAATACTGAATGTATAACTAACAGATGCAACATATTGGGTAACTGTTTGTGGATTACCTTGACAGAGAATTGTCAAAAGGGAGATTATTATCAAAACAACAGTATACACTTAAAAAATATTGCAATATTTTGATTAAGATAAATGCTGTGAAAAAATATTGAAAATTACTAAGTACATAACTAGAGCCTCTCAAGAGCCTGAAATGCTAACCTGACTCATCAAATAAAAACTTTTTAGGAGACATGAATTTGCTTGCAAATTTTGATAGCTTAAGTGAACCTTTCTGAGAAATATAGGATCTAACACCTGTGGGAGGGCAAGACGGGAAAATCTCAGATACCCAAGTGAAAAGATTTCTGGTCTCCAACGAGGCTCTGCCAAGTTGGAGACCAAAAGAAATCTTTCACGCGGGTGTCTGAGATTTTCCCGTCTTGTCGAACCACCTGTGTTTGATTCTATTTCTCACTAATTCGTTAAAACAAAAATCCGGTTCTGTTCTATTGAAAGATGGCAACAAATAGAGTTATCTACCCTAAACGTAGTCTCCAGTGTACACATGTTGCGTCACCGTGTTTGTTTACCGCTGTCATATTGTGGCATAAATTGGGTCATGGAAGCTCAGATATGTTGTTTTCATGTTAATATTTAAAAAGGCCAAGTAAACCAACACAACTAAAGCAAATATTTTATCCTTTTTATTGCTGAACCGACAGTTGACGTCACAATACATTTTTACGGGAAAAGAAGCGTGAAATTCTTATCTCACCCATAGGTTGAGATAAGGATATCTCAACCTGCTAAAAATAGGTACCACGCTGTCTCATTAGTGAGAAGATGCTTTTCTTTATATGTTGCCATGGTGAATTGCCAATCAGCAGCAAGAACTTAAACTTATAAGGGAACTATGTCAGCTTTACTTCTGAATGATTTGGTTTGAATGTGCAGGACATTTTCTAATAAGCCATTTGCATGTATAGGGCATTAATGAACCTGGCAGCCAGGTAGAATTTCCAAACAGCTCAAAAATCTTAAAATTATATGATAAGCTTAATTTGGTTTAAATGAATGCAATAATACATGTGTATTGGAGAAGAAGCCGTCAGTATGTATTTCATATAGGTTCGCACGTAGTGGCCATCTAGATTTTTGGATCTAAACAGAAAACTCAAATGATTAGTCTATTGAAGATCTTGATGTGAAAGTTGAGGGTTTGCGAATAAATTGTCATGCCTTTGTTATCAGCCAAACATTGATCGAAATTTTCTTAACTCTTTTCATTGTGCTTAACTTGCAAAAAGACATAAACATCCTATCGCTTGTGAAAATCACAGGGTCTTTCCCAAAAAAGAATGTAAAAAACTTTACACCCTTGTCTCACTACCATATAATGCATGCACTAATTTAAAAAATAGGGCATCTAATGCATACATGTGATATTTCTCTTAGCCCAAAGTGTGAGACTGGACTCAATTTTGTGTGAGAATTGATGATTTTGTGTGAGATTTTTAGTCGACCCTGATTATTTTACTCATTTTCATTGTTTCATTTGGTTTGTTGTTTTGTTGTTTCATTTTATTGTTTAATAATTGTTGTTAGCTGGATAGGCCCTGTATTGAACATATGTTTTTCTTCTCTTGCCACTGTGTGAAATACTAAAGTCAACATTACAAGCAGTATGGAATGCATGGTTTACACAATAAAGTGCTACTGTCCTTCAGTCAGTAAAAGTATTTACAAGATTTAGCTCTTTGGAACACTACATGTACTGTAAAACTAGAATTTCAATATCACATGTATGATCTAATGGGACATTAAATATTTATGACCATGAAAATTACAGCCAGCTTTATTTACCGGGTATGTTCCCATCTAGCTGACTATGCCAAATTTTGCCTCAGTTATTAGAAAATGTTGTACAAAATATATTTTTTCTTGTATTTTTTCATCTTTTTTTTTGTTTTGTTGTAAATATTTCTTAATTCAGAAACAAATAATTTATAAAGTTGTATTTACAGCTAAAATAAACATATTCAAATCTAACATTATTTATTATTTTATATTGTAATTGTATTTCAAACTGCTTTCGACCATACTCCTTAATTAACTTCTCAAAAGTGATTGGTATCATATTTATTGATCTTTAATAGTGTAACTTCTATTATCAGGATTTCCCTATGCTACGAGCAATCCATTGTAAACAAAGATGATGGCTTACCAAAGTAACGAGAAGTTTCGTGCAGAGAAACTGACATTTTGTTCATTTTACTATTATTTATTTTTGCGTGAGATCGTCGTCTCATGTCGTGAGTGTGGGGACCTTGGAATTGTGTGATATTTTGTCTCACGTCGTGAGATATCACATGTATGATCTAATGGGACATTAAATGATACCCTGCCACACTGCATTGTTTTTAATATCAAGGAAGACCCCACCATGTTGCATTGATTTTAATATCAATGAACACATTTTACTGAATTACAAATCAGCCTATAGGAACTGCTGAGCATGACAACAGTCCATCTCAGAAGACAATTTTAACCTTGACCTTGGACCTATAACCATAATTTAATTGGCCTAATTCAAAACTACAAAATGATTGTGCCGAAAATTAAACATTATTTTTATTTTATAGAACTTAACAATTGTGCAATATTTTAACAAAATGTGCTGACATATTTTGAAGTTATTATTTGGGAACCGTCATCTGTTGACCAAAATCTAATTTGAATAGGCATAAGTCATTAATTGGATTGTGCTGAAAATTGAACTTGATCTTCATTTTAATAACTGTATAAAGTTTAAACAAAATCTGTTGATCTGTTTTTCAAGTTATCATCTGAAAACAACAGGAACATGAACAGACAGATGGACACTCATATCCATAAGGAGGTTATCACATAATACCCTACCACTTTGTGTGGTGGGGTATAAAAATGTTTTGACAACAAACACATAGGTTTATAATTTTTCCCATTATCAAAATAATTTGCATAAATGTTGCTTAAATAAAATTTATATGTCCTCCGACTTTCGATGGTGGTACAGAAAAATATCTGAAATTACAACATGCAGGTAATTATGCCTAGACCATTTATGCCCCACATTCCAAAATAAACTAGACAAAGTCGATCTAGCGATCATTGATACCCCGGCTTTTGTAAAGTTTTTCGTGGACTGTGACCTTGAAATTTGATGGATTTCCTCTAAAATCAATAGGCTTCCTACCAACCTGATATATAACAATATTCCAAAGTTTCATTCAAATCCGATGCATACTTTTTAATACTTGTCCCGAAACAACTTTTTTGTAAAACTTTCTAACGTTTTTCGTAGACTGCGACCCTGAACTTTGAAGGATTTCCCCCAAAATCGATAGGCTTCTAACCAACCTGATATATAACAATATCCCAAAGTTTCATTCAAATCAAATGTAAACTTTTTGAATTATCATCCGGAAACCAAATGTGTACGGACACACGGACATGAGGACCACTATATACCCTCGACTGTGTTGAGCGAGGGTATAAAAATTCCAACTCTTTAGACATTTTTATTGATTAACTACTGTGTGTTAAGTGTTCTATGTGATATCTATACTGTCGTCTGCATACCTGACTGACACAGTGAGCTTCATCTATAACAAATCTCGCTAGCTGTCCTCTCTGGTGAAGATTCTGGAAACAGCTGATGAGTTTGCCACTGGCTGATATCTGTTAATACATGCATAATAGATTAAATGTTATTTTGATAAATAACCTTTAATCTATAAAATATAATCTAAATTAATAAAAACCCTGTGATGGTTGGCATATTTGTAGCTCCACTTATAATGTGTTAACAATCCACCATTACGACAATCCTGGTCACTTTGATATTAAGTTACAGCTCATGTGGACAATTTTTGCAAGAGTTGAAAACCATTACTTGTTGGCATAGAAGAGTGTAACAAAGTGTCTCAAAAATAAAATAGAAGACTGAGGTAGTTTCCATAATTGTTGATGGTAAGTTTCCAGTTGTTGAAGACACATACCTTTTCAGGGGTTACATACAGTAGTGTTATTTCAGGTTTTCGACAATGTAGTTTCTTGTAGATAAAAGCTGTTTGCTGTTCGTCTAGATCTGACGACAACTGGCCTGCAGGTATCTACAGAGGAAAACATGAAATGGTTGTCAGACAGTATTATTTTTTAAAGTTAATCATTAGTTGTTGTTTTTAAACTGAATGAACAAACAGCAAATGTAATAATATATTAAAAAATGAATTCAATGTGCATATAATTGCCTTTCCTAACTTATTGCAACAAAAACTAGAGGCTCCCAGGAGCCTGTAATCGCTCACCTGGAATCCAAATGACTTAAACTATATTAAAATTTTTGAAATTAACAGTTTCAGTCTAGTTGTTATAGCTTTTAAGTTACTGTGCAAAAACTAAACATTTCTTCAAAAAATTTGTTAAATACAATAACTCCTATAAGGTGCCATCGACAATTTCTGAAAATTAAATGGTCTTTAGGCATTGTCCTTTAGGGTACTTTAGAAATTTACAGTTTTACTCTACTAATAGGTGCGTTATAGACTAATTTATAATTAAAAAACTGTTCATTGGTCCAAATTCATAATGAAAGGGCAATAACTCCTATAAAGAGTCATCTTGCAATTTTGGACTAAGCAATCATTTGTAGGGCTTCTATTGCTGATCATTTGTGCAATTTACAGTTTTAATCTAGCTACTATAGTTTTCAAGTTACAGGACAAAAATGGAAAATTTCATAAAAAATTGCAATTTAAGGGCAATAACCCCTATAAGGAGTCATCTGACAATTTCAGACCAATTAAATGAATTGTAGGGCTTTTTTTGCTGATCATTTTTGCAATTTATTATTTCACTCTAGCTGTTATGGTTTTTCAGTCACAGGACAAAAACGGAAAATTTCATAAAAAATTGCAATTTAAGGGCAATAACCCCTATAAGGAGTCATCTGACAATTTCAGACCAATTAAATGAATTGTAGGGCTTTTTTGCTGATCATTTTTGCAATTTATTAATTCACTCTAGCTGTTATGGTTTTTAAGTCACAGGACAAAAACGGAAAATTTCATAAAAAATTGCAATTTAAGGGCAATAACTCCTATAAGGAATCATCTGACAATTTCAGACTTAAATAGTAATATGTAGGGCTTGTATTGCTGATCATTTTTGCTATTAACAGTTTCACTCTAGCTGTTACAGTTTTTAAGTTACAGGACAAAAATGGAAAATTTCATAAAAAATTGTCATTTATGGGCAATAACTTATTTAAGGAGTTGTCTGACAATTTCAGACCAATCAACAGAATTGTAGGGTCTTTATTGCTGATCATTTGTGCAATTTACAGTTTCAATCCAGCTGCTATAGTTTTCCAGTAACAGGACAAAAACGGAAAATTTTGATAAAAAATTGCAATTTAAGGGCAATAACTCCTATAAGGAGTCATCTGACAATTTCAGACTAATACAGTGAATTGTAGGGCTTGTATTGTTGATCATTTTTGCTATTTACAGTTTTACTCTAGCTGTTATAGTTTTAAAGTTACAGGACGAAAACGGAAAATTTCATAAAAAATTACCATTTAAGGGCAATAACTCATATAAGGAGTCATCTGACAATTTCAGACCAATCAAGTGAATTGTAGGGCTTTTATTGCTGATCATTTTTGCCTTTTACAGTTTCACTCTACCTCGTATAGTTTTCAGGTTATATTGTAAATACCAAAAATTTTGACAAAAATCGCCAAAAAAGGGCAATAACTCCTACAAGACACCAATACACAACTTCGCACTAATAGCAACTATAGTAGACCTTAATGTGCTGATCAATTTGAAGTAACGGTTTTCTCTATAGCTATTATAGTTTTTTAGATAATGATCAAAAACCTGTGTTGACCCCCATGTTCTATTTTAAGTAACAGCGGCCATATTTGTCTGTTGATCAACACCCTGGGTACAAACTTGAAACTAGGACCCCTAAGGATGATTGTGGCCAAGTTTGTAAAAAATTGGCCTAGTGGTTTCAGAGGAGAAGATTTTTGAAAAAGTTTACGACGGACGACAGACGACGGACGCCAAGTGATAGCAAAAGCTCACATGGACCTTCGGTCCAGGTGAGCTAAAAATCCAACTTGCATTTAAATGACCTTGAAATGTAACCTCGAAACAATACTGTAAACGTATTAATTTTTGCGGATTCTAATTTTCGCGTTTTTGTCAAGTTGAACATTTTCGCGGGTACTGATTTTCGCGGAATTCATCGAAGATATTTAAATATGACTTTTAATTACTTTCCAAACCTACTTTAATCCTTTGAAAAAAGTTCACATACGTTAATGACGTGTGACTTTGTGTACAGAAATATTGACTTCCCCTGAAGCAATTTAGCCCTAAAGTGTTGATTTCATACTCACTTCTGGTATAAAATCCAAAGTGAATTTATTTTTACTCAGTTCAAAAGTTAGTTTCAAAATGTTAAAACGTTGGTTAGTTCGTCCAACAGAGACTCCTCCTCCGTCACCGCTTCTTCCTGATCCTAGGCAGGATGAAACACCAGAGAAGGCCGAGAATATTGTTTACGCAAATGAAGAAGTGCATAAAGTTACGAGTTCCACTAAAAGGAAAAGGGGGAACTATAACCACTACGACTGCGAGCAAAGAGCCAAAATTGCCCGTTATGCAGTTGAGCATGGGATAGCCAGAGCCGCTAAGCATTTCACAGGAAAGTTGGGTAGAACAGTAAATGAAAGTACGGTCAGGTCACTGAAAAAGTCGTTTGTTCAGAAAGCTAAAGACGATTCGTCGACAGAAATCCATGCTTTGAGAAGAAGTCTCGTGGGCCACCTACATTGCTTGGGAAATATGAGAAGGACGTCACAGAATATATACAGGCAATTCGTCTTGCGGGTGGCGTTGTCAATAGGTCGATTGTTATAGCGACAGCTCGTGGAATTCTGATCAACAGAGAAAAGTCAATTCTTTCGGAGTTTGGTGGGCATATCGAACTGACGAAAACATGGGCCCAGTCCTTTTTGCGACGACTAGGTTGAGTTAAGAGAAAGGGTACTAAAGCTGCTCGTAAAGTGTCGGATGACTTTGATTTTTTAAAAATGGAATTTTATTCTGAAATTCAGAAGAAGGTCAAACTTTATAACATTCCGGATGACTTGATTGTAAACTTTGATCAGACTAATGTGAAAATTATACCCGTAGGGGATTACACGTTAGACAAAGTTGGAAGTAAACAAGTACCGTTATTGGGATTAGAGGACAAACGTCAAATAACTGTTTTGTTAGCTTCCACATTGAGTGGTAAAATGTTGCCACCTCAAGTCATCTATCAAGGAAAAATGGAGATGTGTCATCCAAAATATGAATTTCCGGAAGGTTGGGACATCACTCATTCTGAGAGTCATTGGAGTACCGAGGAGACGATGCTTAGATATGCAGACAAAGTGATTATTACGTATTTTGAAAGTGTAATGGAAAATTACCCAATAAAAAGTAACATTAAACCTTTATGCATTTTTGACGTGTTCGCTGCTCATAGAACAGAGTCGTTCTTGGATAAATTGGAAGACAATGACATTAAATATAGATTCGTACCGGCTTCATGTACTGGGGAGTTACAACCCCTCGATTTATCAGGGAATGACGAATTTAAAACCAAAGTCCGTGAATCATTTGTGAACTGGTACAGCGATGAAATAAACAAGGAACTAAACAAGGGTAAATCCGTCCAAGATGTCAAAATCGATTAAAAACTTTCTTATCTTAAACCAAAAAATGCAGCTTGGATAGTTAATGCATTTCAACAAATTAGACCTGAAACATTAATTCGAGGTTGGTTTAAGTCGGGGATCAAAGAAGCCGTTGAGAAATGTAGAGATTAACTTCCCGTTATAAAAACACTCGTTAATTAATAAATCAACACTTCGTTGTACAATTGTTTATTGTAATCAGTGATCCGTACAATGACAGGTTACTAGTAATCAGGCCGTCTTGATGTACGCATTGTAAATAAATATGTATTGATTTTGTCAATAATTTGTAAAATATTCTTTGTATTTTTATTCACGCCAATTTAAGGTAAATAATATCAAACATTTGATTTCAATAATTGATTGACGAAAATATAAACAATATGTTTTTTTTGTAAGATACAATTTATAACAGTACTTCACCTTGCCCGTGTGTCTGTTTAGTATACCAAAGTTTTTCGAGGGTATCTATTTTCGAGCTTTTCTTGGTACCGCGAAAATTAGTACACCGCGAAAATTACTACGTTTACAGTATTTGTAATTGTCTTCAGACGTTAACAAATTTTAAAGAAAAACTATTTCGATATCAGCTAAATCAGGAAAGGCAAAATTGTGGAACATTAATATTCCCTTGATCTTCTATTGTACAATTTTTTAATCTATTCATAATATAAACAAGTTAAGGAAAAAAAACATTCAAGTATCTTAGGAAGTAAAAAGGTAATAAAATAGGACTTAAAAAGACGAATAGCCTTGACCACTGACCTTTTGACCTTTGCATTAGATATTATGTATAAAAACTTTGCAGTTATGATAATTCTTTTCATATACATGGACAATGAAAAATTTTTTAAAGTTATTTGACCTTGACTTCTAACATTGTGACCTTGACCATGCTGAAGTAGTGTTTGAAATTTCCAGTCATTCATTGGTCAATACTGACCTAGGTTGACCTTGGACGACCAAAAGTTGTATCCCACTCGTCCAATGGGCGACCACAGGTTTTGTGACTGACTGACCTCATTACATCTTTGCTAGGCTAGCAAAGATGACCTTATTAAAAACCATAGTTTTTATTTGAACAAAAAGTTTGTCTATTTGTTGAAATGTAATGTAATCAAAGAACTACACAGCACAGTTTGAATATGTATTGGTTTGTCCAGTATTGGTTCAGTATCACTAGAGAGTGACAACAACACTTCGAAGGATGCTTCAGTTTGAAATTTTTATTGGTGGACTAGTTTCAGCAGTTACCTGCCTTCATCAGAAGAATTTTTTATTAAATTACCAAGCTATGCTTGTAAGTATCTACACAGTATTTACAATATGTTTAATAAATCTCTTTTATAAAAACACTACGTTTTACACATTTATACTTTCATTTTTATGTTCTTTATTAACTTTATAGTATAATTTTAGTCGTCAATAGCTACCAGTGTATATTGTGACGCCATGGTAGTTACTAACAACTATAGTAAGCTCTGTAATTTTATGAAAAATTGTTCTGAAGACAGCATGAACCTACCAAAGCAAGTTGACCAAAAAAATTGCAAACTGAAGCATCCTATGAGGTGTTGTTGTCACTCATATACTAGTAATTCTTATATACTAACTACGACACTGCATACCATCGTTTACTACACAGTAATAAACCAAAGTTGGTGATGTCATCTGTGTTCGACATCTTTGTAAAATGTTTGACTTTATTTTAGAAGTAGGATTACAAAACCTTCTGAACTGAGAACTTTCACTTATATAATTGGAAAAAATATGCTTTTTGCTTATTTCCAAAATAAAGGCAGAAAAATCAACTGAATACCTTAATAAAATTGAGCCTTGTTACAAGTGTGTAACTATAAATACCTCCATAGAATTGAGTCTGGTAACCTGATCCTGTATCAAAGCCTTCAGTGGAGAAACAATGACTGACACACCCCCATTAACCAAAGCTGGCAGCTGGTAACACAGACTTTTACCTCCACCTGAAATGTAACATCATATATATCTGACACCTGTAGCTATCAGTATACATCTGACACACCTTTAGCTATCAGTATATATCTGACACACCTGTAGCTATCAGTATATATTTGACACACCTGTAGCTATCAGTATACATCTGACACACCTGTAGCTATCAGTATACATCTGACACACCTGTAACTATCAATATACATCTGACACACCTTTAGCTATCAGTATACATCTGACACACCTGTAGCTATCAGTATATATCTGACACACCTGTAGCTATCAGTATATATCTGACACATCTGTAGCTATCAGTATATATCTGACACATCTGTAGCTATCAGTATACATCTGACACCTGTAGCTATCAGTATACATCTGACACACCTGTAGCTATCAGTAAATATCTGACACACCTGTAGCTATCAGTATATATCTGACACATCTGTAGCTATCAGTATATATCTGACACATCTGTAGCTATCAGTATACATCTGACACCTGTAGCTATCAGTATATATCTGACACATCTGTAGCTATCAGTATATATCTGACACATCTGTAGCTATCAGTATATATCTGACACATCTGTAGCTATCAGTATATATCTGACACATCTGTAGCTATCAGTATATATCTGACACATCTGTAGCTATCAGTATATATCTGACAAACCTGTAGCTATCAGTATATATCTGACACATCTGTAGCTATCAGTATGGATCTGACACACCTGTAGCTATCAGTATGGATCTGACACACCTGTAGCTATCAGTATACATCAGACACATCTGTAGCTATCAGTATGGATCTGACACACCTGTAGCTATCAGTATAAATATATGACACACCTGTAGCTATCAATACACATCTGACACACCTGTAGCTATCAGTATATATCTGACACACCTGTAGCTATCAGTATACATCTGACACATCTGTAGCTATCAGTATGCATCTGACACGCCTGTAGCTATCAGTATATATCTGACACACCTGTAGCTATCAGTATAAATATATGACACACCTGTAGCTATCAATACACATCTGACACACCTGTAGCTATCAGTATATATCTGACACACCTGTAGCTATCAGTATAAATATATGACACACCTGTAGCTATCAATACACATCTGACACACCTGTAGCTATCAGTATATATCTGACACACCTGTAGCTATCAGTATACATCTGACACACCTGTAGCTATCAGTATACATCTGACACATCTGTAGCTATCAGTATATATCTGACACACCTGTAGCTATCAGTATAAATATATGACACACCTGTAGCTATCAATACACATCTGACACACCTGTAGCTATCAGTATATATCTGACACACCTGTAGCTATCAGTATACATCTGACACGCCTGTAGCTATCAGTATACATCTGACACACCTGTAGCTATCAGTATACATCTGACACACCTGTAGCTACCAGTATATATCTGACACATCTGTAGCTATCAGTATACATCTGACACCTGTAGCTATCAGTATACATCTGACACACCTGTAGCTATCAGTATACATCTGACACACTTGTAACTATCAGTATACATCTGACACACCTGTAGCTATCAGTATACATCTGACACACCTGTAGCTATCAGTATACATTTGACACACCTGTAGCTATCAGTATATATCTGACACACCTGTAGCTATCAGTATATATCTGACACACCTGCTGCTATCAGTACACATCTGACACACCTGTAGTTACATGTATCAGTATATATATGACACACCTGTAGCTATCAATATACATCTGACACACCTGTAGCTATCAGTACACATCTGACACACCTGTAGCTATCAGTACACATCTGACACACCTGTAGCTATCGGTATACATCCGACACACCTGTAGCTCTCTGTATACATCTGACACACCTGTAGCTATCGGTATACATCTGACACACCTGTAGCTATCGGTATACATCTGACACAACTGTAGCTATCGGTATACATCTGACACACCTGTAGCTATCGGTATACATCTGACACACCTGTAGCTATCGGTATACATCTGACACACCTGTAGCTATAGGTATACATCTGACACACCTGTAGCTATCAGTACACATCTGACACACCTGTAGCTATTGGTATACATCCGACACACCTGGGGGCCTCGGTGGCCGAGTGGTCAAGGTAGTTCGTTTACTATTGTTCACGTGGTCTGTCAACACTGAGATTGCGGGTTCGATTCTCACTGAAGGCACGGTGTACTCGACTCCAATCTTAATTGACAAGGATTGCCAGTTTTCCTACCGCAGGTCGGGGTTCTCTCTGGGTACTCCGGCTTCCTCCCCCAATAAAAACTGGACGCCATGAAATAGCTGAAAAATTGCTGAAAGTGGCGTTAAACACCATTCAAACAAACAAACAAACAAACTGACACATCTGTAGCTATCGGCATACATCTGACACACCTGTAGCTATCAGGATATATATATATAAAGGGTCTAAAACAATGCTGCTGAACCAGTACACTTATTTAGTATCGGATCGACAAACATGACGATACAGCATAAACAAAAAATAATAATATACAAGTCTAGAAGATTATGCAACGATACATATGACGGTGTTTCTTGTCATAAATTTAGACACAGACTGACCAACGAATGGCCTTAGTCATTGAGTGTCAATATAAATAAATTACGTAAACAATCATAACATATTCATCTTAAACTTTCTCATTTTAAATGAACCCAAAACTTTTTTAATAGTTGCTTCTCAGTCCGCTAACCGGGGACGTGCCGTGCTGTTACTTGGCTTTGCTCAAATATTCCAACAAGATGTAATCAAAATTATCAAGGTGACAAATTCATTACGCCAGACGCGCGTTTCGTCTACATAAGACTCATCAGTGGCGTTTAACTATAAATGTTTAAGATATTCTTCATTGGGAGATGGAATAATATTTTTTTCATTGGGAGATGGAATAATATAAGTCCACTGGGATCGTGTAAATACACAATACAGGCAGTTCAAAATATTATATAAAGGGTCTAAAAGAATGCTGCTGAACCAGTACACTTATTTAGTATCGGATCGACAAACATGACGATACAGCATAAACAAAAAATAATAATATACAAGTCTATGTTTGTTTGTTTGTTTGAATGGTGTTTTAACGCCACTTTCAGCAATTTTTCAGCTATTTCATGGCGTCCAGTTTTTATTGGGGGAGGAAGCCAGAGTACCCGGAGAGAACCCCTGACCTGCGGTAGGAAAACTGGCAATCCTTGTCAATTAAGATTGGAGTCGAGTACACCGTGCCTGCAGTGAGAATCGAACCCGCAATCTCAGTGTTGATAGACCACGTGATCAATGGTAGACGAACTACCTTGACCACTCGACCACCGAGGCCCCAATATACAAGTCTAGAAGATGATGCAAGGATACATATGACGGTGTTTCTTGTCATAAATTTAGACACAGACTGACCAACGAATGGCCTTAGTCATTGAGTGTCAATATAAATAAATTACGTAAACAATCATAACATATTCATCTTAAACTTTCTCATTTTAAATGAACCCAAAACTTTTTTAATAGTTGCTTCTCAGTCCGCTAACCGGGGACGTGCCGTGCTTTTACTTGGATTTGCTCAAATATTCCAACAAGATGTAATCAAAATTATCAAGGTGACAAATTCATTACGCCAGACGCGCGTCTACATAAGACTCATCAGTGGCGTTTAACTATAAATGTTTAAGATATTCTTCATTGGGAGATGGAATAATATAAGTCCACTGGGATCGTGTAAATACACAATACAGGCAGTTCAAAATATTATATAAAGGGTCTAAAAGAATACTGCTGAACCAGTACACTTATTTAGTATCAGATCGACAAACATGACGATACAGCATAAACAAAAAATAATAATATACAAGTCTAGAAGATTATGCAATGATACATATATGACACACCTGTAGCTATCAGTTAAAATCTGATACACGTGTAGCTATCAGCATACAACATACCCACCTGTTGGCATCAGTATAAAACAATCATTCCCCAATAATGCAGCATTGATGGCCTGCAGCTGATTCTGTCTGAACTCCCTTAGTCCAAACACTGTGGTGAATATCTTCATCATTTCTTTACAGTGAGGGAAGTTAAAATTGTCAAATATCTTATTCTCATCATCCCTCTTTTTATGTGCACTTTTCTGAACAGGGATTTGTGGAGCTGAAGACAAAGACAAACATGTATGCCTTTTGTTTGTTGTTTGGCTTGTAGATTTTTGTAACAAAATATATTGCATCCTTTGTGTTATATTTATATTTATATTACAAGAAACTGTTTTTAAAGTTCCACATGTAGATGACAAATACAAAACATGGAGGCTGTATCTATGAACAATTCCTGTCAACTTATGTGGTCTGCTAATTGACACTTGAGGTGACGGTATATCAGAAATAGTTAAATACCTTGTTATACATTAAGTGGTGACCTTTTGAAAGACTTTATTTTTTAAAACAATCTTTTATTATAATATGATCAATTTCCTTAAAGCAAGAAAGGTGGCAAAAGTTAAAAGACAGATGTGGAAAACCAAAAATTGAAGAATGTGTCCATAGGACACAGATGCCCCCGCTAAATGAAGTCCCAAACAGGAAGTAGTTGTGGGACAGGTCTGAAAGTGGCTTAGGACATACAATTTGTGATACTGAACCACCCTGCGAAATTTAAAATTGTTCTCATGTATGGTTTCTGAGAAAAGCTTGACGGAAATTTTCATAATCTTGTTCACACATTTTCATATCGGCCGAGTCCCAAACAGGAAGTAGTTGTCCGACAGGTCTGAAAGTCGCTTAGGATGTACAACTTGTGATACTGAACCATCCTGCCAAATTTCAAATTGTTCTCATTTATGGTTTCTGAGAAAAGCTTGACGGAAATGTTCATACTCGTGTTAACACATTTTCATATCGGCCCAGTCGCAAACAGGAAGTAGTTGTCTGACAGGTCTGAAAGTTGCTAAGGACGTACAACTTGTGAAACTGAACCACCCTGGCAAATTTCAAATTGTTCTCATGTACGGTTTCTGAGAAAAGCTTGACTGAAATTTTCATACTCGCATTAACACATTTTCATATCGGCTCAGTCGCAAACAGGAAGTACATGTAGTTGTCCGGCAGGTCTTAAAGTCCCTTAGGACGTTCAACTTACGATACTGAACCACCCTGCCAAATTTCAAATTGTTCTCATGTACGGTTTATGAGAAAAGCTTGATGGAAATTTGTACATACGGACGGCCGAATTTACCTACAAATGAAGTCCCAAACAGGAAGTAGTTGTCAGACAGGTCTGAAAGTTGCTAAGGACGTACAACTTATGATACTGAACCAACCTGCCATATTTCAAATTGTTCTCATGTATGGTTTCTGAGAAAAGCTTGACGGAAATTGGTACATACGGACGGCCGTATTTACGTACAAATGAAGTCCCAAACAGGAAGTAGTTGTCCGACAGGTCTGAAAGTTGCTTAGGACGTACAACTTATGATACTGAACCACCCTGCCATATTTCAAATTGTTCTTATGTACGGTTTCTGAGAAAAGCTTGACGGAAATTCGTACAAACAGGCGGACGTATTTACGTACAAATGAAGTCCCAAACAGGAAGTAGTTGTCCTACAGGTCTGAAAGTCGCTTAGGACGTACCACTTGTGATACTGAACCACTCTGCCAATTTTCATGTACGGTTTCTGAGAAAAGCTTGACGGAAATTTGTTCGGACGTATGTACGTACAGACAGACGGACGGACATGAGTTAAACTTAATGCCTCCCGACATGTCGTCGCGGGGGCATAAAAAGTAATGAAGCAGTGCTTAAAATGTTCATTCCTATAAAAGATACTTAATACTCACTTTCATAGGTGGATGAGTTATGTGGTGACAGTCTGTTTGAAATATTAGGAGTGACATCAACTGCAAGTAACAATATATAAATAAATCATGCTTTGAAATTTAAAACTTAGAATTATTTGTTTGGATTAATGCATTTCCATTAATTTATGCAACTGAACAAAATACAGCTACCAGTATATAATTAGGACATTTCTTGAAGTCCCTGTGTTGGTAGCAAACATTTAATTATATTTGTTTAAGTCTATGTATGGGTAGCGACCATTTTTGCATAGTTCTAAAAGATTACAATAAGCACAAACATGCCACAATAGGAACATTGCAGAATATGATTTCAAAAGGTACAATAAAACGAATTTAACAGTATTCTGAAATATCATTAATATATAATAATCATAATATAGTTCTTATATAAAATGCGTTATATTTAAAAAAAGATCACAATTTAACCTGAATTGTTCTACAATAAGTATGAAATCTGAATGTTTAGGACTTTAACACTTTATTTTTAGACTGGGACATAGAAATAACGACTTTAGGTTCATTGTGTATACTAGAAACGATTAATTGTACACTCGCTTTTTTTTGCGAGTGAACGAATTTAGTCCCATTACTCTTAATGTAGCAGAGCGGATGTGAATAATTCCCGGCACATTGATGTCTCCAAAAGAAGTTGCATATATAATCCACTGTGATCAATCTTGATATTTTTAAACAGTGTCACCATTTTTTTCACCGGTTTTGTGTTTTAAGATCGATCGTTATTGATACATTATGATAGTTATTGAAGTTTTTAATAACCTGCTGTGCATTGTGTATTAATTGACATTCCAGTCTGTTTAATTACATTAACTACACGAAAAATATTGAGAAACCTGAAACTGAATGGGGTGTTGCATCTTGGGAAGGTATATGTAAATTACTGGATTCATACTACGGAATGGTTGTTACAGTATCAATTAGCACAATTATACTAAAATTAGGTCATATTATCCATATACGGAAAAATGATTAACATAGAATTTTCCACGTGCATTTTTAAAGACAAAAAAGGAAATTTCTTAAATAAAGATTGTTTCCCGTTATTTTTGCAATGTCTGAAGCTTTAATAACGTACAGAAGATAAATATTTTGTTTGAATTTTGTATAAACAGACAGAAGTTACAATTTTTTATTTGCTTCCTAACAAGCAATAGGACTAAATTCTCCCATTAATCCGACAAATCACTAAACTAACTTAGAATTATAACGGCAATAAAATTAGGCCTATGTGTATACTGACTATTTGACAGAACAACAAAAGCTTATTAACAGAATTACCAGGTTTAGCATTCCTGTTTGGAGTTTCTATTTTAGGAAGATCTAGTTCTTCAGTGAAATCCTCATCAAAATCTTCTATTCCAAACATATCATCATCAGAAAAGCTTGTGTTGTAATCTTTCTTGGACATATCATTAGAGTTACTGCCCTTCTTACTTGGAACATTGTCCGTTATCCTATAGCTAAAATCAAAATCGTCCTCCATGGGTTGTGCATCTTCAAATAAATCATCTGCATCTGAATCATAATCAGCTGTGTTGTTCTGCACTACATGAGAAGTATTTTTATTAAAATTAAACACAGGACTAGCAGAGTTATTTCCCTTAGTTTGTGTCTGTTCTGACTGTAGATGTTGGATTGGAGACTTTTTACTGACAGCTGATATATAACTGGCATGAGATTGAGTCATAGGGGCATCCCCTTCAAAGAAACTTTCTCCACAGGTGAAAGGCGAAGTTATCACAGATGGATGAATATCTGACACCCGTTTGGATTGTATTGTTTTTGTTAAATTAGAGGTATTAGGTGTAGAGGTATTTGATGAGATTCTATGTGACAGCATTGAGGGACTAGACAATGGATTGAACACATGAGGACTTGGTTTGGACCTATTTGGCTGTTTGCTCTGAGAGACAAGTTGACAAGAGTCTTCTATAGATGACTTGTCTGTTATCTTCTTTCTGCAAACAAAATTGTTTCAAGTTAAAATAAATATTCTAGAGCCTTCTGTTATCACATAAATAGGATTTGGATAATTTATTATGGTTTTAAAGAATATGAATTTTTGCCTCTCATATCTTTGGACCTGTTTTCCAGCATTTTAAAGCTAAATGCAAATGAAAGGTACTTTTGTTAACATTAACAAGAAAATCTTATAAATGTGTTTGTATTGTTAATAAGGTATCAATCAGTTGACTACAGTGAGATTTAAGTTGCTCATCTTCCTTTTCAGGTTTATCAGTCAGCTGACTAAATTGATGAGCTTTTCTTTAAAAAGAACCTAGTTTTTTGCCATGAAATTGAGAGCAATTTGAATGGATCACTACCTTTTAAATATCATTTTATAAGCATGTTGAATAAATTTCTATTGTGTAATGTCTCCCATATTCAAAGTACCAGATTGCCAGTTTTCCAACCAATGGTCTGGGGTTTCCTTCAGGTACACCTGCTTCGTACCCAAATAAAAACTGGATGCCATGATATCGCTGAACAATAGCTGAAAGTTGCATTAAAAACTATTCAATCAAACAAACAATATTCAAAGTACCAATATTGGATGACCTACCTCAAAGCCAGTAATGTCTGAAGTCTGGTGTAATCTTGTCATAACATGGACATCAAGTCATTAATGACCTACCTCATAGCCAGTAATGTCTGAAGTCTGATGTAATCTTGTCATAACATGGACATCAAGTCATTAATGACCTACCTCAAAGCCAGTAATGTCTGAAGTCTGGTGTAATCCTGTCATAACATGGACATCAAGTCATTAATGACCTACCTCAAAGCCAGTAATGTCTGAAGTCTGGTGTAATCTTGTCATAACATGGACATCAAGTCATTAATGACCTACCTCAAAGCCAGTAATGTCTGAAGTCTGGTGTAATCCTGTCATAACATGGACATCAAGTCATTAATGACCTACCTCAAAGCCAGTAATGTCTGAAGTCTGGTGTAATCCTGTCATAACATGGACATCAAGTCATTAATGACCTACCTCAAAGCCAGTAATGTCTGAAGTCTGGTGTAATCCTGTCATAACATGGACATCAAGTCATTAATGACCTACCTCAAAGCCAGTAATGTCTGAAGTCTGGTGTAATCCTGTCATAACATGGACATCAAGTCATTAATGACCTACCTCAAAGCCAGTAATGTCTGAAGTCTGGTGTAATCTTGTCATAACATGGACATCATGTCATTAATGACCTACCTCAAAGCCAGTAATGTCTGAAGTCTGGTGTAATCCTGTCATAACATGGACATCAAGTCATTAATGACCTACCTCAAAGCCAGTAATGTCTGAAGTCTGGTGTAATCCTGTCATAACATGGACATCAAGTCATTAATGACCTACCTCAAAGCCAGTAATGTCTGAAGTCTGGTGTAATCTTGTCATAACATGGACATCAAGTCATTAATGACCTACCTCAAAGCCAGTAAGGTCTGAAGTCTGGTGTAATCCTGTCATAACATGGACATCAAGTCATTAATGACCTACCTCAAAGCCAGTAATGTCTGAAGTCTGGTGTAATCCTGTCATAACATGGACATCAAGTCATTAATGACCTACCTCAAAGCCAGTAATGTCTGAAGTCTGGTGTAATCTTGTTATAACATGGACATCAAGTCGTTAATGACCTACCTCAAAGCCAGTAATGTCTGAAGTCTGGTGTAATCTTGTCATAACATGGACATCAAGTCATTAATGACCTACCTCAAAGCCAGTGATGTCTGAAGTCTGGTGTAATCCTGTCATAACATGGACATCAAGTCGTTAAAGACCTACCTCAAAGCCAGTAATGTCTGAAGTCTGGTGTAATCTTGTTATAACATGGACATCAAGTCGTTAAAGACCTACCTCAAAGCCATTAATGTCTGAAGTCTGGTGTAATCTTGCCATAACATGGACATCAAATCATTAATGACCTACCTCAAAGCCAGTAATGTCTGAAGTCTGGTGTAATCTTGTCATAACATGGACATCAAGTCAATAATGACCTACCTCAAAGCCAGTAATGTCTGAAGTCTGGTGTAATCTTGCCATAACATGGACATCAAATCATTAATGACCTACCTCAAAGCCAGTAATGTCTGAAGTCTGGTGTAATCTTGTCATAACATGGACATCAAGTCATTAATGACCTACCTCAAAGCCAGTGATGTCTGAAGTCTGGTGTAATCTTGTCATAACATGGACATCAAGTCATTAATGACCTACCTCAAAGCCAGTAATGTCTGAAGTCTGGTGTAATCTTGTTATAACATGGACATCAAGTCATTAATGACCTACCTCAAAGCCATTAATGTCTGAAGTCTGGTGTAATCTTGTTATAACATGGACATCAAGTCATTAATGACCTACCTCAAAGCCAGTAATGTCTGAAGTCTGGTGTAATCTTGTCATAACATGGACATCAAGTCATTAATGACCTACCTCAAAGCCAGTAATGTCTGAAGTCTGGTGTAATCCTGTCATAACATGGACATCAAGTCATTAATGACCTACCTCAAAGCCAGTAATGTCTGAAGTCTGGTGTAATCCTGTCATAACATGGACATCAAGTCATTAAAGACCTACCTCAAAGCCAGTAATGTCTGAAGTCTGGTGTAATCCTGTCATAACACAGACATCAAGTCATTAATGACCTACCTCAAAGCCAGTAATGTCTGAAGTCTGGTGTAATCTTGTCATGACATGGACATCAAGTCATTAATGACCTACCTCAAAGCCAGTAATGTCTGAAGTCTGGTGTAATCCTGTCATAACATGGACATCAAGTCATTAATGACCTACCTCAAAGCCAGTAATGTCTGAAGTCTGGTGTAATCTTGTTATAACATAGACATCAAGTCAATAATGACCTACCTCAAAGCCAGTAATGTATGAAGTCTGGTGTAATCTTGTTATAACATGGACATCAAGTCATTAATGACCTACCTCAAAGCCAGTAATGTCTGAAGTCTGGTGTAATCTTGTCATAACATGGACATCAAGTCATTAATGACCTACCTCAAAGCCAGTAATGTCTGAAGTCTGGTGTAATCTTGCCATAACATGGAAATCAAGTCATTAATGACCTACCTCAAAGCCAGTAATGTCTGAAGTCTGGTGTAATCTTGTTATAACATGGACATCAAGTCATTAATGACCTACCTCAAAGCCAGTGATGTCTGAAGTCTGGTGTAATCCTGTCATAACATGGACATCAAGTCATTAATGACCTACCTCAAAGCCAGTAATGTCTGAAGTTTGGTGTAATCCTGTCATAACACAGACATCAAGTCATTAATGACCTACCTCAAAGCCAGTAATGTCTGAAGTCTGGTGTAATCTTGTCATAACATGGACATCAAGTCATTAATGACCTACCTCAAAGCCAGTGATGTCTGAAGTCTGGTGTAATCCTGTCATAACATGGACATCAAGTCATTAATGACCTACCTCAAAGCCAGTGATGTCTGAAGTCTGGTGTAATCCTGTCATAACATGGACATCAAGTCATTAATGACCTACCTCAAAGCCAGTAATGTCTGAAGTCTGGTGTAATCTTGTCATAACATGGACATCAAGTCATTAATGACCTACCTCAAAGCCAGTAATGTCTGAAGTTTGGTGTAATCCTGTCATAACATGGACATCAAGTCAATAATGACCTACCTCAAAGCCAGTAATGTCTGAAGTCTGGTGTAATCCTGTCATAACATGGACATCAAGTCATTAATGACCTACCTCAAAGCCAGTAATGTCTGAAGTCTGGTGTAATCCTGTCATAACATGGACATCAAGTCATTAATGACATACCTCAAAGCCAGTAATGTCTGAAGTCTGGTGTAATCCTGTCATAACATGGACATCAAGTCATTAATGACCTACCTCAAAGCCAGTAATGTCTGAAGTTTGGTGTAATCCTGTCATAACACAGACATCAAGTCATTAATGACCTACCTCAAAGCCAGTAATGTCTGAAGTCTGGTGTAATCCTGTCATAACATGGACATCAAGTCGTTAATGACCTACCTCAAAGCCAGTAATGTCTGAAGTCTGGTGTAATCTTGTCATAACATGGACATCAAGTCATTAATGACCTACCTCAAAGCCAGTAATGACTGAAGTCTGGTGTAATCTTGTCATAACATGGACATCAAGTCATTAATGACCTACCTCAAAGCCAGTAATGTCTGAAGTCTGGTGTAATCTTGCCATAACATGGACATCAAGTCATTCGTACTGATCTTTCCAATGATACTACATATCTCATCCATGATTTTGAGTAACACAGTTAGCATCTCAACCTTATCTTCTGAGGACAGCTATCAGAGAAATAAATACAGATGGTTCCAGGTATTTTTAAGCTAATGTTTGTTGAGTCAAATGAAAGCAAAAAATAAATTTAGTGATGTTATTGTTACTACCAATCAAATGACATTTTAAAAAACCAATTTCGTCCTACAGTAGTCCCCCTCTTATACAATCCCTTCGCCAGCGACCACCCGCTTTATCCGGCCAAAACCCTGATGCATTAAGTGTTTCTAACGTAAAATTACCTTTCACGAATGACCACCCCTCAAACGCGACCAGCGACCACGTTTTTTTGACACAAGACGTAAAATCCCTTCAGGAACGACCATTTTCACTGACCAGATGTTTCTTTTGGAAGTCTCGAATAGAACGAGATTTGGTTTTATTATCGTAAACCAGTTCAGAAACAGTTCAACAACCTGTAAACAAAATGTCAAAATCGTGTAAAAGAAAGGTTTTTAAACTGGATTTAAGGGAAAAACAAGTGGGATATTGTAGATCAGTTTAATTTCGGCATTACGGAAATCGAGTTTATTACAAGAAGACTGAAATATTCAACAAGGAGATAATAGTACAATGTACCAACATAATCATAAATCAAAATTTACTACAAACGATGTCAAAAACATGGGTCAAGTGGGAAACTGGAAACAGAGAAAAAAACTGGATTTTTCCAAATAAGACGGAACCTTAATAAACTACGAAGTGGAACCTGGACAGAAAATAAAAGTGATAAAAACAACGATAATGCAGATGAAACAGGAACAGAAACATTCACTGTTAAGAAGACTTGTAATTGTTATATTATCAATATCATCTAGATAAAAATGAATTCTTTTTATTTTTATTTATACTGAATAATAAAATACAAATACTTATTTTGTGTGATGCTTGATCACTTCACAGCTTTATCTGCTAACCAACAAACCAAGGTCTATACACCTGTATAAATTGTATCCCCTCAAGAAAGACCACCCCCATTATAAGACCACTTTCATGACTCAGATGGGGTGGTCTTATAAGAGGGGGACTACTGTACTTTCTTTCTTAAGAAGTGAAGGACTTTACTTAGGAAAGACAAGTGTGGGCACAAAAAATAAATTTTGTCATAAGCATTAAGTAAATAGCATTAGTTATCAGCAGCAGCCTGTATACCAAATATTGTAACCATACCATGCATAGTTACAGAGGAACTGTCCTAATACAAAAAATAGCATATACTCTGGACTGTGAAATTGAGGTCAAGGTCAGGTGACACCTACCAGACAGTCATGTACTATTCATCAGCAACCTATATACCAAATATTGTCATCCTACCACGCGTGGTTACAGAGGAACAGCCTTAACCTAAAAACTTTAATGTAGTCGCTGGACCGTGAAATTGAGTTGAGGTCAAGGTCAGGTGCACCTACCAGACAGTCATGTACTAGTCATCAGCAACCTATATACCAAATATTGTCGTCCTACCACGCGTGGTTACAGAGGAACAGCCTTAACCCAAAAACTTTAACGTAGTCCCTGGACCGTGAAATTGAGGTTGTCAGGTGGCACCTACCAGAAAGTCATGTACTAGTCATCAGCAACCTATATACCAAATATTGTTATCCTACCATGCGTGGTTACAGAGGAACTGTCGTAACCCAAAAACGTTAACATAGTTGCTGGACCGTGAAAGTGAGGTCAAGGTCAGGTGACACCTACCAGACAGTCATGTACTAGTCATCAGCAACCTGTATACCAAATATTGTCATCATTCCATGTGTGGTTACCGAGGAACTGCTGTAACCCAAAAACTTTAACATAGTCGCTGGACTGTGAAATGGAGGTCAAGGTCAGGTGACAGATGACTGACTGGCAAGTACTCATCATAAGCTACCTCTGGACCAAATTAGATGGACCTAGGGCTTGGGCTTACAAATATATGGAAAAAAAAAATGTCCAAGTGTTTGCGCCACCGGATTCCCATACATATGTCTCGCCTCCAGCGACTTTCGTCGCAGGCGAGACAAAAACTGTCTATAATGGTACACAGTTTGCTGTGTGTTCCAATTACTTGCTTAGGGTCAGCAATTTTCCTACAATTACTAATTTGATCTCATTGGATACCATTAAATGCAATAGGCCCACAGTGCCCTAATAGAACTGATGACAAGTGTGGACACAGAAAGATGTCTCGAAGGAATTCCGCATCAGTAACAAAAAAAAATTACGTCATAAGCATTACATAAATAGTGTTAAATTGTTATCATTTAAAATATACAATGCATGGTAACAGAGAAACTGACCAAATCATAAAACTTTAACTTAGTTACTGGACCATAAAATTGAGGTCATGGACAGTTGAAACCTACGAGACAGTCATGTACTAATCATTAGCAATCTATATAGCAAATACTTTCATCCTACCATGCATGGTTACAGAGGAATTGCCTTAACAAAAAACATTAACATAGTCGCTGGACCGTGAAATTGAGGTCAAGTTCAGGTGACAGGTGACTGACTGGCAAGTACTCATCATAAGCTAAGTTTGGACCAAATTTGATCGACCTAGGACTTGGGCTTACAAATATATGAAGCAAGATGTCCAAGTGTTTACGTTGCCGCCGCCGGATTCCTGTACACATGTTTCACCTCCAGCGACTATCATCACAGGCGAGACAATAAAAAAAAAACAATATATATAATATTCATACATAGACTGAAAATATAAAATTTATTTGTACAAGCCTTTGAACCATGTAGAAATTTGAGGCTCTGCTAAGTGGCAAGTACAAACGAACTTTATATTTTCTGACAATGTAGGAATATTGTTTTATCCTGCAACCCAAAAATACATGTTAAACTACTAAAAACAGTCAATTCGAGCCGATTTCAGAGTTGAAATTTAAGGCACATATTCTGGTGATACTTTCGTCACAAACATCATAAACAGCAACAGAATACTAAATATCGTAAGAAGCGAGGTCAAGGGTACCAGATTTCAATAGGCACATCAAAAATTATTTCAGCTACCTTTATTGTACAGAAATCACATAATTGCACGATAAATTTATATATATAAACCACTGAAAGTCGCCATTTAACCCACAAATACACAACAGGATAAAAATACTTACATCTGCCTTATCTATCAAAGGATGTTTGGTAATGTCTGTGTCTGAAATATAACAATATCACATTACAACATGACAAGATTCTTTTAGTTGTCCTTTTTGAATTAGACCATTATAGTGTTTTTACCATGCAGTTAAGATTTTCCATTAAAATACTCCAGAGATTCTAGCAATATATGATTTTTCTATGTATAAGCACTGGTGCAAAAAAGTTAATCAACTGCACAGAGTGAATATTGAAACAAGTGTGGACACAGAAAAACGTCTCGTCTGCATTCCGCATCAGTAACGAAAATAAATTTCGTCATAAGCATTACCTAAATAGCATTAAATATCGGCAGCAGCCTGTATACGAAATATTGTCACCATACCATGCATAGTTACAGGGGAACAGCCGTAACCCAAAAAACTTTAACATAGTCGCTGGACCGTGAAATTGAGGTCAAGGTCAGGTTGAACCTACCAGACAGTCATGTACTATTCATCAGCAACCTATATGCCAAATATTGTCATCCTACCATATTATCGTAACCCAAAAACTTTAACGTAGTCGCTGGACCATGAAATTGAGGTCAGAACAGGTGACAACTACCAGACAGTCATGTACTAGTCTTCAGCAACCTATACACCAAATATTGTCATCGTACCATGCATAGTTACAGAGGAACTGTCGTAACCCAAAAACTTTAACGTAGTCGCTGGACCGTGAAATTGAGGTCAAGGTCAGGTGACACCTACCAGACAGTCATGTACTATTCATCAGCAACCTATACACCAAATATTGTCATCCTACCATGAGTAGTTACAGAGGAACTGTCGTAACCCAAAAACTTTAACGTAGTCACTGGACCGTGAAATTGAGGTCAAGGTCAGGTGACACCTACCAGACAGTCAAGTACTAGTCATCAGCAACCTATATATCAAATATTGTCATCCTACCATGCGTGGTACCAGAGGCACTGTCATAACCCAAAAACTTTAACATAGTCGCTGGACCGTGAAATTGAGGTCAAGGTCAGGTGACACCTACCAGACAGTCATCAGCAACCTATACACCAAATATTGATATCAAGGGTCTGGAAGTTTTCCCTGCCCATTTCGGTCATTTTTCCAGCCAAGAAGTTACCATATTCCATGGTAGTCAATATTAGTCTGGGGTCGTTTCGTACCGAAACTTGTTTGCACTTCGGTCGTTTTAGCCACGATAGTGTGAGTAAGCGAAAATATATGTAGAGATATAATCTCCAGCCTAAAAAATCTTTATTGTAAGATGACATGTTGTCTTTGCAACAAAATAATGGCAAACAACGTTGTTTTGATGAATATCCCGGCGAGTTTTTCATTTACCAGAAATAGGAAGTTGTCACCTATAATTGCAACAAGTTCGGCCAGAATTGAATTTATGCGTTAATCTGCGATGGATTCTTTTAACAAGTTTTTTATAATTAAATGAATAATCATTTTTGTTCTCATTATTTTCAAGAAATTTTTCTTCAAATTGGTTTTCTTTTGATTTATGTAACGTTTAGTTACATTGGCGCTTGCGTAGTGTACAATTTTGAACGCACGTGTTTTTCGTACCACTAATACCGTAAAGTTGTCTTTTTTTCTTAGAAATGTGAAACAGAAACAATCTATTATATTCAATCTCTGTATATTCAAAATGTTGTTGCAATAGTATGTTTACGATATGGATGAAACAGATCGGTCACCACCCGTTTACCTATTACGTAATCACCGGTCGGTGGTCAATAAACACATGTCAGTGACAGGAAATAGCCTCAGGGTTGATTTTTTAATACAAATATTTCTAGAAGAAATTAAAGGGATTAAGTCCAACAAGTGATTATTATACAATATTACTTTTTTGATGTCCGATTTGAGCAAATCGTAGTCGGTCATTTTAGTATAAATTTCGGTCATGTCCGGCAAATATGACCGTTTCCGGACCCTTGATTGATATCCTACCATGCGTAGTTACAGAGGAACTGTCGTAACCCAAAAACTTTAACGTAGTCGCTGGACCGTGAAATTGAGGTCAAGGTCATGTGACACCTACCAGACAGTCATGTACTAGTCATCAGCAACCTATACACCAAATATTGTCATCCTACCATGTGTAGTTACAGAGGAACTGTCGTAACCCAAAAACTTTAACGTAGTCGCTGGACCGTGAAATTGAGGTCAAGGTCAGGTGACAGGTGACTGGCAAGTACTCATCATAAGCTACCTCTGGACCAAATTTGATGGACCTAGGGCTTGGGCTTACAAATATATGAAGCAAGATGTCAAGTGTTTACGCCGGATTCCCATACATATGTCTCGCCTCCACAAAAATGATCAAGAGTGCCTTAGAACACATCAGATTGAACAAGTGTGCGGAACTTGTTTCCAGCACAAGTTTAATGAATTAGTTTTGGCACGATTGATCATTTTTTCAATATTATTGATTATATTCTTTTTAACACTGACCAATATTAATATGTCACCGAAAACCCACAGAAACTGTTTTGAATGTTCTTGTGCATCAATGTTTACTATTAACGTCATTAAAGCCATTCCTTGTGACATTACTTCCAGGGAGTAAAAGAACTCAATTTATTTTACAATTGATTTGCCAGAATTTACATGTATTTTGCAGAGAAATCTCAATATCACATCACTGTCAATGTAAGAAATTTTTAATAACACACAGATAGCAGATATATGGAAGTGTCTGTTGTTCCTGAACAGTTGTAAAAGAGCATCCTTTAAAAATGTTAACTATTCTAATTTAAAACTGATCAGTTTGTGACTTTTTGCCTAGTGCTTTACTCCATAATGCTACACATGAACAAACACACAAGATAATTACTCAACACAATGTTTACCTGTACTAGCCATGTTAACTGTTCTGTTATTGTGAGTCTCCATCTGTGTTTCATCATCTGAGTCATGTTGTGTCCTTCTTCTCTTTGCTTGTGGTATGCTGTCTGTATTGTTGGCATTGTCACAGAAATTTTTCTTTTATAATAAAAGTTATCAAATAAATTCCTTTATATGATAATATGTATAGATAACATATTATACATCTGCTATATTCAGATAGCATTAGGGTATGACTGCTTACTAGAACTTATTTGAAGTAAATATTTAGTTCCAAATCCAAATTAAAAAAGTAAAGAATACTGTTTATTTTCAACATCTGTAACCAAAATATCACTATGGAAATTGTTTCAACAACTTATACTTATACTTATCTCAGTATACCAAACAACATGGGAAGAAGTTATAAATACCTGTGATGCAATGGTACTGTCATTTCTTCTTGATAATGTTGGCGAGGCTGAAAATAAAAAAGGCTGTACACATGTAAATGAATTGAATCCTACCACAAAAAGGCAGCTGCAGAATTTGTACACAAGAACCTTGATTAATTCCCTCCTGTTCATTGATGATGATCCAATAATGTACAGATAATCAAACATATTGTCAACTTATCATAAAAATTCAGCCGTCTATATGTGTAAGTAGACTTTCTGGGGGCAATCAAAGTTATTACCTTCCAATTTTTCCCTCTTGCATACAGTCAATCATGGATAGGAATCACAGTGTGACTCGGTCACAGCAATTTAAAAATTGTTAAACCCTCTTATAAAGAGAGAAATATCTTACTAATGCCATGATTATTCAGGGCATTAGTAAGATATTTCTCTCTTTATAATTAATCCTTAAACCTTAAACAAACCTGGCACATGAAAATCTGTAAGGTCATCTTCATCATCCGACACTCCAAACATACTAACCAAAGTGCTGGTAGGAACTTCCACATTTTTACTAGATAGCAACAAGGGAGATATTTCTTTCCTTTTTGTACCACTTAAAGGAACTACGGGTGCTACCTTTAAAGGAGATCTGCAATTTAGAGAAAATATCTGCTGCAATTCAGCAATAGCCTAAATTTTCTTTAATTTCTAGTCATTTTGACAACCTAGCAACATAGAAAGTATGTTATTAGTTTTTGGGAGGAGATTGCTAGATATGGGAACTAGAACAAAACACATTTAAACAGTGAGAGATATATTAATATTGTCAATTAGTCTATACAGGGCTTGTACATACTGGATATATTTTGTATAATTAAGGAACTATTTATTTGGTACTGAAGAACTATTTGGCTTGTATGTCAACATATTTTCTTTTTTTTCAATTTTTCAAGGGAAATAATTAAACAACTGTAATATTCATTTATTAAAAAAAACATTAGTTTTGAACATCGGGGGATATTGTCAAAAATAAAGACTTACTGTATCTGTCAAGGAACTGTTTGGTAAGTGGTAATTTGATAAAGGCTGGTCATGGTAAGTGTTTTAACCCAGTATTATAAAATCATTTTAAGGTTACTGACAAACATAATAAACAAAAAGGTCAGTATTCATACCAATCCCCTAAATAACAAAGAAAAAGAACCGCTTGAAACACCATACTTAACATGTGTTTACCTCTGAGGAGCTACTGTGGCCACAGGTTTGTCTGCCTTACCCTTGGCAAAACTTGTTATAGATGTCTGGAATTTATTTTTCTAAAATAGAATAAAACTTAAGTCAATCTGTGTAGGATATAAAGGCAACACATTTCTTTTTTCTAAAAGCGTACTTTGTTTCTCAGCAAATTAAACTTGTTACCAAGACAGTTTTGAAAATTCTTTATTGACAGAGGACTTAAAAAAACTTTTCTGATTGTTGATTATGTAATATGTAAGTCTGAAAACTCAGAAAGTATTAGCTAATACTAACTGATCATACCCCTGCTATATTACTTTATACGAAACAATAAAGATTACAGACAAATAAAAGACAAAAAAATCGAAGAATGTGTCCATGGGACACAGATGCCCCCGCTAAATTAAGTTCCAAACAGGAAGTAGTTGTTCTGAGAAAAGCTTGATGTAAATACGAACGGACGAACGAACGTAGGTACGTATGTACAAATGAAGTCCCAAGCAGGAGGTAGTTGTCCGACATGTCTGAAAGTCGCTTGGGACGTACAACTTGTGATACTGAACCACCCTGCCAAATTTCAAATTGTTCTCATGTACGGTTTCTTAGAAAAGCTTGACAGAAATTGGTATGGATGTACATACGTACAGACAGACAGACGGACAGACATGAGTAAAACTTGATGCCCAACGACATGTCATCGCGTTGGCATAAAAATGTCTAAAATATTGTACCACTGACATATCTCCACCAAAATATCTAGAGACATGACAGAGACAAAGAAAACATGGAGATGTTTGATTCAGTTTGGCTCTTCACATTTTAGGGTTATTTCAAATCTAAATATAATATCAAACCTTCTGTAATTTGTCATCTGTCACTGTTCTCTTTGAATTCAATGTTCCTCCATTTTGGTTAGATGATTTTAAATCAAACAATGCAGTGTCAAAATCATCATCAAAATCATTTATAGTTATAGGGCTGGACTTTGCTATGACGATCTTATGTTGCTCTGCAGTGTCTGGTGGTGCAGAGCAGCCATTACTTCTTTCAGTACTGATCGATGTTTTACTCAAACTTAAACCTGGCTTTTTAAATGTAAACTTCCTGAAATGTTTACAACTATTTAAATAGTTACAAAGCCAAAAAACACAGTAAAATAATTATTTAATTTATGTTATGTAAGGCCTCATTGTGATTAGGTTTATGTTATGTCTGCTTTTATTTGTCAACATGTAAACTGCTGAAGTCCTAGCACATTGGCATAGATGTCTGCAGGATCTGATAAAACAATAATGACAAAAATTTGTCTGACATCAGTACACTTCTGTAAGTGTCTAACAATGGAAATCAGGAAAGTAGTATCAAGTTCAGCTCAAGTCAACTAATAATGGTACATATGTATATGCAGTACAATTATGAACCAATCTTCATTTGAATTTATAAAGGATCCAATAAACAACCCATCAAACCAGGTGTTGAGAATTAACTTGTACACGTGTATTTGTGTGTGTATTTTTTTTTACATGTTACCAGTTCACAAATATGGCCAGTCCAAATCTGTGATTGTTTGGCATGCCATACTTTAACCAATTTTATACTTTATGTTTAATGCGAAATGATCATGGTGTTCACCCATCCAAGTGTTCTTTCAGTTAAATATTAAAAGACATACCTTTTGTTTACATCATTATTCATGTTTGTAACATTAACAGCTGATTACAAATAACTCGGCTTAAATTTGTTGATTATCTTCACCTGAAAAAGATTAAATAATCATTAAGGAAAGTTGTCAATCCCTGTCAATTTAGAATGGAGTTCTGCCCAGAGTGAACTCTAACCATCAACCTCAGTGTTGACAAACCATGTGATCAATAGTCTATGACTAACTTTATGGTTGAGGGTAAATCATATACTAGTATATACATGATATATAAAAATAAACCAGCAGACCAAGTATGGAACGTTGAGGAATGCCATACTTGATAGGTTTTTCAGAATCAGAACTACTAGTACTAATTTACAGAGTAAAAAAAGGGTATTATTGCCAAATGGAGTCTTATGAAAGCCATAAATAAGATCATTAGTCACTAATTAGAGCACTGAAATGTTTACAATATTGTTAGATTCCAGTCCATTATAAACATTTGTGTTGTTTTCTCCCTTTTGTCAAGAATAAAACAAAGAATACATTGTTTATCAACAATATTGATATCAATGCAGCTTCTTGTTAAATTGATGAAACAAGTTCAGATTTTTTCTTTGTATTCATGACAATAGAGATTAATGATCAAAAGAGATAACTTGATAACAAACGATTAAAACATATCATGATCATTAAACATGTTAAATATATCTTATTATTTAATTTATTACAAATTGTGAAAACAGTCAATATTCCTATAAGAAAATTAGGTTATTTTGTATACAAAACTTATTTTCTTGTACTAGTATAATAAGCAAAACACACAGTTACAATAATAGGAATACGAGTACAGTGATTACCAGTTAACTGGTACTGAAATGACTAGAATTGAGATTCAATGTCAACATTTTAATGACAGTGAGATTTATGTAGATTGTGTCTTGCGCATGATAAGTATAGAAGCAAGTGATTTAAAAACTGTTGCTGTTTTAGATCTAGATTTTCAACCACACTGCTATATCATGGCACCCATTTTAAATTGGGGAGGAAGATGTAGTACCTGGAGAAAAACCAGACATTCGGTAGGAAAACTAGCAATCAATGTCATATAAGATAATGATTGCAGTCAAGTGCCAGCAGTGAGACTTGAACCCACAACATCATGGTTGACAGACCATGTGATCAATAGTAGACTAACAATCTTAACCACTTGGCCATTGAGGCCCCCAGGGATGGTTGGAGTTGTTTTATTATGCAAAAGATGTTTTGGGGCAAAATATGGATTTTTATGCTCCTGAAAGGGGAGGGGGGTATTTACCTTTCAGTGGTCGCACTAGGCTATAAATTTCTGCGTAAAAAAAAACCACAGTAATGGTAAAAATCTGCATGCAAGTGGTTGAAATTAGCGTGACCCAAAACACAATATGACATACATTTGTACATGTGCTTATTGATTTGTGAAGTTTCAGATTAGATATCGTTTTTTTAAAGGTTTGATTGTTCAATATAATTTAATTACTGCAATATCGTCTTCACTGTTTTATTTAAGAATAATACTAGTATGATTGGTTGATATAAAAAATTATTAAAAGGGTCTTTCTCAAAATGTGTATTTTAACACATGCCATCAGATTTAGTAAGTAGAATATCAGCTGATTTGAAAATCATGAAAATGTTTAACAATATTATTTGAACAAATAAAATATAATTTAAAAATTTGAAAGGAACATCAGCTTGGTTCATATCAGGTCAGAGTCACAATCTGCGATATTATTATTCTCTGATAATACATTTTGAGAAGTTCCCCCACTTTCATCATTACCATTTCTATTTATAAACGAAAACAAAATCCCTTGATTTCGAAGATATTGGCTTTAATATAAAGATGAAGGACACCGTGCAGCAACTTTTTGACCAACAAAAAACAGGTTACGATCAAATAAAAATGATTTATATATATGATATACTATTTATATAGAAAACTTCAAAACAGGGACAGTCCAATATGTACATACTATGACTAAGTTAGTATAGACTGTCACAGCCTAGGAATATTGAAGGGATATCACTCGCCTGATAGGTCACACCTATTTACATATTATAAATGTATTTCTATCGACTATACTGGTCACAGAGTAGTTCTCGCCACCCGATCTTTCGACAATTTTTGTGAAAAATTGTCATTTGAAAAATGATAAACGATGGAAGAAAGTGAAATCCATCAAATGAAGCCTTTGCTGTCGATTTTAATGGAAAAATAACGGCAGTCCCCAAAATTGCGAGAATTGCTATTGTCATTTTAATGGCGAGAACTACTCTCTGACCAGTAATCATGGTAATTAATATGAATGCAGGCGCAGCCTTAAATGCGAGCATCGCACATTGTTCATGTCGTTACTTCAGAGCCCCCTAACAGTGCCTCTACATTCCATTGATGACGTGACGTAATAATGTGTTTGTGACGTCACAAAACTCAATTTCAAATACAGCGTTTCAGATTGAAAAAATTTGTCTGGCATTTTTGTGGTAATTTCAAAAATAAGCACTTTAATTTAGCCGTTTGTAAAAAAAAAGGGGGAAAATACCGAGTCTCGCTAACGCGAGACCCGGTATTTTCGTAAATTCCCAATGCATTCCGAGTAGCCCAGGTTTTTTTTTCGATGATCATATTTTGGGTCTCGTGCAATTTGGCAGACTCTGTACATTAGAGAGCTTCGCTTCGCTCGCATATAAATTTAATTTAAATTTCTTGAGACTGAGTTGATTCTCCATTGCAGAATCTAAACTATTTCACAGAAAAAAATTCAGCGGCATACTTTTTCGGCTAAGGAATGAGAAAAAAGAACTGAGTCCAAGCAGAGTTGGAAAATATTCCATTTTGTTTTGTTTTGTTTGTTTGTAATAATACCTATACATAATCGGCGCTTTTCAGAGTTTATTTCTCGCGCGCCTGGTTAACCGGAAGTCTAACTACAAAACCAACTTCCTTTTCCGGTTAGAATACATAGGTTAGTGTTGAATTTTTCGTGTGTCAACTAATCAGTTGTAAATCCTTTCAAGAATTTGGTTTATATCTATTGAAAACTTCTAGAAGTTGTTGTTTGATCATGTGCGAAAATAAACATGTTATTATTTCTGCATATTACGAGCATTATAAATTGTTGTCTTACTTAGTCATAGGGGGTGATGGTTGTGATCAATAAGTCTTTCAGGGATAGAAACGAAGAAAGCCAACTGACTTACCAACAGGTCAACTTAATTCCAATACTTCGTAGCCCGTCCCATGGGTTTACCTGGTTTTTTTGGGAAAAAGGACCCTGAGGGAAGTTTGGGAAATTTGTATCGGCATTTGCTTGAAATTGGGAAAAACAAGAACACAATTTTGAAATAAACATATTTGAAGGAAATTTCATATTTTCTGCCATCAAAAAGTCGCCTGTCAAAGTTTGTTTTAGGTGTATTGATCACTTTGTTGAGATTTTTGTCAGATTTTGAATTTGATTCTACATTTTTTGTTGTACATGTATTTTCAGTTTCAGACTGTTCTGAAATGATGTTATCTGATTCATTGGAAATAGAAATGTTAATTGGGGAACTGTCTTCGTATTTATTACTTTCAGAAGAACATTTTTCAGCAGTAATATCAATGTCACTTGCAAGATCCACACTGACACTGACAGTGTCCGTAATTGCCAGTTCAGGGGCAACATCGTCATCGTCGGCTTTTGGTTCGGGTTTAAGGAACGTTGTGATTTTTTGGCATTTTCTGCCATCTTTCGATTTTAACTTTTTGGTGTAATATTTCGAGTTATGCGACATGATACATGACTGGTCGCTTTGTTTATTTCATTCAATCAAGGTCAAAAATATATCTAAATGACAAACACCACGCTCCCTTTTTACAAACGCAAAAATGATCAAGATATCGAATATTTCTTCCTCTTTATTGGAGATCTTAAAATCATTTCCGGTTTCAAATACATGTTTCACTTTGATTAGAAAACTATGTTTTTACCAGTTTTAAACACCGTCAAATTTATTACGATACATAAATTGGGAATCGGCAGCATTGGGAATTTTAGCAGTAGAAATTGGGAAAAAAATAGGATATTTTGCATTGAGATCCTTGATAAATCCATGCGTCCCTTTGTTGACTCTCCCTTTACTCGTCGCTAATATTGGCGGGGGGGGGGGTCTGGAGATACATTAAATTAAATGTTCCCCATAAGCTCTGTCTGTCTGTGCCTTTGGTTAATTTAGAAACAAGCCTGCAATCTTTGCTTCTACAGGCAGATGTTTGCAACTCTAAAATAACCTTTTTAGACTTTGCAGTAATAAATTTTGGGTGAACAGACCTAGTGAAACTTGATAATTATTTACAGGACAATTATAGGTCCAGTAAAGACGCAAGGACCTTTGAACTATCTTCAATAAAGGTAACAACAAAACTACAGAACTGGGATTATCAATCTCATATATCCAAGAATAAAAGGCAAAGACATACCAGAGAAATTGTTCATAGAAATAATTTGTTGTTTACTTGACATGGTACATGAATAATAAAATTTATTATTATCATTTTTTATTTATTCCTGATTTGCATATTTTCTTTTTTTCCCGGGGACAGCCCCGTCATAAAATCGTAAAAACATTTCTGTTTACACTGGAAACCACGTTTTTTATAGACATGCGCAATCGATACTTTCTGATTTGCATATTGTTTGTAAAACCAGGAACGTATGCGTTCAACGTTCCTGTTAAAACATGGTTTGGAAATTAATCAGAAAATCCATACAATGCCGTGGAAGTTGCTAAAATAATATCGATTCTAAAAGATCACATTAAAATATCGTAAAGGGGAATTCCGCGATTTAGTGCTCTTCAGAAAATCAATATACAGCGCCGTGGAAGTCGCTAAATGATACAGAATCGATTGTTTACAGAACATTGTGTCATCGGACAGGCCGGAGAGTGACAAACACACATTTTACATGTTTTATAAATATATTTTTAATAACCAACAACAAAAAAATTACAGGACAGCAGGTCATGGGAATTATCTAAAATTATCGGACCTCGTACAAATTTGCTGGACATGACCGACGGTCCGACGATGTTTTGCTTGGACTGGGTGAAGAGAAATGAAATTTTAATGTAATGAATTTGGTCAATTTTGCAATAATAACCATTCTCTTAGTATAAACAATCTCAGTTCTCACGCATTGAGTCTGCCCACCGGACTAAATTGATATGATAACGCTTGGACAGGCCAAAAAATTGTTCTTCATTAGTTTGAAAGTTGGACATTGTTATTATAAAGTTCAAGGCCCCCTGATGGTTCGTTCACGGAAAGTACTCATCTAGTATCTGGTTATACTGATTCACACAGACTTCCAACTTTTGATCAAAGGAATTTGACCCCATATCATTTGGGTCGAAATATTGCCAGACAACGAAAAAAAAGTATTGTTGCGAACGAAGTGAGCGAAGGAGTCTAACACAAACGTAAACAATTCCTACCCCCTACCTTTGTTGTTGAGTTTGCTTTGAGAATTTGCACTGACAACATGATTGTAGGTGTTCTACTTACTCACGGACATTTATTCTTTAAGATTATGACATCGATTCCTTTAATATATCCATATTTTTGCAACCGCGAAACTTTTTCTTGGACTGAAACACTTTCTTTACTTCAGGGAATCTTCCATGGACGATTGTTCCGCAGTAAATGACAAAAATTAATGGGATAAAACGGTAAAAACAAAACTTTGCTTTGTATGTAAATGAAAAAATATTTAAATCCTAATTTTAATTATATTTTGTAAAATTAAGTTTTAATCGAATTGTTTACATTTCTAGCAGTAGCACATCTGTTGATAAAGGGATGTAACCCAATGACATCAGCCATGTGCTCTTCGGTTTGCAATTTCCGGATAATTTTTCTCTGGTTCCGACTTCGCGTTTAACTTTTTGTCATTTACTGCGGAACAATCGTCCATGGAAGATTCCCTGAAGTAAAGAAAGTGTTTCAGTCCAAGAAAAAGTTTCGCGGTTGCAAAAATATGGATATATTTAAGGAATCGATGTCATAATCTTAAAGAATAAATGTCCGTGAGTATGTAGAACACCTACAATCATGTTGTCAGTGCAAATTCTCAAAGCAAACTCGACAACAAAGGTAGAGGGGTAGGAATTGTTTACTTTTGCGTTGGACTACTTCGTTCGCGACAATACTTTTTTTTCGTTGTCTGGCAATATTTCGACCCAAATGATATGGGGTCAAATTCCTGTGTTTTGATTAAATGTGTAAAATCAATCCCAATTGCAAATATCTTGCGTATTTAACTCCTTTTTGAAATACATAATATATATATCTCTACACTCTTATATGTAAATTTTGAAGAAAATAATGAAAATTATTACTCTATTAAATGAAAAACCAAATTTATTCACACCCAGTTTTTTTGTGAAAGATTAATTACAGAACTTTTAAATGTGTTTGACTGTGTCTAGAAGTGAAATATGTATTGCATGTTGAATTATATGCTAAACTATGACAAAGCGTTGAATAACACAGTTATCTAAATAAAGAAATGTAATTTATTAAAAATAATGAGTTGTACAAAAAAGGAAAGAAGACAGGTGTCAAGATAATGCAAAATGTTTGTACATGGCACATATCTGGTGTAGCTTTATTGTTTATTTGTTATAAGTGCCAATGTTAATAGTAGCTTTGTATTTATATCAGTTATTATCTGTTATGTTCCAATAATTGAACACAAACAAATTAAGAAAAATATTAATACTATATCATTTATTACATGTATTAATTCAACACAGTTACCCAATGTTAGAGATAACACACACGCACACAAAATTGCATGTGATGCACGAAATGTACAATGTGACGTGCAAAATTGGACCCTTTTTAAATCAGGACACCACAGTGCTTTCCAAAATTCCTGGGGAGAACCATGTGTGATGTAATTAACAAAATACAGAAAAAAAACTCGCCAAAATTTTTTGAGAACTTGGACCACTTGTGTTTAGTCGCTAACAATTTAATTTTATCCAATATGTGATTTGGTTTCACCATTAACTTTCTTAAAGCGAAACATTCAAGTTTATGGCACTTAGTGTCATGTTTTCCTTTGATTTTCTGTATGTCAAACTTGACAATATTTCCAGAAGACATTTACTGATAGCCATGATTATGCCTTTTAATGATTAGGCAGATAAAATTTCCCATCTTCTTGTATTAAACATTAAAAATGAAGATTTTACTAGTTTTTGTAACTTTTTTATCAATATGTGAAAAACAAATATTTATATACATTTATTAATGTTAAAAACTTTTGAGGTTCATGACTTTTAAATTTCTATTTACTAAACCGTCATGCTCATGATCATTCGATCAACATCTTAAAATGAGGTTGACTCTTTTCTTGCGAAAAAAACGGATCTGTTCAAATGTTTTGAAGACCAGAAAGAAAAAATACAATTTCGATCAAAATTCAACATCGGATGAAAAAATATCAGGAATTTCAAAAATGTGTATGTTTTTTCCAAATGGCCCAAAATTACAGTCGACGGGTTCGTAAACCTAAAAATCAAAAATCAATGGCCTTAATGAAAAATCGTAACTGTTTGATAAACAAACACTTTTAAATGTTTTAATCATTGGCTTTGATAAATATATATACTAGTAAGCTAAAATTGAAAAAATAAAGATAATTAGTTATCAATGACCTCATGATAGTTTCTGTTAGATGTGTCCCATATAGCTGTTGCTTTCAGTACAGCTTTGTGAATTATTTTTGGGTGTAATAAAATGTTATTTTATTTATATTCTGTAGACACATTTGCCCAGATAAAGAGTTATGAACACAGTTACGAATATTATGATGTTTATGTCTGTATCTACATGTATATAATGTAGTTAGATGTAAACAATGGCAACATCAGACAAATTTGGTCTGGCAAAAGGTGCTTCGGTCCAGTATTTCTGGGGAAATGGGTGAACCAGTCGCAGTGATATTTTAGGATGCATAAAACTTGAGCTGAAGCATGTACTGAAAAAAATGTCACAACCTGCAGTGTTCTATGATTCCCATTTCTCGTCACCCGTGGAAAGTGATTTCTCAGCACGGGCAAGAAAACATTAAAAGTCAGGATTCTTGAAAAAAAGTCCATACTTGCTCTATGGATGATACAAAAATACATAAATTTTGTTCAACAGTTTAATTTTGTAAAATCAAGTGTGGATGATTATTTTCGTTTTTTTATTTGATCAATGTTATATAGGTGCTTGTAATTCGATTTTTCACCACTGCTGCAAAACATTTTTGAGATCAAATATAAATGCAATTTTTGTTAAAAAAATTATACAGCAAGAAGCCTAAGCCAGTTTTTTAGACAGAATTGCAAAATAGTCGTTGTTTCCAAATATAAATGTACTGTAAGTACAAGAAGAAAATCTTAATTGGTATCTGTATATTTTTCATTCAAAAATTAACATGTCCTTAAAACTTTCTGGGAAAGTTTACTTGAGATGTGGGAAAGACAGTTTATAGAAGACACCTTCCCGTGTAAAATTCAGTTTGCAAAATAATCGGACCAAAATAATCTGACGTGGATTACTACTGAAACAATTTTGATCACCTAGCAGGAATTTTGGTTGTTCCGAGTGACTTAGTTTTAGTCCGTGAGTAATTGACTTAAACATAAATAAGTATACAAGACTTGTTATAATTTCAGTAATTTGTATAAAATACTGTATTTTCATTTCAGATATGGCTGTTAAATACCAAATGGCCGTAGGCCTTAACAAAGGCCATAAAGTAACCAAAATTGATAAAGCAAGAAAACAGAAACCCTCATACAGAAAAGGGGTAGGTAATTCTTAAAGCTAATTAAAATCATTCTTAAATATAATTAACATCACTCACAGTCGTCCCTAAGGTTTTAAGGATCAGAGAAACTAATGTGATGCAAAAAGTAAACCCCATATCAGAAAAACAGAAAAAGAGAATTACCGTAATACAAAAAATACATACTCAGTAGGCAGTCTTCTAATTAAAGCAGTGGTCTGATGCCAGTGGCATGTAAAATCTGGGCCTCTAAAATGGTGAACTATCAATACCCGACTGGTGTGTGCCAAAACAATAAGCTGATAATTCATTTTGATGAATTGGCCAGAGATGCATTACATTTATTTTTATTTGCCATATAATTTCTTGCAAAAACAATTAAATTAATATGTTAAACTTGTGCTGTTGGCACTATAAAATTATGTAACCAGTCTTAGTTTCTGATCACGATCTCTGAAACATTTAAAATTGGGGAGGGTTGTTGTAAGCAAAAATGACCTTCAATTTTATTGTCATTTTGGTCAGTTTTTTTTTTTTTTTTCACAGCATCATGCTTATGTACCATTTTTTAACAAACTTAATTGACTTAAAGCAATCAGGGCTCGCGTTGGAGGGCAACACTTCGCCGTCGATCATCTTCAAAAGCGAAGTGAAGTCGCCCTTTCATTTTGTAGAATTGCCTAATGTCGCCTTTCAAATTTTATTCCCATTTTGGTAAGAAATCTTCATATTTTTATTCCGCGTCATGTTTATTATGTTTACGCGCCAAAGTTGAACTGGTACCGTTTTAACTTTTATTTGGTATATAAAGCGTAGGTTTAAAATATAACCGGAAACCAGTTCAGAGCACAAGAATTGGTGAAAATTTCCGGAGCGGATATGAATTTGGTGCCGGAGATTGCAAATACTACGCTGATAGTGGTGAAATGAGTTTTGCAATGATAGACATGTAGTAAAAATAGTATTTTGGCAGTTACTTAAAACAAATTTAAGTTAAATATGTTTATATACTTTTAACAGTGAATTTTACAATTTTACATAATACATTTTGTGTCACAATGATGTAATTTTCTTCTTCAAGCTTTTGAAAATGTGTGAAATAAGTATACTGAATAGTTTATCAAATCTTTAATACTTTATCCTCAATAATTTAACTGCTAAAAAAATATAATAAAAATGCAACTGCCAACACTAAAAAAAAACAACAAAGTAAACAGGATGCTTTCGCGACATATACTGCAACTTCTCCCTGTTTTCCACCCACTTCTCCCTGTTCTATCCTCACTTCTCCCTGTCAGCCACCCAAAAGTGACTTCTCCCTATAGTTTTGACCCAGCTTGAGCCCTGAAGCAATAACAAACTGTAATAAGCAAAGCATAAAATAAGAGCAGATACCAGTTCATAACATAGGAAAATATGAGAATTTCTGGCCAGGATATAAACTCTGCTGGAAATTGGAAATGCGATGCTGGTCAAGATTTTGGCAGTCAGTATCTAAAAATTGAATTTTGATCTGTTTAAATATTTTCAAAAGTAAATTTAACATTAAAAGTTTGTTGCACTAAGTGCTATGTTTTCCTTTAATTTTTTTCTTGTTGTGTGGAAACATTATTTCAACAGGCACTTGTTCATCATTAGGAGGAGGGGGCCTCGGTGGCCGAATGTTTAAGTTAGTTCTTCTACTAACTTTCATGTGGTTTGTCAACACGGATTTTGGGTTCCATTCTCATCTTAATTGACAAGGATTGCCAGTTTTCCTTCTCCAGGTGAAGGGTTCTCTCCCGGTACTCCAGCTTCCTCCCCCAATAAAAACTGGACGCCATGATATAGCTGAAAGATTGCTGAAAGTAGTGTTTAAACACCATTTTTTTAAACAAAACAAATCATCTTTAGGACAGTAATAAGACGTATCTCGGATGTACACAAATGGCCCGTAATCCATTTGAAACCAGCAAATTATACGAAAAATGAGTTAAATACGCAAAATCTTTGCAATTTTTATTTGTATTACATATTTTATCGAAAGGTGGAAGTCTGTGCGCATCAGTACGATCTACGACACTTTTGTTTGCATATATTGACCAGGAGCACCACTTAATCATGTAAATCGGATTACCTGTAAAAACATCAATTTGGCGATTAACTCCTGCTGTTTAAAACTATCGAGGTGAAATAATTAAATTTCCTGTTAATTGGCTTTGGGGTCATAAATATGTCGTTTTACACTTGGTAGAATTAATTTGTAACGAAAAATTTTAGTACTTGTTGGAAATCAGGTGACGAAATTGATTTAGAAATCTATCGTCAATTTTCAAATGATTTCGTCAATGACGAAAGTGGCGAGCGCTAAAAAATTCTCTGCACTGTGTTGCGGAGTGAAGCTAGTTACATTTTAACTGACAATTTTATAAAACATAATTAGATTGGCAAAATATTTGCAGACAGCACTGTCACACAGAACCAAAAAAACTTCGAACACATAGATAAACCAGCTGGCTTTCAGATGAACAGACTGAAAATCTGTGTCCCCCCAAACTTTGTTGTTGGGACATAATAATTGTGTGTGGGACAGGATTCAGTGTGTCTGTTAAAAAAACAACAAACTAATTTTGTATGCATAGCTTACATTCAATATTAACACCTTTACTAAGAAAATTATTTAACCATGTCTGAAATTACGAAGTACAGGTTTAAAATTTACTTATTACTGTGTTTTATTTTGATTTTCTAGAAAGCTACAAAGCATGCCAAATTTGTGAGAGATTTGGTAAGAGAAATTACAGGTTTTGCTCCCTATGAGAAGAGGATGCAAGAATTGTTGAGAATTTCAAAAGACAAAAGAGCTTTGAAGTTTGCCAAGAAAAGGGTAATTTTTGTCACAGTGACAAACTTGTCATGAATTTAATTTAAATTAATTTTTAACAGATATAATTTATTTAGCAAAATTTTTTCCTACTGAAATGAAAAAGTGCTTAAACATGTGTAAGAATATAAATAATGTTAACTAGGCCAATATTAGCATAGTAGCTCCTGGTACTTTTTAATTTACAGTCAAGGCATGAGATACACAAATTATAGTTTTAATATTAAAAATCAGAAATCTATGGTAGCATGTATCATTTCTGCATTGTCTTGAAAGTCCTCGTACATTTCTTTTTTCCTCCACCAAAAGGGACTGCCATTTTGGCACTATTATTATACAAGGAGTACTCCCAATCTCCTTCAGGATTGGACGATTAACCTCAAGAATGGGAAACATATCCTCTATCACTCATGCTTCAAAAGACGACCAGTTACCGAAACTACCTGAAAATGATTGACTGGCTTAAACGAGTGTACAGATTCGGATGCATGAAAATTACCCAATTTAGTAAACATTTGGCTTGATTTGGTCATTTTAAGCGTAAAATATGCGGCCTAGGCAGAACACTGATTATCTCGTGTATATAAGTATGTATTTTGTCAATAACAGTCTTTATCCTTTTTCACCATTTTTCGTATCAAAGTGGCGGAGTATTATGAAATGCCCTCGGTATCGATACGAGTGTCCGTCGGTCTGTGGTTTCCATATGATAACTTGAAAACGCATCAACATATTTTATTTAAACTTTGCACAGCTATTAAATAGGTATACCATAAAATGAAGATCAAGTTTGATTTTCAGCAAAATCCAATTTCTAGTTTTCGACTAGGGCCAATTCAAGGGGTTTTTTGTTAAACAATTGGCAGTTTCCAGATGATTACTTGAAAACGCTTCAACAGGTTTTATTTTAACTTTGCACAGCTATTAAATACTATAAAATGAAGATCAAGTTTAATTTTCAGCACAATCCAATTTGTAGTTTTGACTTGCACCAATTTAAGGATTTTTTTGGTCAACAATTGGCAGTTTCCATATGATAACTTGAAAACTCGTGAACAGATTTGTTTTTAACTTTGCACAGCTGTTAAGTGGTATAAAATGAAGATCCAGTTGAATTTTCAGCCAAATCCCATTTGTAGTTTTTGAGTTGTGCATATTTGAAATAATTTTTATAAGTCCAGGGTCAAGGTAAAAATTGTCTTCCGAGATCGACTGTTATCATTCTCAGCTGTTCCTGTAGGCTGTTATGTAATTCAGTAAAATGTGTTCATGAATATTAAAAACAATGCAATGTGGTGGGGTATCATTTAATGTCCCAGTAAATGCCCTATTTATTTTTTTTAGCTCACGTGTCGGAGTACTTTTCTGTCTGCTTTCCATAAACTTTCATTGTTTAATCCTGATACCACTTGAACTTAATTGATATAAGCCATAATTTGCAGGAATAATCTTGGTTAGGTTCTCTTAAGGTATTTTTATTTCATCTTGATTGGGAAAAACATGCCAGCCATGTTCGTAATAAATTTTTTACTTTAAAACATTGACAATCCACTGTGTCCCATGTGGGACATAGGGAGGCTATAGTGGCTTTTCATCTTCCTCTGTGGACTTGGCTTCTCCCAAGGTCTTGCCAATATTTTGTAGGTCTGATGTCAGCACTCTTTGCCAGGTGTTCTTTGTTCTGTGGATTCTATACTATGGCTTGTTGTGTGATGTTTGAGCTAGGTTTCCTAAGGGTATGCCTGATCCAGTCCCATTTTCTGATGGTAATATCGACAGGTTGCTTATTGGTCTTCTTCCACAAGTCAACATTACTGATGGTATCCTACCACCTAATCCCAAGGATGTTTCTTAGGCACTTGTTCACAAACGCCTAGACTGATTTGATGAATGTTGATGTTTCTCCAAAGGTTCCAGACCTACAAACATGATAAAGGAGAACAGACTTCATGTTGGTGTTAAATATTCTGATCTTATTGTGTGTTCTTAAAGCCTTACTTCTCAATACTGGTCTTCACCTGGCAAAATCTTGCTGGGCCTTCCTTTTTCTTGCCTTTATGTCTTCATCTGTGCCCCCTGATGTACTAACAATGCTTCTTAGGTAGGGGAAGTCGTTTGTGTCGTCTACTTCGATGTTGTTTATCTTGATTGGGTATTTTTGTTTGGTGTTGATTCTCATTAATTTTGTATTTTGGTTATTGATGTAAAGACCCGTTTGTTAAGCTGTTATTTCCAGTTTGGAGGCTTGATGTTGGAAGTCGTGAAGATGAACTTTGTAACATTAAGGTATGGAATGTCCTTGAACTAAGTGCAGTACTTTCCTTCAGGGAGATTTTGTTTCCGATTTCCCCAGAAACAAAAAAGCCAACTGGATTGTTACTTTGCTGGATTAAAGTATAGGAAGTTCTTTTCAAAGGTTCTTTTTTATATGCAGATCAGACTTCTAACATGACCACTACGAGTTCTCTAATAAGATTTAAATTTAAAAAGGTTTAGAACAAGACCACAGTAATAAATTAAACATGTACATAGGTTTTGCACCTGTTGCTATCTTGTTTTTTACAAAGAACTATTTGTTTGGTTGAAAAAAAATCAGATATAAAATCCTAATAATAGGCTTTTATATTTTCAGTTGGGAACACACTTCAGAGGAAAGAAGAAGAGGGAAGAAATGCAATCTGTGTTGCAGAAGATGAGAAAAGCTCACAAGTGATCTGTATAAAAATAAAGAAAAAAAACTAACTTTTGTACTTTTACATGTGGCTGATAGCAACTTCTAAGGCAATGATACTGTATTAGGAATGCATTTGTTAGTTGATGAATCCTCTACTAGACTTGTACTAGTTAATTCCCTTGATTAACTTGAGTTGGAAAGCAAAATTAATCTTTAAGTGCTCTAATTACTTTCTTTGTGGATTTGAATGGACAGATTTACCTCACTAATATCTCAAGTTGAGGCCTTGTAAATGTTTGCTTGATGTTTATCCCTTTAAAATTTATGTAACCAGCCAGTGGCCTTGTAATCGTTCCGCTGATTTCATTTCTTTGTGGATTTTAAGAAAAAAATTAGCTCAAGTAAGTTGTTCTAGAAATTTTGTTGGAGAAGATTTCAACAGGAATTTGTATACTCCTCACAACAAAGTTTTGGAGGGAATAATGTTTTTGACAGCTCAGTCCTATTCTTGCAAGTGCAACTCCTCTGATTTTACTGATCTCATTTTTTTGAGATTTGGTCGGAATGAAAGATGCGTATCAACAGAAAGTTAAGATCAGAAATTTTTTTTAGGACTTTTGAACTTTGAAATTTCTAAAAATGTATTTTTGAAACAACTGGTTAGGGGTTCTCCTGTGAACCTACTGACCAGAATTTTATGACAACTTTGTACTTATCAGGAGGAAATTGTGACCATTTATTTTGTGTAAAATTTACGAGGCATCTTACAAAAAAAAACTTGTTGAACGTTTCTTAAAATGTGTGTATGATAAGCACTTATTCTCCGAAACTTGATCAAAATTTTATAGAACTAGAAGGTATGTTGGATATGTGAACATGCTTTCTAAGGTTCTTTAATGAATTGTTTATTGATGTATGTGAGCTTCTTTCTTATTTACTGTTATAAGGTTATGGGACATAAAAGTTGGGATTTTTTAGATTTCTGGCTATAGCTCCACAATGCTCTTGAAAATTTTCTTGAAGTCTGAGGGATTGTTTATTTTGAGAAATGCAAGCTTACTTTAGTTTTTGGTAAAATTCCTTTTTAGCTCACCTGACCCAAAGGGTCAGTGTGAGCTATTATCATCACTTTGGGTTCGTTGTCGTCAGCCGTAAACTTTTCACATTTCAATCTTCTTCTCCAAAACTCCTTGGCCAGTTGGAACCAAACTTGGCAGGAATGTTTATTAGGTGGTTCTTTACAAAGTTTGAGTTCTTGGTCCTGATCAAATATCAAAATATAGCTGCCAGAGCCATTAATGCGTTCTGATTGGCTGAATTTAGATGGTCCTCTACAAAGTTTGAGCTATTCTCATCACTTTGCATCCGTCGTCGTCGTCGTTGGCCGTAAACTTTTTACATTTCAATCTTCTTCTCCACAACCACTTGGCCAATTAGAACCAAACTTGGCAGGAATGTTTATTGAGTGGTTCTTAACAAAGTTTGAGTTTTTGGTGCTGATCAAATATGAAACATGGCTGCCAGGGCCATTAATGCGTTTTGTGCCAATCCAAGATGGCCGCCATCACAGGACATAGTTTAACATACGACCCTTAGGGAAAAACATACAAAAAACTTCTTTTCAGAAACTGTTCAACTATGAAGCCAAATTGTGAAGAAATGAAGGTTGGATAGTTATCTTAATATTTTGAGTTTTTGGAGCCAATTGCGTATTCAACATGGCTTCCAGGGCCACTTATGCGTTCAGATTGGCTGAATTTCAGAATTCTTCTCATAAACCGTTTGCCAGATTTATTTGAAATATTGCATTAATGTACCTTAGATTGTCCTCGACACATTTTGAGTCTTTGTGGTGATCCAAAATCCAAGATAGCCACCACGTGGAACACAGCTTAACATAGGACCCTATGGGAAAACTATACAAACAGCTTCTCTGAAACTGTTCCTCACAATAAAACCAAATAATGCAGAAGTGAATCTTGGATAGTAATCTTATTTTAAGATTTGAGCTGATAGGAAATTCAACATGGCTGCCACAGCCAGAACTGCAAATGCGTTCTGATTGGCTGATATTTTAAAATTCGTTTTCTCACAAACCGCTTTGCAGAATATGTGATATAGTATGGTCCTTACCAATTTTGAGTTTTTTGTTTTGATCAAAAATACAAGATTGCTGCCACCATGGAACATCACTTAACATACTAACCTATGAAAAAACAAAAACTGCTTCTTATCAGAAACTGTCCTACAAATGACTGCTGATTGAAAATTCAAAAAGTTTTTTTGTAAGTCAGGTGAGTGATACAGGCTCTTAAGAGCCTCTAGTTCTTGTTATTAGCTCACCTGACCCAAAGGGTCCGTGTGAGCTATTCTCATCACTTTGCATCCGTCGTCGTCGTCGTTGGCCGTAAACTTTTTACATTTCAATCTTCTTCTCCACAACCACTTGGCCAATTCGAACCAAACTTGGCAGGAATGTTTATTGAGTGGTTCTTAACAAAGTTTGAGTTTTTGGTGCTGATCAAATATGAAACATGGCTGCCAGGGCCATTAATGCGTTTTGATTGGTTGAAATTCAAAAATCTCATAAACTGCTTGGCAGATTGATTTGAAATATTGCAGAAATGTACCTTAGATGGCCGCCATCGCAGGAAATAGTTGAACATAGGACCCTATAGGAAAAACATACAACAACTTCTTCTCTGAAACTGTTCCACACAATGAAGCCAAATTAATAAGGAAATGAAGGTTGGATAATTATCTTATTGTTTTGGCTTTTTCGAGCCAATTGCAAATTCAACATGGCTTCCAGGGCCATTAATGCGTTCTGCGTTGGGGATTACCAACAACTCCGACAAAGACTATCTGAAGTAGACTGGGACTCACTGATTGACGTAAATGACATTAACAGCTCAACTACTCAAATAACAGACAAGATATTAGAAATAACAGACATTGTTGTTCCAAATAGAATGGTTCGAGTAAACAAACCAGATAAACCATGGATTACAGGCGAGGTAAAAAGTGTCATAAAGAAAAATCGAGTTCACAAAAAAGCCAAACAAGAAAATAATCAATACTGGTGGGATAAATTTAAAAAGACAAGAAATAAGTGTAATACTACGGTACGGGATGCAAAGCGCCAATATTACGATAACATATCAATCAAAATTATTATTGATCAAATTGATAGTAAAAACTGGTGAAGAGTAGTAAAATCTCTAATAGGCACAAAAATCGTGAATCGATCCCCCCTTAAAGAAGAACGAAAATGTTTTAGATTTAACGAATATTTTTGTGAGCAATGTAACATTGATGAAAGAAACCCGAGATTACTACCCCTGATTTTGAATTGGAACATAATTTTAAATGAAGATGAAATAGAAAAGGTTCTAAAATCACTTGACCCTTCTAAAGCCATCGGCCCGGATAAATTTAATCCAAGAATACTTAAAGAAGGAGCATCGATATTAAAATATCCTCTCTGCTTGTTATTTAATTTATCTCTAAACGTGAGCAAATTTCCATTAGATTGGAAGTCTGCCAATTTCACTCCGGTATTCAAATCGGGGTCAAAAAATGAAGTAAAAAATTATAGACCAATATCGCTAATTAGTGTCCTTGGAAAAGCAATGGAAAGATGTGTCTTTCAACATGTTCATGCCTATTTGAACAACCATGATATTATAACAAGCAATCAGTCCGGATTTACACCTGGATATTCGGCAATTAACCAACTCATTAGTATATCAAACGAATTCGGCAGAGTGTTGGATCGGGGAAAGGAAGTAAGGGTTATATTTTGTGATATAAGTAAAGCGTTTGATAAAGTTTGGCACAAAGGACTTGTCTTTATGGTAAAGGCGATTGGCATAAACGGGAAGCTTCTAGCATGGTTTATCTCCTTGGTAGAAAACCACGCGTTGTTATCAAGGATAACTGCTCTACATGGTTACCCGTAAAGGACGGCGTTCCCCAGGGTTCAATTCTTGGTCCTCTTCTGTTTCTCGTTTTCATCAATGTTATTGTAAATGAAATAAATTCAGTTATTAAACTATTCGCTGATGATACAAGCTTATATCTTATTGTTGATGATCCAAATGATACGGCATTAACTCTAAATCAAGATCTGGGCAGAATCCATGAATGGCCAAAGAAATGGCTCGTAACATTTAATTAACGTGAAACGGAAACAATGACCGTAACAAGACGAACCAAAAAAAACTATTCATCCCGATTTACTTTTTGATAATTCGAAGATTGAATGTGTTAAAGATCATAAACACTTAGGCCTAACCCTTTCTGAAGATGGAAGCTGGACAAGTCACGTCGATAATATTTTAATAAAGCCTATATAAGAATTAATATCCTGCGTAAATTCAAATTTATATTAGATAGACGGACTCTTGAGAAAATATATTTCACATTCATTCGCCCTATCTTGGAGTATGCCGATGTCATTTGGGATAATCAAATTGCTATTCTGAAGCATAAAGTTGAGAACGTTCAGACTGAAGCAGCCAGAATTTTGACAGGAGGGACAAGGCTAACTTCTCTTAACAACTTATATACAGAAACTGGCTGGGAAAAATTGTGCGATCGTAGAGAAACCCATCGTCTAGTTTACTTTTATAAGATGATAAACTCACTCACCCCTTCATACTTATCAAACTTAATCCCAAATAGGTTTAACGAAATTCACAATTATAACACCCGGCCGAAACTCTTCCCTGATCCAACCCATTCGAGCCAGAACCTACTTATACTCAAACTACTTTCTGCCATCAACAGTCAGATCCTGGAATTCCCTTCCATTGGCGGTACAATCATTGCCTACACTGAGTAGCTTCAAATTCTATTTTAAAAATAAATTGGAAAAGAAACCGTTCTACTAATATCATGGCAATCGTAAAAGCCAAATTCTACACGCTCGTCTTCGTATGAAATGCAGCAATCTTAATGAACATTTGTATACAAAAAATTGGTCCCCTCCGCACTTTGTGAGTGTGGATCTGTCGAAACTACATCCCATTTCTTGCTACATTGTCCTAAGTATACCGAATTGAGAACTCGCTATATACAATCACTACGTCTGTCTGTTAATATCACGACAGATTTGCTTCTTTACGGTTCTATTGATCTTCCTTCAGATACGAATCTATACATTTTTACATCAATTCAGCGTTACATTCTAGAAAGTAAGCGATTTTGAGAATGCGTGTATATATATTATACCTCTTAACTTGAAGTTATTCTTAACCACTTTCGCCTTACTCTCTCTCTTCTCATATGTGTTAACATTTATTTTTTGCATTTGATTTATTTGTTTCACTTTCGAGTTATGGTAATTTAATTTGGTATCCAGGAGACGGATTAACATAAGACTTGAAGTCTTGTTTCCTAATCCTATTAATTAATTGTATTATTGATGATTGAAACTGTAAATTGTATATACATGTATTTAATGATTAGTTAATAAAATATGTTTACATTTAATGCGTTCTGATTGGCTGAAATTCAAAAATTTTCTTCTCATAAACTACTTAGCAGATTTATTTAAAATATTGCAGAAATGTACCTTAGATAGTTCTCTACAAAGTTTAAGTTTTTTATGCCGATCCAAAATCCAAGATGGCCGCCATCACAGAACATAGGACCCTATGGGAAAATCGTATAAACAACTTCTTCTCTGAAACTGTTCCACACAATTAAGCCAAATTAATAAGAAAATGCAGGTTGGACATTTATCTTATTTTGGGTTTTACGAGCCAATAGCAAATTCAACATTGCTTCCAGGGCCATTAATGCGTTCTGATTGGCAGATTGATTTGAAATATTGCAGAAATGTACCTTAGGTGGTCCTCTACAAAGTTTGAGATTTTTGTACAGATCCAAAATCCAAGATGGCCGCCATTACAGGACATAGTTTAACATAGGACCCTATGGGAAAAACATACAAACGACTTCTTCTCTGAAACTGTTCCACACAATGAAGCCAAATTATGAAGAAATGATTAATGGATATTTATCTTATTATTTTGAGCCAATTGCCAATTTTACATGGCTTCCAGGGAAACTAACGGGTTCTGATTGGCTGAAATTTCAAAAATCTTCTTTTTACAAACCGCTTAGCAGATTGATTAGAAATATTGCACAAATGTACCTTAGATGGTCCTCTACAAAATTTGAGTTTTTTTGTGGCGATCCAAATTCCAAGATGACCGCCACAATGGAATACAGCTTAACTCATGACCCTATGGGAAAACCATATCAACAGCTTCGTTCCACACAATGAAACCAAATAATGCAGAATGAATCTTAGATAGTAATCCTACTATTTTAAGTATGTTTCGAGGCGATAGGAAATTCAACATGGCTGCCAGAGCTGCAAATGCGTTCTGACTGGCTGAGATTTCAAAATTCGTTTTCTCACAAACCGCTTGGCAAATTTTAGGACGTGATATTGTATGGTCCTCTACCAATTTTGAGTTTTTTTGTTTCGATCCAAAATACAAGATTGCTGCCACCATGGAACATCACTTAACATTCTAACCTATGAAAAAAACATAAAAACTTCTTCTATTCAGAAACACTCCTACTGCTGATTGTAAATTCAACATTGAAACATTCTTAGAAACAGCATCTTTACATAAACTCTTTAGCATTTAATGTCAAAATTTGCAAGAAAAGTCTTGTCTTAAAAAGTTTTTTTTGTAAGCGATACAGGCTTTTAAGAGCCTCTAGTGATTTATGGGACTTTATTCATAAAAAAGGTGGGATATTTTGTTTTCAGACTAACATTTTGAGTCCGTTTTATGTGACATGTAAGTACTTTGATGATACAGCTTCCATTTATTTTGTTAAATTCTTTAATTTTTTGTCTTAGTTTACCTGACCCAAAGGGTTAGTGTGAGCCATTCTTATCCCTTTGCGTCAATGGTCGTCGTCGTCAGCCGTAAACTTTTCATTTCAATCTTCTACAAAGAATTGAAGTTACTGAGGAGTATTCAATAGACAAAAATTCATAGACGGACATAACTATGGTTAAACTAAGTTAGTTAAAATATTGCCCTTGTTTCTGATCGATTGAATTGTAAAAATGAATCCATCTGGAACTGCAATAATTACCAGATTGAAGTACAGTAGGTTCTTTTGATTAGTCTTCATTGCTGATTGGATTGTTTGAGTGATGTTTAACGCCACTTTCAGCAATTTTTCAGCTAAATCATTGCGTCCAGTTTTTATTGGGGGAAGATGGAGAGAACCCTCGACCTTCAGTTGGAAAGCTGGCAATCCTGGTCAATTAAGATTGGAATCGAGTAAACACTTCTCGCAGTCAGACTCAAACCTGCAACCTCAGTGTTGACAGACCACATGATCAATAGTAGAAGAACTACCTTAATCAGTCGGCCACTGAAACCCCCTGTTGCTGATTGGAAGAGATTCACAGCCTATAAAAGTACAAAGCAATAGGAAAATCCTGATTTCTTATCTTTTGCAATTTTAATACTAGTAATAATCTTAAAATTGGCTTTGATGTTCCTTTTTGTTCCTTTGCACTCTCGTGGAAAACCCTTTTCCTCCCAAGATGTTTTTCCAGAATTAAGATTGTACCGTCAATGAATTCATGCAATTGCGTTTCACAAGAGTAGCATATGCTGGAGATATAGGACAGATGATATTGTCATTTTCTGCTCGTTTCTTTATGTTTGACGATAATCCAAGTAATTAGCTTCAAATACACGTTAAAGATTTGTGTTTGGGGTTTAAAGCCAGCAAGTTTTCAGCTGCATCATTGACGGCGTCCAGTGTGTATTGGAGAAAGCTGGATTACCAGGTGAAACCAACGACTTTCCTTCCAAAGAAAACCGCAGCAAGGCTCGATCTTAATAGGACTAAAGTTTTCGGATATGTTTTTTTTAACTCTTTTTATACAGAGAAACAAGATTAAAAAAGAAAACAATATGAATAATACACCATTCTTAAGATCGATTCAGAAACAAGTAATAAATGCTTATTAATAAGTACCTGTATACATGTTAAAAAAGATCTTTATTAACATTTTTTGTATCAACAGCGATTATATAATACCAAATGAATTTAACAATTCCTGGCGCAATGCTGCATACAAGATATTGTTTGTAGTGACGTCACGACTTCCACATAAACAGACTATTCAGTTGAATTTCCAAGTAGGATCGTAATTTTAAAAGAACTTGAGCTGGTTTTGACCTTGTGATTATGAATTCAATTTTTAAATAAAGGAAAGGATTTGCAGTTTAGTAGGTGGTTAGTCATAAGGGACAGTTTTATGTTTGTGATATAATAGGGAGCGTGATATTTTAATAATTTTTCTTCTAGGGCTTTGACTTGATTTTATTCTTGTCATACAGCTCTATAGATTCAAAACAGGCACCGTGTGAGCGATCATAGACTCCCAAGCGCTTTTGGTTGCAAAACCGACAATTGCACATTATCTGTAATTGTGATTTCAAAACAACTGTGGTTTTTTTACATTGTAGAATAATGTTTTAAACCATAATAAATTATCATTATTTTATGCGCAACTCTTTTTTTTTTAAGTTTCTTCGCCATAATATCCTATACTATAAGTCTATACAAGTGATTTTTTGTTTAAAACGTTTTGTTTTTATACTGTATTTTTGGTATTGTCGTTTACAATGACCTTTTGTACGAAATTCCACCAACACTCCAAATATTCCTCACGGTGGAATTTTAAATGAGCAGCGTGAACAGACTGATCCCACGACTTAACGGATACGTCGAAATGGGGAAAGTCCCGACTCCATCGTGCAATCATTTCCTCCATAGCAGCAACGTCACACATCGGATCGTCACGAGAAAAATACAGTAACGTTGGAACAACTACTGGATCCTCCTTGAAGTTTTTTACCAACTTGTCGTAGACTTCTTTTGTCTTTTTGTTCGTTACGCTGTAGTATGCGTCCAAAAGTGCAATAACAGGTTTTGTAAGAACTCCGCTGTCGTGGAGGGCAGATGCTATTCCCTTAGACATGTTTTCGTATGTGCCGAGCACAATACTATCAAATATCTGACACATTACTTTTTCACGAAACAATCCAAACTGAGCCTTGTTTTCAAGAGCGATGGTTTCGCAAATAGTATAGTTATAAGCACCAACGGAAAAGGCATGTATAAACAATTTTTCATCCTTTGGTCTTTCAAGTAGATACTTCATAAGTGTTTGGGCTAGTTCTTCTCCTCTTGGCGGCCAAAGAAAGTGAACTAGCTTTCCCTTAACTCTTAAGACATCGAGCCCGATATCATGATATAAATCACAATATTTATTTACAGCTGTTTGGTTGGCATATAACCAATCGTAAAGTACAACAAGTGGTTTATTTTTAGCTCTAAAGTTCCTGCTGTTTTCTGGAGGTTTGTTAGGATCAACTTCTCTAAGGGTTAGCAATGGGGATATTTGTGTTGTTTTAATCGAATTTGTAGTAACTGGTCTTGTTATAAAAATACCCTTGTTTAAAACAAGACACTTGGAAATATGTCCAGACAGTGAGAAAGACTTACAAACTCTGAGCGGCATCTAAAAAGAAAAAGAACACTTGTCAAAATACATTTATATTGAAAGGGCTAAAAGAATATATATTCAGATCAAAGACATCGCGTGAACAGATTGGTCATGACATACTGTCAACATAGCGAGTTGTCATACTTTATTGCAGATTGTCATGACCTACTGTCGATAACGGGAGTTGTCATACTTTATTACAGATTGTCATGGCCTACTGTCGATAACGTGAGTTGTCATACTTTATTACAGATTGTCATGACCTACTGTCGATAACGCGAGTTATCAGATTGTCATGACCTACTGTCGATAACGTGAGTTGTCATACTTTATTACAGATTGTCATGACGACCTACTGTCGATAACGTGAGTTGTCATACTTTATTACAGATTGTCATGACCTACTGTCGATAACGCAAGTTATCAGATTGTCATGACCTACTGTCGATAACGTGAGTAGTCATTCTTTATTACAGATTGTCATGACTTACTGTCGATAACGCGAGTTATCAGATTGTCATGACCTACTGTCGATAACGTGAGTTGTCATTCTTTATTACAGATTGTCATGACTTACTGTCGATAACGCGAGTTATCAGATTGTCATGACCTACTGTCGATAACGTGAGTTGTCATACTTTATTACAGATTGTCATGACCTACTGTCGATAACGTGAGTTGTCATACTTTCAGATCGTCATGACATACTGTCTCATATTTTCACACGTGAAGGGTCCCGATCCATGTTCGTTCTATATGTCCAAGATGATGATGAGGGAACGAACGTGGAACTCCAATCCCTTACCTGGGAGGACAGGGTTAGGGCTAATATGCAATAACCCTTAATATGCTGTCTTAGTTAAGTAGTATATACCTATTTATTAAATGACTAGAAAATTTGAGCATTTTCATTGGTTTAGATCCTTTGCCGATGTTCCCGATCAAACCTCATGTCTACCGCGCAAATTTGCGCGAGAGGTGGACAAATGTCATATCACTTGCACCGTGTACCCAAAAATAGATCAAGGGAAAACACAGAGACACTAAAATAAAACGTAGCTTTTGATTGGACGTTATTTTTATTTCGTCCAATCAAATGCGTTCTTACAAATTAAGTTCGGGTCATTAGAAACGTTTGCAAATGGCAGAAGTGGCTGCGATGGAGCCGGCAGGACAGAAATCTCGATTTGCAACTATCAATGAGGAACAATTAAATAAGATTTTGACAGAGAAAGATGCCAAAAATACTAAGAGAGCCACGGATTCTAGCATTAGGACATTTAAAAGTTATTTACGTGAAAAAAAATTACGACGAAGATTTCAAGGACCTGCCAAATGAACAAATCGATGCTATTTTGAAAAAATTCTACTCAGAAGTCCGTACCGAAAATGGAGAACTGTATAAGAAATCAAGTTTGACAAGCCTCCGACATGGAATTAATCGTTATTTAAGTAACCAGCCTTCCGGAAAAGATATAATTCACGGAAAAGACTTCACAGTTAAATTTTAAATTAAATTTGTTGAAAAATTGTTGAAAATTATTTATCTTGTTTACTTTAACATGTTTTAAAGTCCAATATCTGGTGAGATTTAATTTGCCTTGGAAAATTATCAAAACATCTGAAAGGATATGGAGAAATATCATGAAATTATTCACAGGTCTTGAGTCATTTAATAAAAAAATTGTTGACTTTTCATATCAGGTTGACATGAGATTTATCAACCTCAGAAGTGATATTCACCTCAGCCGTTGGCTTCGGTGAATATTTCACTTCTTCAGGTTGATAAATCTTCATGTCAACCTCATAAAAAGTCATTAATTGTATAATGTTTCACATACAGGTCTGGTCCAATTTCCAGTTGACATAGAATTCATCAAGCAGGCGGCCTTAACCTTATACTATTTACTCATTCCCAACTACATTTGTCCAAATCTATTTTGGATTACATTTTCCGATAAAATTACCATAAGGGAACAACTAACTATTCTTGGGGGGGGGGGGCGGTAGCAGGGTGGTTAAGGTAGGTGGTAATCCACTATTGATCACGTGATCTGAACACTCAAGGCTGCGGGTTCGAGTCTCACTGCGTGAAGGGTGTTCCCCAATCTTGATTTAAATGGATTGCCAATGTTCGTACCGACAGTCGGCGTTTTTCTCCAGCTTCATCCCCCAATAATAACTGGACATCATAATATTGCTGAAAAAGGCATTATAAACACCATTCAGAAACAACCCTCAAACTCTAGATTGATTGATTGATTGACGTACAGCTAACCAAATTCCAGTTTTACTCAGGACAAGAAAAGGTTAACCAAAAATTATTCAATTCAGAGCAATTAGGGAAAGATTTGACTGCCACCGATGTACTAAGGACTTTGCAGCGTCTACAATGCACCTATTTTCTTTTTTGTTTTTAACATGTGCATCCCAAACAAGTAACCCGCTATGGTTCGCGGTCAAGCCTACCGAAAAATTTGATAACCCCACCCATGGTAACTCTCCCCTACCCAAATAGAGATATCTCATACTTTGAATTTATGAGACGTAGATTTAGTTATCATTTACTATATTTTTTTATCTCCCTTCCTTATTTTGGCTTAGTGGGTAAGTTACGGAATAATTACTTTGTTTATTGTGGAAAGGATAATCGGGACAAAGTTCGGTATAGTTTGGTTTTGTTGCTATACCACATCGATTTAAAAAAAACCTACATTATTGTATCCACGAAAAACCTGTTTGAACCACAACCTAGCAAAACACAACAAAATGAAGAAAATTTATAATTAGCCTAGTCAAAGGGGAGTAACTCGTGTTTGTTGTCTCAGTGATACCTTTGTTTCATGGCAACTGACTTGCTGAAAACGGTAAAATTTAGAGTATACAGTATATTAAGGTTTTACTTACTTAATTTTAAAATTCCTTATTCACACAAATTAAAACTAGTGGCAGACAGATCGTCTTCCAGCGAAATATTGTGACTGGATGATCTTTACTTGCGTGACTAAATTTAAAGTCGATGTCGGATTCGATTTGAACGATCAATACACATGATTTAAAAGTGGTTGCACACAAAGAATCTTTCCAGGAGGAGTTGATTGAGAAAATAAATAATGAACGGCATCATACTCTACTATATAAGCAATCATTTCTTTTTCGGATAAATTGGTCGCTCACATGTTCAAGATTTAAGGTAGAAAGCTTGCCCAAATGGCCCGCAAGAAGACCCTATCCATTCCAACATAACCTCGCATGGTCATATCCGTCAGTTTCTCGACCTTTTCCCTTATCATTAGCTAGTGGAATTCAATAGTTAAGTCTTTCAAAAGCTCCCCCTTTTCTAGACGCCGCGAAAGTAGAAAAATGGGAACAAATAAAAGATTTCATTCGAATTAAATTTAATTTAGAGTTGTTCTCAAGTGAACTTGTTATTCATCGATTTAGTCCATATCATACTGGGTTGGTCTTCAACTTATGATGAATCGGTCTGGGAGTGACCTGGCTCGCTCGACAGGAGTGGTCGGGTTGGTCTAAACTGCTCGATATCTTGACAAATCAATTTGAGATAGAGACGCCAACAGCTACAATAATGTAGCTCCTTTTTTATCTTGGCGAGCTACAAATAGGCTATATTACATGTACTCGCAATGGAGCAGCCTAGAGTGACTCCCACCTGCGGGTTTTATTCATATAATCACCTATTAAACTGTTTCCGAAAGATTTGGAAAAATATTCCGGATCATTTGGGTTGTATTCATTCCACTATCCGGGATACAATGTTTACCGATACCACTCCGAGGGTACAGGTCGCAATACCGCATTGTTAAACCGCCCCGGTTTTCCAAACCGCCCCCTGAATATATTATTAAAAGCAATTACAACATAAGATAAAGTTTGTTTATTCTGCAGCAGCCGTCCTCCCACTTCAGTGAAAGTTGGTTTCCGAAGACAAGCTAACCTGGTACCATGCGTAGAGCAGAACGAAGTACGGAGTCAGCTATATTCACTTTTTGGTATATGTACAAAGCACACACACTTGTCAAAGAGCAGACTTTTTCCCGTCTTGCCTAAATTCTCCTACTGACAATAAGCGCATTAAGTGTTTCGTTGTTTCATGTTTACATACATGAATATCTTATGCATTATGGTGCAGAATAAAGCATTATCCCATGTAATCCTGGCATATTATAATATGAATTTTATATTTTGTTAGTGTGTCTTGTTATCGGCTATAAAAGTCTGCAATTTATGACTTAGTTTTTTTAATCTGTAACTTATTTTTCTTTTAGGGCGTTTTGGTATAACAATAACTGAGAGTGAGATCACTGTCGCTATAAAAAATTTGAAGAATAATAAAGCCAGTGGCATTGATGAAATCTGTAATGAATATATTAAAAGTACTGCTACTTTTATGCTTCCATTGTATGTAAAACTGTTCAATACTATCCTGGACACTGGTATAATACCAGAAGCATGGTCAATAGGTATAATCAGACCAATTTATAAAAAGAAAGGTGATGTCTCTAATCCTGATAATTACAGAGCGATTACAATCTTATCTAATCTAGGAAAATTATTTACATCAATACTGAATAGGAGATTAAATATCTTTGCGGATAAAATTGATCTAATATCGAATGCACAAGCTGGGTTTAGAAAAGGACATTCTACATTAGACAATATCTTTATTTTACATTGCCTTATCACCTTATATATCAATTCTGGTAAAAAGCTGTATTGTGCTTTTATCGACTTTAGCAAAGCTTTCGACACAGTTTGGAGGGTGGGATTATGGCAAAAACTTATAAGAAATAATATATCTGGAAAAATTTTCAACATTTTATTTAACTTGTACAAGAACACAAAATCTTGTGTCAGCCACTGTGGTGAAAAATCAAGTTTTTTCCCATGCAGTACTGGCGTCAGACAAGGAGAAAATCTTTCCCCATTTTTGTTTGCCTTGTTTCTAAATGATCTAGAAGAGTACCTTGAGTCATGTAATGTTGAAAACTTAGAAAAGGTAGATTGTCTAGCATTTGAACATTTAGATGTATATGTCAAATTGTTTGTATTATTGTATGCAGATGATACCGTATTATTCTCTGAATCACAAGATAACTTAAAAGAAATGCTTGAATCATTTGAAAACTATTGTAGGACTTGGCGCTTATGTGTTAATGTAAAGAAAACAAAAATAGTTGTCTTCTCAAAAAGAAAAGTCAAAAAATGTATAGAATTTAAGATTTTTAATTCACTTATAGATGTAGAAGATTCTTATGCTTATTTGGGTATTGTTTTTGCATATAATGGTTACTTCACTCAGGCAAAGCAAAAACTTTCAGATCAAGCAAATAAAGCTCTACATGGTCTTTACATGAAGATAAGAAATATTGCAATCCCTGTTGATCTACAGCTGAAACTTTTTGATGTTCTTATTTTACCAATATTGTTATACGGTTCTGAAATTTGGGGCTTTGAAAAAAATTGTGTATTAGAAAAAATACATTTACAGTTCTGTAAAAGAATATTAAATGTAAGAAACAGCACCCCATCATACATGGTGTATGGTGAATTAGGACGAAAACCACTAGACATACAAATTAAACTAAACATGATAGTGTTTTGGAGCAGGCTTATTCGGTGTGATAACAAATTATCGAACACGCTTTACAGATTATTGCTTAGACTGTCCGAGCGTGAAAATGTACAGTTTAAATGGCTTAACTTTATTAAATCTACTTTAAATGAGATTGGGTTCAGTGAGTACTGGACAGCGCAAAACTCATTAAACCCGACATATGTGAAATTGACAGTTAAACAAAGATTACATGATATATTTCTGCAGAGTTGGTTTTCTGACATAGAAAACTCTCCAAAAGGACAGCTCTACGCTTGTATCAAGTCAGAGTTCCGTTTGGAGCCATATCTGTTGCGACTACTACCCAATCATAGAAAAAACATATGTAAAATACGTACCTGTAATTTAAAACTACCACTAGAAACGGGTAGATGGTATAATATACCCCGTGAAGAGAGATACTGTCAACTGTGTGATGAAAATATGATCGGAAATGAATTCCATTATCTATTTGTTTGTAAACACCCGACACTGATCGAAAATCGATCAAAATTAATAGATTCTTATTTCACTAATATGTCCAATAATCATAAACTATATGGTTTGTTGTCACACTGCAATGTGCATGTACTTAACAAATTATCAATGTACGTAAAGAAAACTTCACATCTTTTATCGTAGCCAACTCAATCGCAGTCAGCGGGTGAGGATTAGTAATCCCCACGTGCTGATTGAGATTGATCATTTATCATAGTGAAAGGCCATCAAACAGTATATTTGTAGACTTATGAATAGTTTGTTTATATTTGATGTATTTGTTAACACCTGTCTAGCCATTTGTTTATAATGTATGTTATGTATTTTGTCTCCTGTTTCGCAGTTATCTGCGACTGAGATTACAAAATAAAGTTCTAAGTTCTAAGGTAGGCGGCGTTTTGACACGAATTCGATTCCGAAATCCCACACTCAGTAATTTGAATCTTCTCAGCAATGCCATGATTTTGAAAAAGTGTTAAAATTGTCTTATTAGACATAGTATAAATGTCAGCTGAGCGGTGGAGAAAGTAGAAAAAATTTTAAACCAAGACCGCAGTTAAATAGTGGAAAATATTATAAACCCCAATGGAGTTTTTGCTCCATTACGAGTAATGGGACCTCTTTGTTGCTCCGCAAAGACAAGATAAAAAGAGCTACATTATTCTAGCTAAGACGCTAAGTGCTCGAAGAGCGAGCTGGTATTCGTCGAATAGAGGTCGTGCTGAATTGTAAACATACAACCGAGTAAAACCTTTCAACCCCGTTACGACCAATTGATCTGTTCGGGTCGGCTTAGTTGAGCTGAGTAGATTTGGCGATAATCAAGATGATCTGGTAGACAATTGGAGCTTGCCATATTTCTCAACTTATTAACAAATATGTATACTTTTTCCACAATACCCGCTTTGAACGAAATGGCAATTTTACTCGCAACAGACCTAATGTTATAAAGTTTCCCCAGATCTGTTACCTCACTCCGCGGTCCCCCGACTTTCCATGTAATTGGCGTATAATTATACAAAAATAATCAAGACGTGCATTGACTAGCCGAATTTTCCTGCCGTTATAATCCGATGTTAGTTTTGTGATTTCTCGAATTAACGCCAAAAAGCGACGGAACGATAAGTACGACTAGTAATAACTGTTATTACTTGGTCTTCTTGCGGTATGTAATACGGTAAGCTTGGTCAGAAAACATGGAGGGGTCGTGTTCATCGAGTGCCACACTCCTTGCAAAAATAACCCACACTGAAGATGTCTAAAATGAGTAAGTTTATTTTAGCCGGTACCGTATGCTAAATTCGTGGACCATTCCACTATACCTATTTACTGGCAGTCTAATTTGTTTCCAGTGGTATTTAACCTCATCCAACTGATTTATTGTTTTGTTAACTTGTTCTCGTCCCGAATAAATCTGAAATACTGTTCGCTGAAAGTTCATTAACTATTTCTTTGCTAGTGCGCATTAGTTTCACTATTTGTAGTGGGAAAATGTTAACATTTGCGGATTTCGCAGAAGAGACTAGATGCATACCAAGACAAATTTTATTTAGTCCAATTATGGAGCCCCCTGAGAGGCAGAACAATTATTCATAACAAAACAAAATGAGTAAAAATCAAAATATCAAAACATGTGATTAGTCTAATTAGTTTTAATAACAAGTCAATTACACTGTAAAAATGGCGTTTAGACATGGAACGTCAATAGAACATGTTTAAGTCTAAACGTGTTTAGGATTATGTTCTATCCCTAAACGTTTAACTCTAAACATATTTAGGATTTTAAACATGTTTAGAGTTAGAACACCTAAGTTTGGTACATGTTTAGAGTTGGAACACATAATTTTTATTTTCATTAAACATAAGTGTGATGTTCCTCCTAAACATGTTTAGGTTTAAAACATAATGAATTACACACATAATGCTGTCTTGTAAATTTATAGGTAAACATTCTTTGATTAACTTTACTCATGTGTGTAAGTCTTTTATTGTTTCTATAGGCAGAATAGATATCAACGTTTGAAATATCTCATTCCTAAAGAGATGGGTTGGGTCCCGGTAGTGCATGGACCCCTCCCCCCAAATTCCCTCTCTCTCTGTTTCACAACGTTACGTGCCCCTTTCCTTTTAAACCCGCTACTTGCGATATGTCAAGTTTTGTCCATATTAAGTATCTAAGAACCTCAATCTAATTAAAATTAACCCACAATGACAATAACAAAAAGGGGGAGCAAGTCAGTAAAGATTTAATTTTAATTAGATTGCCTATATTAGTCCCAGTCATATGAACCAGAACACGCCAAAAACATTTTAATTTCTACACTTATGTATAAATCAGGGATTATATTTATACGATCCTCATCATCCTGTATAAACAATTAAAATTGCACGATACAGAAAAAGTGTCGAGTTATCTCCCCGATAGATGGCGCAATAGTTTTCTTTGTTTGAAAGTAGCCGCCAAAATGGACGTTGTTGAAAGAATTATAGACAAAATCCGTGATGAAACTTCAGCGCCGGAAACAATCCAGCTTTGTGCAGAGAATTCCTTCAGTACTTCATCGATTACTGCCTTAGAAGGTTTGTATTATCAAATAAATGCTGTCAGAATCTGAATGTCATTGAAACAAACTATAACATCATGTGCCCCGGCAACTTATCGGCTTGCATTACACGAAATGAAAGTATAATACCACATAACACAACAAAAAGCCATATGTATGTATGACAAGAACATGCACCGTATTTAAAAATTCACTGCACACAACAACCGCATGAGCATGGCTGATCGTCCAGCAAGCAATATTTCAGCTATATGCAGCATCGGGTGGGTAGATGTTTTATGTGCATATATAACTCACTGTAAAATTGTACAATTCTGCATGATTTTGCTACTTTTACACACATAAGTGGCATTTGCTCAAATACATTCAGTCATTGACTTGAAGAAAAAATGTTAAAATGTATGTCATGTTTTATTAGATAACGAGTGTAGCTTCCGTTTACAGTACATTCATGACATTGATAGAACTGATTTTATCTATATTACATTTTGTATTTTAAGCCTATTCTTTTTACTGGCTTTTTAAAAAATATAAATTTACATTTCTTGCATAGCAAAACAAGATATGGGATGATTATTGAAACGTTGATAAAGAATGAAAACAAGTTTTTAGTGTTTAAATTGTACTCGTTTGAGATTTCATATATTTTTACAGGCTGAGGACAAAGATTTCATCAGCATGAAGAGATTATGAGACTGATGAAGCAAGAAATGAAGACAAGAAAAAAAGATTTTCCATTAATTACAGAAGTGCAAGTAAGAATGGTTATTTTTTGTTTTTATTTGTAACAATATTTCCTCTCATTAGTCTCCCTCCTTATGTTAAATTCTTTTTCGATAGGATCAGTATATGACCAAATTTATATTTTTTTCTCAGTTTGGAAAAAAGTGTTGGTCTGTCTATTTGGCAGTCAGTCTCACTGTCTGTACACACAGTGATGTCCTAATACTTAAAATACCTCTTAATTTGTTAGATTCAGTTGATTCTTTGTAAATTACTGCAATACAAGGTACATGCCTTGAAAATGAAGTAAAAATGTTTGTATTCTTTTTTCTGTAAATATCGTTAATATTTTGCTCAAGGATAAAAACAAAGTTGCTGATAAAAGTTTGCTTGCATGTTGTTAGTTTTTTATGTATCTGGCTTATTTTGTATGTTTTAAATATTTTTATTCTTTTTTTAGGCAACTAACCCAAGCACTGTGAAGACGACAACATCTTGTCTTGCGATTGTAAGAAACATACACAAAAAATAACACCATTTATGTGTATTGAATCGAAATAAAAAACATAAAAAGGCATAGAAGATCTTATACTTTTGTTCTTTCTGGATCTCTCTTGTCTAAGTGCTGCCAGCTATTAGGGTTCCACAAATCGCACTACTGAAAGACTGTTCACATTTCCATAGAGTTGCAAACTTGATAAAGTTTAAAACAATAGAACAAGCATCAGACAATAGTGAGGAGGACAACAATGGTGCTGAACTTGAGTAATGTACAACATACAAGTTTTGACTTTAAATTAGGTCAATATTTTTCGTATAGACCATATTTAAATGCTACAGTTATTATACATATATTATTAATTGCAAGTTTTTATCTGTATATATATTGTAAAGAAATTTAGTTAAATGTTTCTTTTGATACTATTGTTTTGATTGTTTGTTGTCTTATGAACCACAATTTCACATTTCATTTCAAAATCAGCTAAAAATATGAAAACTGTTGATTTAAAATATATATTAATTCTATAAACAAATACAACAAATTGAACTTTTTGAAATTTAAAACACTCCATTATTTTAAACCTACCAAAGATAACAACTTTTAAACTGGAAATAGATGCAAATGAATTCTGAATGGCTGTTAAAAATTTGCGAAAAGAGAATTTCTTATTATTTAAAGACATTTAAAAATAACTGCAATATCACTTTTCTATCAGCCGTTTTTAAAGAAATATTTTAATTTCGTCTAAATACTCAATATATGAGCAAAGTTGGTTATTTCGTATAACCTAACTTGCCTTTTCAGCACGTGACTGATTGTGACGTCATAATAAGATGTATTGATGACGTTGACTATACATGAATTCTTCCGCAAACAACAAGTGACGACACTAAAATTGTGAATTGCAAATATTATTTGATTACTTGTAAAATATTGTTCTTGTTACTTCATTTTTACTATAGAATTTAAAATATAAGGTTTGTTTCCAATTGCTGGTTAGATTAGTGGATATAAACGACTTTGGATTGATTTACGCTGCAACATAAACCGTTTCACGGTTTATTCAGCGTAAATCGACCCAAAGTCGTTTATATCCAATAATCTAACCAGCAATTGAAAACAATCCTTAATTAACCTCTCAAAATATGTCATGTGATGGGGTTTACACAAATCAAATTTCTGAAAAAAAAATTCAATTAGATAATATTGTTAATTACCAAATGAATATATTTTATTACTTATGGTTGATACTTGCTGTAACATTTTCACAATTATGAACTTTTTGATATGTGTGAATCTCACTTTTTATATTGTAATGGATGTTAATGAGTTGTGTTTTACCCATTTAAAGTTTGTGCAAGGATTTGTTAACTGTACAAATAGTTTTTCACCTTTATTGTTGTATTGCCATGTTCATTGTAAAGAGCTTGCCTGGTAAAAAGCAACTCCTGTCTTGGTTTTGCTATTGGGCACCACCTTGGAATTTATTTAATTATTGGTAATCTCACCATGGATAGAATTTTTCTTTGATTCCATGGCCGTACTGGAATAGCCTTTAATGTGTAAATAAATGTGTATGTGGTAGAGGTTAACATTTCATGATTCTGTTTGAATTAAATTTAAATTAGACATTTTTACTTTCTTGTCGATATGTTCACCAACAAAGTCTGAATTTTCAATTTTTATCATTTGTCTTGAAAGTATTGTTTAATTATACAGTTAAACTTGTCATTTGTGGGAACATGCATGAATAAGACATTGTAACCCATGTTTGATTCTTAAAAATTCATATATGATGGCATATATACATGGTGTTTTTGATACATTCTTTTATAGAATGAATTCTTTTTTAATCTTTTGTTTAATTTTAATACAATGTAGATTAGTTCTATTGATCATGTCTATTGCAGAAATTTACATGCTTGAAAACAACTGTAGAAACTTATACATGTACACTTAAAAATAAAATATAAGACTCAATTTAATGTTTTTGTTGCATTTTTGACAATATTAGCCAGTATGTTTGGATCTGTATGAAGAGTAATCGTAAATTCTCCGAATATTAAATGAGAGTCCTCAAACAATTTGCTGAACAGTCTGTAAATTAAAAACTAGTTTGACATAGAAGCAGGGAATACAGGAGGAAAAACCCAGGAATTGCAAGTAGAACATGTTTAGGGTTAAACATGTTCTCAATCTAAACACCAGTTAAGACCTAAACATGTTTAGGGTTAAACATGTTCTAACCCTAAACATCAATGCAAACCTAAACATGTTTAGGGTTAAACATGTGCTCAAGTGAGAACAGAAAGGGCGTTTAGGTTTATGTTTAGACTCTAAACACATTTTTTACAGTGTACATATAAAAAAACAGTTTTATGATAAAAACAAATTAATTTTAGTCTCTGGATGGTGTCTTCAACCTATGCCAACATTTTAAAAATTTCTATTCAAGGAATGCCAACATGCAAAGTACAATAGATGTTTTGATAGTAATTAAACAATTAATTATAGGTGTATCACAAGCAAAATTATTTTATGAATTAATGAGAATCCTCAATTATTATTAAATTTCAATTACACAAAGTGACACTTTTCACTAGAAATTTGTATAAATACTGCTGACTCTACCGGATTTCATAAGTTGTCTTGTTTGTTTGTTTGTTTGATGGTGTTTAACGCCACTTTCAGCAATTTTTCAGCTATATCATGGCGTCCAGTTTTTATTGGGGGAGGAAGCCGGAGTACCCGGAGAAAACCCCCGACCTGCGGCAGGAAAACTTGCAATCCTTGTCAATTAAGATTGGAGTCGAGTACACCCTGCCTGCAGTGAGAATCGAACCCGCAATCTCAGTGTTGACAGACCACGTGATCAATAGTCAAAAGTATGTCCAATGCACAGTTAGATATTCAATTTGTTGCTCCCGCAACAGCTTATACTGATGCTGCCTCCTTCTTGTTGAATCTTGGTTAGGCTACTGACATTTCAATATATATTGTATCTCCTATTTATGAATTTTAATAAAATTATATATGTATAAATATACTGTATTTATATCTAATCTTTAATTAAGCTAGCAAAAATTTACAAGACAATTATTTTTTTTAATAAATTTAAAAATTATTATATTCTTATTATTTTTACAAAACGGAACAAAACCCTTAAAATGGATTTTACCTATATACACCTGTAACACTAATTAACGAATTGTTTATAGAAGTGATTTAATTGTTTATACAACAATTCAATGTATGCCAACATTTTTTTCTTACCTTTTCAAACCAAAAATAAAAATGTTGGCATAGGTTGAATGAACCGTCTGGATGAGGGGTTGGGGGGGGGGGGGTGTGACTCTCTTTGGAACTTATAAGAATATTTTAATATACTATTATAAATTATACAATATATATACTTTATGAAGACACTTGATTAACACAAAGTAAGGAATCACTTTTCAAGAATAGTTCTTCTAGCATTTGGAATAATTTTATGATGATTTCTCTATCTTCATTGCTTAACAGCCAAATAAATTTATTTGTAGAAGATAATTTGCTAAAGTTCTTACATTTATACTAAAAAAGATTTAAAATGTGTTCTTATACAGTAAAGAGCATTACACTCTATGAGAAAATGAATCTCATCTTCAATATTATTTTTACAAAGATCACAAATTCTATTGTTACATTCAACTTTAGCATACATGTAGTTCGAGAAGCGACCACAATAACTTTGTAATTCCTCGAATTCCATAAGTTTTTAGGGCTTCGCTCACATGAACCCCATGCACTGGGACTGGACCTTCTTGGGCTCATCATCTTAAATTGCATCCCTCCTTAATGCATCCGAATTTAATATTTACAATCGAAATGTCTCCTTTATATGCGATCTAAAGGTATATTTGAAGTCGGTCAATTCTAGATGAAACTGTAGCCAGGTTAGTAGCTTTAATTTAAGCTACACTACTCTTTTTTGTCGGCTTAACGTTGTTTTAAATACGCAGATTGTTGGGCTTACCATTATAACAACTCTATATACATGTACCAGTTTTTGGAAGTATAAAAAAGAGCCCAATATCCGTAATAAATTAATTATTTGCACGTGCGCGATGACATCAAAATTCAATAAGATGGGTTTCAATTCTTTGTTCAGCACTTCGGTAAGTCCGTCTCGTCAAGAATACACTTTAACCAATAAAATGTAATTATGGTAATAACGTCACCAGGATCGACATCTAAAAGCTGCTAAGATTAATTACGACAGCAGCTTATAGCTCACATAAAACAGTTAATATCATTTCACGACCTAAAATATTTAAATGGATATTTGTCACAGGCAATTAAAGTGTGATGAATTGCACCGGAAATCGAAGATTTATCGCATTGCAAATTCCGGTATTAATTATTGAATCGAAAGAGATATTTAGTGATGATATTTAGACACTCGCCGATTCTTCGTGCGTGCAAAATGCCGGGAATACTTTTCGTTGGTAGAAATATTGTCATTATAAAAAATTGCCAAAGAATTAAATCTAAATAAAATACCGTGTTGACACAGTATATATTGATAGCGATTTTTCTGGGTAGGCTGTTGTGTTAGTAGCACAGGTGTTATGTTGATTCCTCCTTTAAAATATTACTTATAAATGTATATGTAAATTGTAAAAATTATATTGCTATAGAAATGTTCCGATCCCATTGTTCTCCGTTGGATCTCTTATTCTGGAGAATAAATTTTTAGAAAGTAACTCCCGTCTGCAGTTCGGAAATTGTACGGTCACGGAGATCTGTTAGACATTACTCGTTCGAAAATTGTTTCAAGAGTTGAAACAGGAAACAGGAAACAGTATATTTCATGAAATGGTTGTGTTCTCTTGTTATAAAGTAAAAATAATTCATCTATTGATGCGAACGAAAGTTCATCGTTTTTTTCCTGGATTTTTTTTCCAGTGATGCAATTATTATTGGTAGGTATTGTCTTGTAAATATATAAAATATATATGCTATATCCCAATATGTATCAGAATTGTGAAAGTTTGTATCTGTTATTATTCTACATAGTCATTTAAATAAAATAACAAATTAATAATGTTATTAGGGATAAATGCTGTTTTATCACCATATACTTCACGATCTAAATGTGTAAAATCTCACATTGTTTTGTTACATTAAATTATTTACACATTGGTCTTTACAAATATATATAATACAGAAAATTAAATGACACAATTACGCATTAGATATTTTTTTATTTTGCCACATAGAGACAAATACCATAGTACAACTTTTATATGTATTTATTTTTCTCTTAAATATTATAATTTATTACTTATCACCGCTTTACTAACTTATTAAAAAAATATATAAAAAACCCAACTGTTTCTATCTATTGTAAAACTATACATATATGTCCTTTAATGTATGTCTGATTGGTGGGTTGAAACGTTTTCAAGCATATCTGGTCTTGCACTGTTTATTGTTATGTTTGTACGACAGTCATAATTGTTTTATATCAATGCCCTCTCGGGGCCCGAATTTGGTTAATAAACATATTTGTAGACATTTATTGTCTGATATATACCGTGCTTAATTCAAATGAAGCATCTTGTACTTTTAAAAATATTGATCAAAACAAGTATTAGCTTTCCTGAAAAGCTAGCCATCTCTAAGGTTTATTTTCTGTGTGGTCAAAAATACGTGGTTGATTATTTCTTAGATCGTATACGATAACTTTGGATGAAGTATTTAAAGTTATTATGAACGCAAAATATGGTAACGTTCCTGGATATGATGAAATTCCGGTAGAGGTATACAAAATATGGTAACGTTCCTGGATATGATGAAATTCCGGTAGAGATATACAAAAACGACACCACTGTATCAGTTCTTACTGGGGTATTGAATGTGTTCTTCCGCAATTGACAGGTGCCAAATCTTTGAAGTAAAGGAATAATCACCCCAATTTCCAAGAGTTCGACAGCTGAACTGAGAGATCCGCTATCTTATCGCTGGCTTCAGCTTCAAACAAAACTCTATTGTTATCTGTTATACAGAAGACTTACTGCAAATTTGGATGAACGTGACACACTGCATGATGAACAAAATGGTTTCAGGGCAAACATAAGTACTATAGACCATTTATCTACTTAAGTAATACATGTATTATTGAATGTTGAAAACTGCAAAAATTATCAACTTTTGCAGCCTTCATTGATTTTAAGAAGGCTTATGACACAATCAATAGAGATTTATTATTTTGTAAACTCAGTGTTTCAGGTACATGGTATAAGTAGCTATTAAATTGTTTTATCATAATGTGCAGTCATGTGTAACAATACATGATTCTTCAACTGAATAGTTTGATGTCAACTGTAGTTTAAAACAAGATTACGTTTTGTCATCCTTAATTTTTAACGTTTTCATTAAAGATTTGGTTGACTTTAAAAATTTAAATGTTGGGATTTATGTAAATGACGAAAAGATTGCAATTTTATATTAAAAAAAAACCATGCAAATGACATTTAACTTTTAGCAAAAATGAATCAGATTTACAAAAATTACTGGTGTACTTTCTGTATATTGTTCTGAAAACGAATCCACTGTAAACTTTAACAAATCTAAATTGGTGCATTTTAGAACCCCATCTGTTGTCAGAGAAGTTATTGTTTCTCGTGAAACAAAGCAAGTGTTGAAATATTACTTATGTATACATATCTTGGTTTACTGAAGTTTGTAAATATAATTAGGTCGGAATTTTACAACACACCTGTTGTGTCTTTGTCTTATTTTCACTACCATATAATATCGGACCATAGAAATACCCAAGAATACCACAGAATGCCTCATAAAACTACAAAATGGACATTAAACGATTTTTTTTAATTACCAAAATGTGTTATATACATTTAAACCATTAATTTTTTTTAAAAGTTGCCATATGTGTGTACCATAGGTCGATCTTATGAAGCCCTTTATGATCGTGTAAAACCCAAACTGTACCCAAAACACTTCTTAAAATAACATTTTTGGTAGTAAATAACATATAGTAAACTACGAAAATTCACTAAAAATAATTAGTTACTAGACATCGCATTTTTAAAACAAAGTAATCCCAAAATAGTTAAAGATCGAATATATTATCACCAGCTGCACTCTGTTGATGTATTGATTGACATAATATCATATAAAAGGGTAAAATAAAATGTTTCCGAAATGTGTTTCTTAGTTACATTATTTTATGTAATATTAAAATTTAGCATACTTTGCGGACTTTAGTTGTAACATTTTCCAACATAAATAGAAAACAAACAACTCTGATTTAAACAGGCCGAGACTGCCAAACACTGTCGTTTTAACTAGTGTCTACATGTCAACAATTTCGAGTTTTCTATATTAAAATAATATAGTTGCTAATAAAACATATTTCCAATCTTGCAATATGTATTTTGTACACAAAAATATTGTTTTTATGTCAATTTTGTAGTGTTATAAGGTATTCTTGGGTATTTCTATGGACCCTTAATATCGTCACAAAAAATGTTCATCGCGACTGACAGCATTACTAGAAAACCTGTTCAAAATGTCATTAACATTGCAATGTAACTTTCGTAAACGGGCGACCAATCAAAAGCTTTACTTAACGATTGGTAACATAAAGCTGGCTACAAAGAGGAGAGTTTTGTTATATTAAACAAAACCTCACCAGCATTACTACTTTTTTATTGGGACTTAAGTCGCTAGGGAAGGATTTTGATGAACCAATAGCCGTTTAAATGATGATGATACACCTTCCATATCTTCACAGTTTGTTCGATATGGAGACAGTATTTGGTACTTGCCAGACTAACAAAATGCCTTAAAAGGATTCAGTAACGGAGCTGTTAGGATGGTTCTCTATTTAAATGCAGACAAGTTACAAATGATCTCACGCGCACACATCTGTTCTCGTTGATTCATCCAATCAAAACGCATGAACCATGAACATAACGTTCATTTTTTATCATTTTTGTTTTGGGCGTTCTGATTGGATGACGGAAACAATGGAGTCTTAAACAATTGAGAGTCAATATGATATCCCGAACGAAAGTTTGCTGGTTTACAGAAGAAATTTGTTCTTTCGCGCGCTTTTGGGAAAGCTCGGGTGATCTTCCTCTCGTGATTGAAGTAATTTTTTTAGCTCGTTCCTCTACGCTCGGAAACATTTCTGTTATTCGTTGAAGATCAACCAGTTTTTAGTCAGACCTCATTAATCTTTCTTTATTTAAGATTTATAAACTATAGTGAAACAATTTATTAATTTAATACAAAATAAAATTTATTTTCTGATACAATTCTACAGTTACGACCCTCGATCGATCGGACCTCCTTAGTGCACTAAGAACAATGATGTGCACTAAGGACATAACAGCTTCACTAAAATGAGTACAAAATGGGATGTTGTAAATTGTTGGAAAAAAATCAAAATTTCAACTTTTATTAATATAATCTTATCAATAAAAAAGGTTGTTGCAAGTTTTATCGCCACGTGTCAGTATTATTGTATACCAAGTGTAAATTGATACTCGATTATCACGCAATTAACAGGTGTTATCAACATAGACAATTGAACATATACGTTCCTTGATGTCGTGCAATGTGATTGTTAAATATTATGAAGACTTAACTGTTAAATTATCAGACAATTATTATGTAATCAGACCACAAAGGAGAAGACACAATACATATTTAGAACTGTTTTAATTTTAAGAACGGTATTTTTTAAAGAAAGTTGTAATAAAAAGTTATTCAGTTAAGTCAAATCCAAAATGCGTTAATTATAATGTAATCAAATATGTTATTTAATTACACCTCATATAAAAATGCTGGCTTTTGATTGGTCAATAGACAGTGTATTTTTCGCAAATTTCCTCATTTTGCATCGATTTCGTCATCACCGGGGTATTCAGAAAAAAATTACCCTCTGTGCCGTGGTATTTGCTTAAAAATAACCCTCGCATATTATTATGCTGGAAATATTCATTCGGAAGTTTTGACTTTTACCTCAAAGTAAACGTAACATGAGTAATCGATTTTGAAAACCAGAAACGTTCCGATAGTACAGAGTCAACAAACAGCACGCAAGTGGCCTAGTATTCACCGCTCTTTGAAATCATGATATTCGGTGTAATTAAACAGATAAATCATGTCTGGGAGGGGTATTTGTGAAAAATACCAGTCTCGAGAATCAAATTTCATCTCTCGACTGGTATTTTTTTACAAATACCCCTCCCAGACATGATATATCTGTTTATTATTCCCTGCACATATTTTCCTTTAACACATTTTCCCTTGAACACACGTCTAAAAAACGTGAAAAAAACTGCTGCAACTCAATAACGACAACATTCAACGGAAATGAGAAAAGCTCCCAGAAGTGAATTTTAACTATGATTTTTATTCAACTTTGTGTGTGTTTCTTCAGTAACATAATGACTTGTATGACTTGTAAGTGTACGGGACTGTACACAATTGTGTTTCTTACCAAACATTCGTATCATATTATTTGAACTATTTTAAAAACTATTCTATCCAACTTCAGAATATTTTTTATTTCAGCAAATCAACAGTGTAAAGTTCTTTCCACGAACTCCAGCAAGTTTGACAAATATTTTTAGACATTCTTGATGATGATGTGGCATAACGAAAGTTACATACATGTTTTTATTCAAAATTCAAGTAGATTGTTATGTACTAAGCATATTAAGGAACATCACCTACTATCTACATAATTTAATTCCATGTCTGACCTGTTATGAGTTAATGATCTTGTAAATGCTGTATAGTATAAAACAAACTTTAAAACTTTACACAATGTTTGAAATACCAGAACAGAAAAAAAACAGAAAAAGAGAGAATCTTTAACAAATTATCAAAATATTCAAACTTTATTGCAATGAGAATTACAACATCAGAGGGCATACTGACTGTTCCAAATGCGAAACGTAAGCTTGGTCAGCTTTGGTTATTAAAATCAGCAGCATCCAGCACAAGCCACGTTAACATCGTTAGAATGTTTTCATTTAATCTTCATAATAATACTTTTTTTTTACAATTTATGTGTACAAATAAACTGTGAACGCTTATTAAAACCGTATGGTAAAAAAATAATTCACATTTGCTGCTGCTATGCTTGATTTGGAATAATCTTCCTGATCACTTCAGGACTGAAAACAGTTTCTCTCAATTTAAAAGTCCGATTCAGTCCTGGAGTGGTAAAGAATGTCGCTGCTACATTTGCAAATAACCAAATATGTTTTCTGATTTTGACAATATCCCACTTTTAATCACAAATTCATCTAATTGTTGCCATTGGTTTTTATATATTTTAGTATATGCTTTGTGCTTTGTGTTAACAAGTAAATAATTCAGTTTTAATTTAATTCAGTTTTTTTATTCATGCCAGTGCTTATATGGTAATACGCTGATTTTACAGTTCTTAGTGCACCTCCCTGCTCTATTTGCACTTTGCTGTATTTTTACGGCCCTAAAATATTCGACTGACGACTTGACCTAGGGGTCATACGCCGACAACCTAATGCCTTTCGTCGAATGGTTGAGTTACCACTGTCTATGATAAGAAGCCTCTGATAGTCTTATATACTGGTAGCTTAAACCCCTACAGCATAATAACAAACAAATACCAATGTTGATATTCTTTATAACTGCAACATATTGTGTTGCGAAGTATTCGAAGATCGTCGGAAACCCACGTCCGTTCTCCTTTTGTCTGTGCTACCAATAACCGACTCGATATATCTCGTTTTCGTATGTCCTACTTTGATTGGTTGTTTCGCTGTTCCCTCGAGATTTACAATCAATCAAATGAGATAAATGATAAATCATTGCGTCATTTGCGTAAAAAACATTACCGATACTAATAAAACTTGTGGTGGTTAATTGTATCAGTTATTATTTTGGTGCAAAACCATGCACGATTTAAATAATAGTTTTTGTAGTTTCAAATTTTAAGATTGTATACAGAAGACGACATTCCCATTGGTCAGCTGAGACTCACTAGTATAATTGATTTATTTGTTACTGCTTTGGCAAATCAAATTTGATGAATATTCATTAAAACGAGAAGATATTCCAGACCAGAACGTGACTGCTGTGGGTTTCCAATGATGCACTGGGACCATCTTGTGAGTGTTAACAGTGCTCGACCGACAGAACTGCCCAGCGCGTCCCCAGGTAGCGGAGGGGATAACCTCTCCTTGGAGGTTGTAAGGTCATAATACGAAAATCCTGACCGTGGACCTTGCAGAATGCGGCCAAGCTCTTTACACGATAAAGACCCGTCTTGTAGATGTCGATAAGAGAAGGCTCGTTGTAGCTAGTTTTGTGCAATCGGTAAAAATTATAAATCGATTATATATTACAATAAATTAACAGAAATCGACCAATTATCTATAGTAATCGGTTTATCACTGTAAAACTATTATTACAATAAAGCAAAACAGTATAGTATATTAAAAATGTCAACATTTTTTATCTTCACCCCATCTATACTACTAACATTATAGACCCCCTTTTTTAAGCGCATCACAAAACACGGAGAAATAGCGCAGTATTATATTATATAAGGTTACATGCAGTAAATGTTGCATATGCAAAATTTTTAATATTTATACCGATTATTGTTTTAAATAATTAGCAATTAATGATTAATTACGTCCACATGTTAGTTCTGATCACAGTGAAAACAAAATTCGTAGGACCTACCAGACATGTCTGGTGAAAATCCCTTCGATTCCAATCGACCGGCTGAATTTAAACAAGAACGAACTGGTCGCTTGCTTCACGTGACGGAAGTCTATAGCTGTAGTTCGTACTTCATTATGTATAAGGTTATGCAGTTGATGTTGCACATTAAAAATATTTAATGTTGATATCGATAAGGTCGATTATTAAATTATTTCGCTGTGTTTTGTGATGCTTAAAAAAGGGGTCTACAATTTTAGTAGTATTGGGGATAATCAGTTTGGTAAATTTCTGAGAGACAACGACCCCACATTTCCTCAAAGCAACCCATCCCTGTCAAATTAACCTGCAGTTGTGTCCCTTATATTGCTATCCGGCTTTCTAGTCTTTTATAAATTTACAGACCTTACGTACATGCACTCTTTTTCATATAATACAGTGCAGTCAATTTTAAGGGACCAACCATTTAACTTGCAGGGTGGGGCATTGGTTTCTTCCTAGAAAAATATTTTGAAAATGATTTTTTATGAAAAAAATATTTTGGAAGCAGAGGGTAGGAAAAAAAAATTCTGAAGAAGGATTTCTGCTATATAAAATAATGCTAATAATGATAAAAAAAAGTATTCTGTCGCGACGTCTTCAAAAAAAAAATATTTTCTGACCAAAACAAATTATAATTTTACAGTGGAAACATAATAAATGGAAGAAAAATAATAGCAACTAAATCGGTTTATGTGTTTTGCTTGAGTTTTGATGTTTATGAAGCAAAGGACTGTTTGAAATTAAAAAATTAAAATAGGGATCTTTAATTCTGACGTAATCGGTTTCAGAAAATACCAATCAATTAAAATTAATTTTGACGTATTGTGGTTATTGTTTTTGCGTTACAAATGAAATTTGCTTACCGGGTATGGTCCAGATTACGCTGCCTTTGTAGATCAAGAAATGTGCAAATTGAATTCAACAATTATTTTGCACATTTATTATGCGTTTTGAAATGTGGTAGAGCAGTTTTTCTACAGTAAAGTTTGACCTAAATTACAACGGAAGTGTATGTTTTAGAGAGTCCATCGTCTGCAGTTTAGGCGGGAAAAGCCTCGCGATTTGTCCGAATAACACTGAACGTTCCGAAAGCAGATGATCTTTTTGAAACAACGCTATGTCCATGCAGAAACTGAAATGGCTGATTTCCTGTGTTGATATGATGTACAGCAAAGTCATTGGGGCGTGTAATAAACTGTGTTGATATGAAATAAAAACAGTCATTGGTGCGTGTAATAAACCGTGTTGATGTGATATACAGCACAGTCATTCGGGCGTGTAATAAACTGTTTTGATATGATATAAAGCACAGTCATTGGTGCGTGTAATAAACTGTGTTGATATGATATAAAGCAGTCATTGGAACGTGTAATAAACGATGTTGATGTGATATAAAGCACAGCCATTGGGGCGTGTAATAAACTGTGTTGATATGATATACAGAACAGTCATTGGGACGTGTAATAAACGATGTTGATATGATATAAAGCACAGTCACTGGGGCGTGTAATAAACTGTGTTGATATGATATAAACACAGTCAATGGTTCGTGTAATAAACTGTGTTGATGTGACATACAGTACAGTGATTGGGGCGTGTAATAAACGATGTTGATGTGATATACAGCACAGCCATTGGGGCGTGTAATAAACTGTGTTGAAATGATATACAGAACCGTCATTGCGGGGTGTAATAAACTGTATTGATGTGATATAAAGCACAGTTATTAAGGCGTGTAATAAACTGTGTTGATATGATACACTACACAGTCATTGGAGCGTGTAATAAACTGTGTTGATGTGATATACAGAACAGTCATTGGGGCGAGTAATAAACTGTGTTGACATGATATAAAGCACAGTCACTGGGGCGTGTAATAAACTGTGTTGATATGATATAAAGCACAGTCACTGGGGCGTGTAATAAACTGTGTTGATGTGATATAAAGCAAAGTCACTGGGGCGTGTAATAAACTGTGTTGATATGATATAAAGCACAGTCACTGGGGCGTGTAATAAACTGTGTTGATATGATATAAAGCAGTCATTGGGACGTGTAATAAACTGTGTTGATATGATATAAAGCACAGTCACTGGGGCGTGTAATAAACTGTGTTGATATGATATACAGCACAGTCATTGGGGCGTGTAATAAACTGTGTTGATATGATATAAAGCACAGTCACTGGGGCGTGTAATAAACTATGTTGATATGATATAAAGCACAGTCACTGGGGCGTGTAATAAACTGTGTTGATATGATATAAAGCAGTCATTGGGACGTGTAATAAACTGTGTTGATGTGATATAAAGCACAGTCACTAGGGCGTGTAATAAACTGTGTTGATATGATATAAAGCAGTCATTGGGGCGTGTAATAAACTGTGTTGATATGATATAAAGCACATTCATTGTGGCGTGTAATAAACTGTGTTGATATGATATAAAGCATTCATTGGGACGTGTAATAAACTGTGTTGATGTGATATACAGCACAGTCGCTGGGACGTGTAATAAACTGTGTTGATATGATATAAAGCACAGTCACTGGGGCGTGTAATAAACTGTGTTGATATGATATAAAGCAGTCATTGGGGCATGTAATAAACTGTGTTGATATAATATGAACACAGTCTTTGGGGCGTGTAATAAACTGTGTTGATGTGATATAAAGCACAGTCATTGGGGCGTATAATAAGCTGTGTTGATATGATATAAAGCATAGTCACTGGGGCGTGTAATAAACTGTGTTGATATGATATAAAGCAGTCATTGGGGCATGGAATAAACTGTGTTGATAAAATATAAACACATCCATTGGGGCGTGTAACAAACTGTGTTGATATGATATAAAGCACATTCATTGTGGCGTTTAATAAACTGTGTTCACATGATTTCATTGAGTGTTATTTGTCTAATAAGTAAAATTATTATGCGTTTCATATGTTAATGGTATGTGATATTTCTACATATTTTAACATTTCTCATGTAACGTATCGTTGATATATATTCAAATAAATCTTTCTATCTATTTACCTACTTCTATATAAAGCACAGTCATTCGGGCGTCCAATATGAAACGAACTCTTGTGTTTGTCTAGTTTTAATGACAATTATAATATGATAAACAGTCTGTCAAAAAATATACAAAATAAAACAAAAGTAACAATCACTTAGCTTTCAGATGTTAAACATTAATAAAAAGTAATGATTGAACCACGATATAATTAATCATATTACATATTGATGAAATAAACCGATGCATTCTTAGTTAATTTGTTACTAAATAGACATATAACATAAATAATGAAATATACAAAATTTAAAACATCCGAGGAAAAGTTTGTATTATTAATCTGATTTAAAATTCGATCTCTCATACACTTTCCATATTACTGACGTGTCGCGTTGAAGATCTAAAACCATCCCATTACAGATTGAACTTTTAGATTGACCAATCAAAAATAAACGTTTTGTCTGAAATTTTTGGGCGTCATTTAATTAACGACAAACGAACCGTTGTATTAGCAGACATCAACGCCATTTGTAGACAAATACAGCGTCATTACGGTGCGACAGCATACTGTATGTTTACTAACCGTTTTTATTCAATACGTAATATCAACGTCCGTTTGGGGATGCCCTAATTTTTCATAAGATAATATTTATATCAAATGGCAAATCTTTGTAATATGATGGTGATAATTTGATCTTGATCAAATTAGATAAATTTGAGCAACAAAAGATTTAATTAGATTTATTTGTAATCCTAACCATTATGTTAATTTTTAAATTAATCATACAACATCCTCTGCCGTTATATTGATATAAACAAATTCTTGTGCATTCTGTGGCATTTGTTTCCAAAAAACACATTGGACTAAAAAAAGTTTACAGACAACAGATAATTTATAGCACTATCACGTCACCCTACTAAGCTCCTTTGTAATCTTAACACACACTTGTTTTACTCCACACATGAATATTAGAAATATTTAGACATTTGTATCACTATGAAAATTATTGCTTAACCGTGAAAACAAAGTATACCACGATTCATTGTCAGTGTGTGAGCCGGGATACAACAATCAAACTATTCCATGACATTATGGCTGTACATCTATTTACGTTCCTACAACAAACTATAGGGTTTCTAATGGCAAGACCGATGACATGTAATAAACAAGCAACCTTATGTAAATGTCTTCACACCCAGTCAGGAGTGACTTATTATAATAACTGTATACCCAATCCTGTCCTTAGAATTATTTATCGACTCAGTAAATACACATATTAATACAGATCTGACTAGAAGTTATTCATCGCCAATGTTTAATTACTAATTACAACAATGTAAACTGCAGCGCATGTTTTAAAGGAACATTTTGTAATGCGATATATTCGCACGCACACATTTGCGTTTCTTCTGTAAAATGCAATAATAAGTTACTTTAATACGAAATCTTCATCTGAACCCAGATAATGTTACAGTGTGTTCAAGTGCTTTACGTCGTAAAGAAGCTATACTGGTACCTCGCCATGCCTCGCCAATTTCCTGCATGCCACACGTCATCTGTGTGTTTGACATCGCTGGAGGAGAATTAGAATTAGACTGCAGAGGAGATGAACAACTAGCAACTACTCCATATCCTGAATTATATATAGAGCTGCCATTAGGCATAGTTAGATTGTTACCGAGTGACACGTTAACGGCGTCGGCCAAACCTGCAATGGAAACCTGTGATCCAAATCCCTGTCCGAGCCCTTGCCTCTGTAAAGATGACGAAAAGGTCAATGGATTTCCATTTATAGTTCCTCCGAGATTTGCCATGCCTGTCATACCGGACATACTTGACCAGCGTGTATCCGATGGATGAAAACCGCACAGACCATCATTCATGGAGCCGAAGTGAGGTAATCCGGGAGATGGCAGCAGAGCACCGGGTGTTCGGAATACATTGGTTGTCTTCTTTCTTTTCTTCCATTTGGCCCGACGGTTTTGGAACCAAACCTGAAATAAAAAGACTTCGTTTAGGTTCCTGTTTTTATTGATGTTGGTACATTTGTAGTATTTAAACCGCGATAATACACAATACAGAAACAGTTTTATAAACTGCCCCATTGGCATCATCCATTCTGACCAGCACGGAGAATATGTAAATCATGTTCTGATGCCTGTTTCGTGCAGAACTGTTGTGATTTTTGCAGTCCATTGGGTAATATAAACAGACTTAATAAACAAAGTCAATAAAATTATGTAAATTATGTTCCCTGTAGGACTGGCTATCGCAGGATGTACGTTTAAGGCATGATTCACGTAAAATGTTCCCATTTATTTAAACTTTATTCTTATTCTTGCTCTTTTTTAAATACACCTTGTTTACCGCGCGCGCTAAAACTGTTTAAGAAATGTCAATTTTTAGTTATCCAAATTTGTGCACCTATTAACATTTTATTCGCAGTTAAGTAATAAAGCCCAGAAATCTATACCACCGGCATTCGTTGTGGGTCAGCATTCTGTCCACAGTATTTATAGGAGCTATTGACACAATGTCGGTAGATATGTAAAGAATAACTTGGGTCGTTTCAACACGGGTCTATTATTTAGTATGGATGTAAATGGCCGTGTTTATTTTCTCCTTTGCGGTAGTTAATTGATGGTCAATAACAGACCTTTTAATGTATTGTTGGATGTGTTGATACCAAAAATCAAATATTACACACATACAAAAGATTTAAATATTAATACAATTAATTGTAATTTATGTCAATATAATAAAATAATGTTAAAGCTTTGAAGTGGGAATAAAAAGTACATGCATATCGTTAATATGTTTATTCCTAGTCAAGTTATGCATGTTTTAATACAACGATATAGATTGAACATATTTTATTTGTTTATAAAAAAATGGATCAGACACCAATAAATCCGGTCCGGTTTACACACCAGATCTTGTCCGGTTTACAATCTTATACTATATTATATAAATAGGTAATATTAAGTTAACCTAATATAGCTTCAACCAGGAGCTTTATGTATAAATCAAAATAAAAGAGGACGAAACCAATAAAGGGGAGAAAAACAATAAATTATTTTTTTAATTAATCACTAATTGTCAGAAAATAAATCATAAAATTAATTTTAAAAACAAGTAAAAACATGAGGGCATAAGTTAATGTCTTTGAACACATTGTACAAAATGTGGCGGGATTTAAACAGTCAAGGGGATCTTAACTATCTCAGTTAAACAGTCAAGGGGATCTTAACCATCTCAGTTAAACAGTCAAGGGGATCTTAACTATCTCAGTTAAACGGTCAAGGGGATCTTAACCATCTCAGTTAAACAGTCAAGGGGATCTTAACTATCTCAGTTAAACAGTCAAGGGGATCTTAACTATCTCAGTTAAACAGTCAAGGGGATCTTAACTATCTCAGTTAGACAGTCAAGGGGGTCTTAACTATCTCAGTTAAACAGTCAAGGGGATCTTAACTATCTCAGTTTATTGCACTAATTGCACAGTCACAGAATTTATCTAATAAGTAAAAAAAGCGACCCTTATTTTCAGAAATATGACATAGCACGTAAACAAAAATTAGAAATAAAATGAAATTACTGAAGCAAAACAAACAGGAAATAATACAAGATTATGACCTAAACAATGCGTTTTAATCTTTATGTAATTGACTTAAATAGTTGACTAATATTAACTACAGTAAAATCTCAAGAGACTCATGAAATGTGTTTCCTTCTTTTCACTTCTGACTAAAATTAATTCCAAAAAAGAACTATACATTTTAACCATTAAAATTTGAAAATGTAATAATTCTTTTTTATAAGTGAACTTAAAAGTTTTAAACTAAATTGATATTAATATACACTGTTTCCAGGCATTGTTACAGTTCATATAGCCCATTGAAACATCATCGTTCAAGAAAACCAATTACTTTCCTTTCATTTTTGCTTAAAAATTTGTAAGTTTAATCGCTGAGCTCTCGTGTCTTATCGTTCGAACATGTAAAGCCATCAATTTTAAAATTCGTTTGTCCATCGGGGGACGACGCTGACGTACCCGCATAGCATTTTTCACTGACAACCGAATATACTCGCACGCAATCGTAAAACCATGAGGATTCCGTCTAATATTTCAGTCCACACGCGGTTGAAATTGGAGAATCTCGTGTGTATTTCGTTATAGAAAGATGCTGAGAAAAGTTAATAGCATAATTATCTCGGTGTCAAATGTAAATGAAGTCGGCTTCTTGGAAGGATATAATATAATCTCTATGTTAATTAAGGCTTCCAATTTGCGTGTGAGGGTGATATATCAAAACCCTGTTTAGACAAACGGGAGACAACACCAGTGGTAGAATATTCATTATTCCAGGTGTTTGCTAATTAAAATCTCGTAAATATTATTTATTTCATTGTCGTTGTTAGAATTCATGATGAAGTTCAGTTGACTCGATAAATTTTAAATAACTCGATGAATTTTTGAAACTCGGTAAACTCACCTTAGTTGTTAATCATGGTATTATTTCTTTTTCATTAATTTTTCTTTCGAAGATATGTTGATTTACATTTTATGTAAAAGGAAGCGTGTTCATTTTTGTTATGCTAATTGTCGACATTTTGAAACTTATTCTACATTAAATAACTTCAGTGTTCATTTTTGTTCTTCGCCACGAATTAATGTTTAATTCTATCCACACATCTTGTGGACAACTTAAAGGATCGTTTAAAATTCATCGATATTTGGAAGAAATTCAATGGAAATAGAACTGAACACCATGACATTTTGACCAGAAGTGCGGAGAAAAATGGTTGGAAACACATGTACCGTTGTGACAAAACTGGACCTGCCATGAATTTTTTTTAATACATTTCCATGGCAAACAAGAGAATATTATAGCAAGTATTTGTTGTCCCTGTTTATATCATGTATCACTTTATAACAGGGAAATTAACCAAACACAAACCCACAAAGAAGACACACACACACACACACAAATCTGCAACAATCCACTCAAAGGATGTATTTATCGTTGTCGAAACTGTGCCTTTCGAAACTTAGTTTATTTTAAATTGTCAAACATTTAACATCGTTTAACATATTTAAAAATAATATTTTTGGATTTAATATAATTTTTCTGATCACCTTTTTTTGACCACTATGTATATTTAAATAAATAGTGAGCTGATTACTTAAAGAATGATATATACATATATATTTCTAAACCTGGAAAGAATAATATCTCATCTTTATAAAAATAATTATTGTGTTTGAAAAAGTCATCGATTACAGTAAGATGATAAATATGGAATACGCGATAATTATACTGATAATTATTTACTTCAATGTACCTACGTTAGCTACTAACTTAAAGGTCACGTCTGCTTACTTCACAAAACTTAAACAGCAGCCAAGATTATTGTTTAACTGATGCGGAACCATTGGCGGAAGTGAGTGACTATATTTTGGACTACATAAATATTTAATAGTTATTTTCGAATGATATGTGTCGGAATTTAATCTTCTTTCAGTTTCAAGACTTATAAAAAGCGAGATTGCATTCAAATAAGTAACAATTTTATTGATGTCCAGGAGTTATTTTCTTAAACCAGAAACAATTCAGAATACAAATTTTGATATATGTAACCTCCTAAATACATTCAAAGTACTAAAACGTTTTTTGGTATGGTTCCATGTCATGCTCCATACAAGCCCGTGAAGAATTGTCATTTGAAAAATATTTAATTATATTTATTTTTTTATTCCAGTACCATTATCTGTTACAAAATAATTCTGATTTTTTCAGTACCATTTACACGTAAAAAATAATGCAGTACCCGTGTCATTTCCTGTTACAAACAATTCAGTTTTTTAGTTACAATCTACTGTTACATAGTGTATTTAGTCAATCTAAACATGATAAAGGTATTTTTAAGATTGAAATATTTTCAGATGCATTTTTATTATTTCAATGTGTGATTCAGATTATTTGTGTTAAAAAGGGTTTATTTAAATATATATGTATATACATAATTGTATTGATACATTGAACGGTTTTTGTTTGTGGTCAAATTTACCAATGAATGGCTGAAGAATTTAGCGGCTACATTAAAAGGCTAGCCTGTTTATCTAGAATAAATACTGCCGCCATCAATGACAAGGCAGACATATTTTTTGTAATAAATATAGATCGGAACCAGTGTTGAAAATGAACTAAATATCCTTTCAAATTCTAGATCATTGGTTAAATTCGTATTTAAATACCGTATGCTCCGTAACTTACAACTGACGATGTCAGGAATAAAATTACAATTGCTATAGATTAATATTAGATTTTATTTTTACTTCTTTTGAATTTTACTTAAACATACGTAAATATCAGTTTTAATGTAATATGTGTATTATGCTGTGAAATATCGTTTATGTGAATGTCAAATTGTTCCATACACCATAATTCTAACTAGTTGAAAGGAGAAATGTCAGTGCCGAAAATAAAATAATACCATGAATATTCTTTGTATAAAGCTTATATTTATTTTTTTTTATTTACGATTTGATTTAAATATTTTGTTAAATAATACTAACCTGTACTCTAGATTCTGTTAATCCTATCCTCAGAGCTAGCTCTTCTCTCATGAAAATGTCAGGATAATGGGTTTTTGCAAAATTCCTCTCTAGTTCATTCAGCTGCGCTGGTGTAAACCGTGTGCGGTGACGTTTTTGCTTCGCCCGATCACTTTCAATTTCAGAGCCACTGTCGGGTTCCTTAGACGACCCACTGTCACTGTCCCTGTGTACCATTTGGCTACTGTTCAGGTCACTTTTTAGATCTACAATAACAATCGGTATTTTTAATAAAAAGTTACTTAGAATATATTAACTTATTTTTAACATAAAATATTTAAAAAAAAAATGTGTTATATAAATTAGATTAATCTTTGACATTAATTTTATTTTATTTTGTTTATTTTAGTTATTTTTTAAACAATAAAAAAAGTCTTAAATAAATGTGACTTTTAGAATATAATACATAATATAGATAAGAATGAAAGATCAATACAGGGCTAACGAGTTATAATTAATTATATTAGTTATCTAAATCAGGATAATATATTGACGCAGCGAGTCTGAAATTTAATCAAATTTGGGTAATTTCCTTCGAAACAATCCTGTAGAGAAAAGCAAAGATTTAATTTTCTAGCAAATAAATTGAATAAAAGCTAAACCAACCGCCTTACCGGGTCTAATTCCTCAATTAAACCATCGTCAATTTACTGGTCACTTTCTATTGTGCAGAAATAGTAACTCAGAAATACGATTCTTTAAATAAATAAAAGAAAATGAAATAAAACTTACCAGTTTTTGGATTTTTAGAAAGTGGTTCTTGAAAATATAACGAAGAACTATTGACACCTTCCATATCTGCAGAATAAAGAAATACGAGTTGCGCTAGATTTTTGTTGCCAATTGCTTTTTAACACTCTCTGTCAAGTGTCTTGAATGTGGCAAAACTCGCGATTTGATTGGCGGAGACTTTCCTTTGAAAATGACTGGACAAACGCTATCGCTTTCATGCTGAGTTTCCGATACTGTAAAAATTTGGATATGGAAAAGTCAATAATTCAGATTGTATTGTATATCTATGTAATATTTTTATATGAAATGAAACCAATAATAATATCTAAAGAAAGGTTTACACATTTAGATGTCTATATTTACTCAAACGCAAATGGCTCACACAATAAATGTTTACAATAATACCAAACCGAGAAGATTCTTTTGAATTTGGCCTTGCGTCAATATCATAATGACAAAATGTGCTACAATAGTCAAAGTTATTTATTGTTACGAAATTGGATCACTAACTGATATCATATATTACATATATATATATATATATATATATATATATATATATATATATATATATATATATTATATATTTATTTATTAGCGACCATTGCTCAACACTTTCGAACTTTATACAGAAATTTATTCCTTCTAACAATGAAGGTCACAAAAGCGTTTTCTTTGTAGAATGAATACAAATTATAATAAGTTCTATAAATCTGATGATTTTGTAAGAAATTTTTAATAGTGGAAATTTATGTTCCTAGCTGTGCATTCTAAACAAATAGGAAGGAACATAAATGTTCGAATGGAGGAATATCTTTGGTGTAATTCTAATAATAAATATATATTTATTTTGATCAATTTTAAAAATATTTTTTATATAAAATTATTTCATGTTTCTTGATAATATACTCTAAAAATGCTATTCAGAAATAATTTTTAAGGTATAAACTTAACAATTCCAATTCAATTATATACTTTGTGGTAGTTGAATTAAATTGCATTGCAAATGTTGGACGAACTTAAAATATCAACCAAAACATAACACTTTCTTTTAAATATTTGTGTGGATGTTGGTATAAATTAATTATATAATTATATACATTCTTCCGTTTTAGGTGGAGTGAAACGAGTATTTTTTATCGTTTATTTTTCGCTCCATATTTTTTGTAAAATATTTTTATTTGTTAAAAATATTTGTTAAGAATCGTAATCTTCATTTACTGAGACGTAAAAGGTTTGTCGCACGTTTCGTCGTGTGCCCACAATTGAAATTGCACCTTGATATCCGACAGGTGTTAAAATCCAATGGTTTTATGATTGTAAAATAAAAGAAATATAATCAATAAGGTATTACCTGTACCGCAACTTAGCCAGAGGTATGCCACAGTTTTGATAGTCTAATAAATTCAGCTTTATTGGCATATTACACAAACATCTGTGGCAGCAGTGTTTCTCTCGCCAAAGTGCGAGAATTTCTTCAAAGACACAGGTGAAAAATGTCACTGTACTGTTACATCTGTTTTTTTGGTGACAATACTGTAATATATATAATTATATGCACTTTTATCAAAATTGAAGAATAAACATATACAAAAGAAAAAAAAAGTAATAATAAAGCAATGTCTTGTATTTTTTGTAAATAATATAGATACATAATAACAAAGAAGTCTAATGCTAAGACAAAAGATTTGTACAATTTTTAAGGTGTAAACTTTGTTTTCGCTTTAATTTTATATCAAGATGTTGTTGTTTAAGATCCTGCACCGTTGCCAGGGAACATGTTGGAATAAAAATAAAATGAAATTTACATATTATTGACACATGAAATGTTGCTAGTTAAACAATAATAAAAAATAATGCTTTATTTTTTTGTCATATTATAATATCTTTAGTTCAATTTCTCATTTTTTTTCTGTTTTATCTACATAAAGTATACAGTTAATTGACAAGTAAAATATTTCTGTTATGTTTTTTTTCTACTGACAAATCTCAAATTATGATGTTTGTGTATAATGTCTGTATGTGTCTATTTACATCCGTACCTTGGCATCATCTGACTAAATATTTCTTATCCAGCTATTCAGCCTTGTTTAATAAATTCAGAGATACACACACGCGATAGATTAAATCAACTTTTAAATTAATTACGTATAATTTTGGACATATTATGTAACATTATTTTAATAGGCAGAATCCTATTTAGCTTTTTGCGAATTTAATTTAACGATACATAATTGGGATGATTTAACGTGAAAAATAAAAAAAACCGAACTCAATTAAATGTTTTGTCTATTTTTCAGGTAATACTAAAGGTAATTTTGTAATTAAATGATTTTTTCAATTTTCTTAAAATCGACAGTAGTAACTGTCGATCTATATTTATTGTTTTTTCATTTGCCGTGATTAAGTATTAATAAAAAATTTCCTTTACGTTATTTATCTTAGACTATTTGCATATCACTTAACATAATACACTTTAAGCATCTGATGAATTTTAATTCGTTATAAAGATCTCGAGTTTAACATGTAATGACAATTTTGTTGAGTCAACAGAAAATTCGCAGCAAGCACAAACATTCTTACCAACGGAATCCTATTTTGAAGAAAATTATACACATTGTAATGTATGTGTATTTATAACATTTATTTATTTATTTTAGATTTAAATCTATTGATAACACACAGACACTATAAATGCAGACTGATTGATTGAATATGTTTAACGTCCGGCGAGCACTATTTCAGTTATATAAAGAACGAGAACAAGTCAACAAAGCAATGAACAGGAATTGAACATCAATGACAACATTTTGACTGCCAAAAATATGAAGTAATGAAAAATTTAGCATTGGGTCGAGGATACAATTAGTCTACTCTATTTGAAATATACAAAAGGAGTTGTTATCTTGCAAAGAGCTTAGCATCCCATAACACGTTACCCTCTATAGTTCGCGATATAGGCCTTTTACTTTATTATAAACATGACAACCCCAATGAGAGGGTCTACCCTAACCCCAACCGGAAGACAACTCTGTAAGCCGATAACTGGGAACCTCAAAGTATGGTCTCAATTTATGAATTTGCTTGAAACTTCACCAAATCATAAACTGAGCTGTGTTGTTTTTTCAAAGAGGAGCCACCCGACGTCCGCTGAACTGTCACAAAACTATACAAACAACATACAATGTAACTACATGTCATAGCTACAGCAAACCGAGCTTTGTTTGTCTGAATGGGATTTAAAGCATGTTTTAGCTGTATCATGGTTTTCTACAGGAACATATACTTTTCTCATCATATTTACGATCAATCCTGTTTTTTTATACACGACTCTCAGAAGAGCAAAAAAAAGTCACATAGGAGAGGTGTGATATACATAACACCCGACACGCCGTCAAAACATAGACATTTTTTTTAATACAAGTCATGGTCACGCACCACGCCTCTTAAAAAACCACTGCAAACAAACAAGTGATAAACAAAACTAACAAGATGGTGAACACAAAATGCAGGATTCTGGTAAAAAACAGTAAACAACCACCACTCCAGTCTCAACAAACAGGTGAAATTCTTGTATAATTTTGGCCAAACAAAATTGTCACATCATTGTAAAAAAACCCATCGTTCTGGTAAAATACAAAAATCATCTTTGTAACAATGAACAACATGCAATTCTGCCAAAACTACCCAAGTTGCAACGTGACACACAGAAAGTATTATCTTAGAAGTCTAACAGTTAATATTAGTCACATAAAACATTTTTACTTAACGTTTGACGTCGGTACACGAACTTCATATATATTAAAGTGTTCATGCAAAATAATCTCTGTGAAACATTGTATCTTATAAACAAATCTTCATGTATAATAGTTTACGAATTTCAAAAGCCCCCCAAAAAATAAATGTCTTTTGAAAATCAATCTTAGAAGAAAATACAAACATTGGTTTCAATTTCTTTAGTTTCCAACTGTGTTCTAACATCAGCAATAAATGACTGTTAAATATTTTATTTTGTCGATTAGAGGGTCTACCCTAACCCCAACCCGAAGACGAGGTGGGCAGGTCTGTGAGCCGACACCTGGGAACCTCAAAGTATGGTCCCAATTTAAGAATTTCTAAGAAACTTCACCAATTCATAAACTGAACTGTGTTGTTTTTTTTTAAGAGTAACCACCTGATGTCCTGCTGAATAGGGAAACAAACCACCGACAACATTATCTATTACGCTTCACGTGGATACCAAGGAATGAACTATACAAACAGCATACAGTGTAACTATATAGCAAACAGACCTTTGGTTGTATGAATGGGATTTACAGCATTTTTTAGCTGTATCATGGGGTTTTTCTGGAGTGGTAAGGCGGAGTACCCTATGAAAACCCTAACCTTCTACGGGAACATACAACTTTCTCGTTATATTTACAATTAATGCTGTTTTAATACACAACTCAAAGGAGGGCGAAAAAAGTCACATAGGAGAGGTGTGATATATATAACACCCGACACGCCGTCAAAACATAGACATATTTAATGCAATCCAAGTCATGGTCACGCACCACTCCTCTTTACACTGCAAACAAACAAGTAGCAACACTAAAACGCTGGATTCTGGTCAAATAAACTCGTAAACAACCAGCACTCGTCACAACAAACATGTGAAATTCTTGTATAATTCTGCATGACCAAAACAAAATTGATTGTCACATCATTGTGAAAACATCAATCTGGTTAAAACAAATATGTGACATCTTTGTAAAAATGAGCAACACGCATTTCGGTCAAAGCAAACCAAGCAGAACTTCAAGTAGCAAAAAATAAAAAAAAGAAAGTATTATCTTAGACGTCTAACCCAGCAACAGTTAATAAAATTCACATAAAACATTTTTCCTTAACGTTTGACTTCGGTACACGAACTTCATATTTATTAAAGTGTTCATGCACAATATACTCTGTGAAACATTGTATTTTGTAAACAAATCTTCATGTAATCGTTCACTATTTTCAAAAGCCCGACAAAATAAATGTCTTTTGAAAATCAATCTTAGAAGAAAATACAAACATTGGTTTCAATTTCTTTAGTTTCCAACTGTGTTCTAACATCAGCAATGAATGACTGTTAAATATTTTATTTTGTACATTAGATTCTCAGTATGCCGATACTGAAACCTCCCGTCACTTCCATTATAAGATTAATATCCGGGTTAGCTGAGCGTTTACAATTATATTGCCGAGAAAAGGATCGGAATTGTATCAGGGGGTCGACGTGAAAGAACAAATATATTATACTAAAATTTCGTTTTCAGATGAACCCCCAACGAGCAAAAACGATGATTAAATAAAACACAAGATAGTAGGTGTTTTATTTGATCGCAAATTGATGGGGAGTACAGTTAAATGGTTCATTAGCGAAACAAAATTGCTTAAATGAATAAAGATATTGGACTTAAATTTTCTTTTTACGACCCAAAATGATTCAATGATTGCTTTACTTAAACCATAATCAAATATTCAATTTTCCTCCGTAATAGATAAAATCAATTGTGGTTCTTACAATAACGACATAGTATTGTTTATGACGGATGACATAGCAACAGATTTTATTCTTTACTATAGTTTTAAAACTGGAGAAAAGCTCTGTGTTTACTTTATTTTGTTTTATAAAAACGAAGTCCGTGTATGAGATGAAAGGTCCTTAATTTTAAATGGCGGAACTAATCATGGCTAAATTCTTTCCAATTTGCAAATTAATGAATGTATAGTATATTAAAATAATGTTATTTGAAAACAGGGAATTTTTATTTTTGAATTAGAAAAAAAGAATAATTTATTAGTCCAAGCAAACAAAATAACATGTAAATTGAAGAAGACAGAACTGTTCCTCAAACTGTTACATTGTATGGTCAGTTAGGCGACTCTAAGAACGTGTTAATCAATTACCTGACTGATACCCCTTTTCGACGACATCGTCTATTTATTTCGCCCAAATAAAATTTTACAAACCACGTATAGAATTGTGAATGTGCAATTAATTTTTAATGAAGTAGGCTTGCCTTATGTATTTCATTCTCAACTTTCTTTTCATGGTACAAATTTAAAGGATATTATTCAACAAAAGTTGCAAGATTTGTTTATTCAAAAGTGCTATTTTTGATATTGAAAATTCTTCGAGAGATTTTTACAAAATTATCAAGAATGAGTTTAAGCTAGAAGAATATTTGTTAAGACTATGTTCTCAAGATAGATTATTTATTTCTAAACTTCGTACATCAAATTAAAAGCTACCAATGAAACAGGTCGATGGAATAAAATTCCAAAAGAACACAGGTTATGTAATTTTTGCAGCGAAGCTGTGTGTGACGAATATCACATTTTTTTATTTGTAAAAATGACACTATCTCTGACTTAAAGGAAACATGTATTCCAAAATTCTATTGGAACCCACCGAATGTACATAAAATGGCGGTTTTATTTTCATTATGTTACAATAAAATATTATCAAAACTGTCAATTTTAATAAGAAAAATTTCAACATTATTATAGCGTTTTATATATTGTTCCCTGCGATTCATAGTGTGGATTGCTCAATTCGCCATATATATGTTTTGTTTACGTTTGTACCTCGTGTTGCACTGTATTATGTCTGAGCGTTGAAAATAAAGTTCTGAAAGTTCTGAAGTTAAACAAGTGAAAAGAATAAAAAAGGCAGCATAACAAACCATATATAACAAATGATTTTCGGGATCACCATTTTTACTTAATATACTGTGGTTTTTTGCCATTGTCAACATTTCGATCTCTTTTATAATATAATTATGAATTTTTAGTTCTATGGGATGACGTCATGTTCGGTACTTATTATCATATTTCGAAATAAAACACACAGACAAATCTAAATCGAAAGGATTTTGCGTTTTTTACGCTTCATTGCAACAGAAAATCCGTGAAGATGTACATAGGGATTCTGGATTGAGCCTTCGTGGATTTTTAAATCACCCAGCTAAAAGCCACAAATATCCAACGACGGAATTATTTATTGTACGTTTTATTCAAGGTACTTACTTATAGGGTTTTTAAAGTTCCTGACTAACGTAAAACGGTCTCGCATGGACTTATTGCCTAATGACTTTTTTTTAATTACATATTTTTTTTTGTATTTTTGGGGGATTTAGGAAAAAAATATAAATTAATAAAAAGAAAAAAAACTGAATAAAAATTTGATAAAACAAATACAATAAAGTGAAATATGCCAAAATATAGAAAATTAATACCAGTAAGTAATTGAAATAAGGAAAAAAAATTAATTAAAACTTTTTTTAAACCGATGCCTGCACGTAAGAGCTAGAGAGGCTGCAACCAAAAAGTCATAGTGGAAGTAGATTTGTACAGCCGCCGCCAGCTAGAGAACCAAGAAAGCCAGCAGCATGTACGGGACGTGACATGGCAGCGGCGCGCGTGCCTACTCTTTTCGAATACTGTTAACTGGATCTTTAACTAGCCAGCTGATTGAATACTGTACACGAGGCACCAGTTTTACGTCTCATCCGACTGGATCTCTAACGTGCCAGCTGATTGAATACTGTACACGAGGCACCAGTTTTACGTCTCATCTGACAGACGTACATTCAAGGTAGCAACGATTTTATCTATATATACAACATACAGTTGAAATTGTCATTGGGGTTATATTCATAGACTAAAATATTAATTTGGCATCGCGTGTTAATTGTATCAAATGTAACTATTATGAATATGGACTTCCTTTATTTGAGATACCTATATTAAAAGATGTATGGCTTAAATATAAGGTAAAGTTATGTTGATATGACAACCAAAAGCAAAAATGGTGAGCAACATTACAAGTATAAAATAATAATTTCAATATCCTCGATCTAGCATAACGGCTTATCAGGTAAATGAGATTTTTTGAACAAAATTGTTTTGAATTGTACAAAGTATACCATTTAATTAAAAACTGGAATATAACAAAATAACGAACAACAAGGAACTGTCAAAAAGGCAATACGCAAATCAATGTCCAAGAAACTGGCACACGTTGGAACCAACCACCAAAAAGATAGCACTACACCAATGGTCCTTACATGGTACACTCGTTTCAAAAGAAATAGGCGGGTTAAACCAGGTTTTATGGCATGCCAAACCTCCTGCTTCCGACCTTTTGATAAAAAGTAAATATGGATATGTCAAACCGGTAGAAAACAGAATGTGTACAGAATAGTGCAAATAAGGTCAAATTTAAACAGAAGTTGTTACAAACTTATTGTGCATTCTGCAAGTGCTGAAAAAATCAGACACCAATGAATTCTATAAAGATTTATAACTGTTATTTTACCATTGATTATACATGGAATAATACCAAACCTTGTTGACATTTATATCTTCTGTAAATTGTCAATTAATCCCCACATTTATGTTTTAGCAAAAATTTTCGATTTATTTGTCATAAAATTAATCTTTTTGCGAAATTGAAGAATTAACTAGTTCGTCCGTAAACCCCGTCATTGGGATTTACGACATCTTGGAAACAATACTACAGGCTCAATATAATCCGGACAACACGGTAACCGAACACGAATTAGAATGGCGTTTTTATTACCTCGATTTTCTCCACTTTCATAGCCAGTTGTTAATGTAGCTTTTTTGCTTTCATTCCAATCAAACCAAAACTGGAATTTATTGGATCAGAAATTCACATTTCATTTTCATCCGCTGCCCATTAAATTAGTTGGTCGATTTGTTTTGTGATCAAACAAGATCAGCCCAACAGATAATGATCTCGGCTGGTGATCGTCCCATCAAAACGGAAATCGTTTTCTTTAATGCGCCACCATTAACTTCGCATTAATTAACTCAATAACGGGGCAGTATTTATTCTGCATCGCACAATTTCAAAAGCTTTGTATTCACCTGTGACTTTTGTTGTCATAAGCCTACGAAGTCAAGCTATTTAGAGAGAGATAATGATGTTTTCAGCAGACAGTACAAATATTGGACCATTTAGTATGGCACGTGTGTTTTTATTTCATACCTGTTCGGGCTTGGCTAATAAGTTCACTGTAATTGAATAGTGCGGGTTGGTGTAAGATTACATGTCGATATTATAATCCGACTCGTTATTTCCTTTCGAGAAATTTGACTTCCTGAGGAGCATAGTGCAGAACAGGAACGCTGTAGGTTTACAAATGAAAGACGATATTTTGATGGATACAATGTAATTAGTTCATGCAGTCATCTAGTTAATATTTGAAAACGTGACGGAGGCAATACAATGCCGTGACACACTGACATGAACACTTTATTTTGTTGTTACTTGACAGTACTGGAAGGGCGTTGTAGAGATAAATCTTGTCCTACTGAATATATTAATGAAATAATGGAAAGTCAGAAGAAACAACATGCAACGTCAACAATTTCTCTTTAATTTGTATAAGCAAACCATTTTCATTTGGTCCAATTAGGTCTCGAACATCGAAAATATATATCAGCATGGTAAAGTCAGCTTGGAATACCTGTCTTTAACTAAATGTCTAATGCTAAATTTTTTTTAAGAACTTTTTTTCTGAAAAGTATTTCAAATGAGGTCGAATTTTCTGTATCAAAATATTTAAATAAATATTAATTTTAAAACTCCATGTCTGGATGATATCTAACATCAGAAATTTTATAAAACTTTTACTCTTTCTGATGTCGTCAAGAACTTATGCAATATCAGAAAATCTATCACTTTATATTTCAGTTTTAGCCCTGTAAAAGTTGCTGGTCGTGGAGTAGGATTTAAACATAAACCAGGGGCGGATCCAGGAATTTGTGTTAGGGGAAGTTTAAAAGTTCGGCGAGGGGTCTAGGGGGGGGGGGGCGAAGCCCCCGGAAGCTCCGGGAATCTAAGCATTTGGTAGCCATCCAGACAAAGTTTTCTAGACTCGTTTTTTTTTCTTTTGCCCCTTCTTTTAGCTGGCTTTATTGTTCAACAATGACCATAAATGATGAATTTTCTTTAATGAAATACAGTTTGTACATTAAAGTTGACTTCTGGAATCAGAAGAGAAACGGTCAACTATATTAAACATTAATAAACACATTTTATACACTGGAATTTCAATTCTCCACCGAACATATATTACTGTACATGTCTCAAATCAATCAATTAATCAATCAATCAATCAATCAATCAATCAATCAATCAATCAATCAATCAATCAATCAATCAATCAATCAATCAATTTTTCGTCTGTTTTCTACATCATTTTGTCTGTTAACCTTTTATTGTAATTGCTGTACCTGACATAACTGAACGTTATAATCAACCGGGTCCCTTTCTGTTGTTTGGAGAATCTTTGTCAGAGTTTGATAATGTTTTTTCCGATGTTATTAGACGAAAATCCGTTTGATAAAATGTGTAAAATGTTTGACATTATAAAAACACAACATTTGGAAATTAATAATAACGACATTTTGGTACTGTAATAATATTTTGGCAATATATAGCGTTTATTTATATTTATTTTGGGTGGAAATCGTTTAAAGAATAAACTATATAAAGGGTATGGGTAATGTGTATTTTTTTTTTATTAAAACATTTTTCCTAGCTATAAGTTTAAATTTTTTTTTAAATTTTATATCTACTTAAATATATACAAGCCATCAACGATCTATAATATCATTTTATGTGCATTGTTGACCAATTAAAATTTACGTGAAACATTTTTTTTATGTGAAATACGCCAGTTCCTGCATATAAAGACCCAATGTTTGTATAATTAGACAGCGACATGATTTTTGTCTGTCATAATATTTAACAGGAACAAGCCATCGTTAATAAATCAATTCCAAACCCAAGACGGAAAACACATTTATACGGGGCTTTTAAACAATTAGTACCACTGACATTTATACAGTTTCCATGAAAATAAAACGTATTTTCTAGGAAAATACTGAATGATGCAGGGCAATTATCACGCGATCTTTATCCATAGAAATTCAATTAGAAAAAATTGTCAGTAAAACACGCATACATTCTATCTAATCTGCGAACAGTAATTGGGCAGAAAAGAATGACTTAGAGTGTCCTTCCAAAAGTCATTTGCTTCATCGAAATCATAAGGGGAGTTTGTAACTTCTGGGGGTTCTTTAGACTTCATACCACGGGTCACAGTTGTATAAAACTAAAGCCAATTCCTGATAGACTACATTGACCAACTAATGGGAGAACAGAAGAACTAGACATGCACACAAAATGTACGCCTGTGAATATTTGTTTTATCAGACACCTCAGTAATTTAAAGTCGTCAAATATATTATGGCGACAACAGTATTGGATCAGACAATTGTTCCACACCAATCAAAGGATATCCAATGACAGGTCGACAATATTGCATTTACGACATTTAAATCGCCAATTGACGACGGCTTCTTGATAAGATTCATGTGTTAGCGGCATCCTTTTTATTTCTTCTGTAGTAAGTTGTGTTAGTGGCATCCTCTTTTATTTCCTCCGTAGTATGTTTTTTTAGTGGCACCATTTTATTACTGCAGTAGTAAATGTTAGTGGCATCACTTTTTTTTCATCTGTAGTAAGTTGTGTTAGTGGCACCCTTTATTCCCCCAGTAGTAAGTGTTAGTGGCATCCCTTTTATGTCATCTGTAGTAAGTTTTGTTAGTGGCACCCTTTTATTCCTCCAGTAGTAAGTGTTAGTGGCATCACTTTTTTTTTCATCTGTAGTAAGTTGTGTTAGTGGCACCCTTTATTCCCCCAGTAGTAAGTGTTAGTGGCATCCCTTTTATGTCATCTGTAGTAAGTTTTGTTAGTGGCACCCTTTTATTCCTCCAGTAGTAAGTGTTAGTGGCATACCTTTTATGTCATCAGTAGTAATTTTTGATAGTGGCATTCCTTTTATTCCCTATGTAGTAATTTTTGATAGTGGCATCCCTTTTATTCCCTGTTTACTAAGTTGTGTTAGAGGCATTCCTTTTATTCCCTATGTAGTAATTCTTGATAGTGGCATCCCTTTTATTCCCTGTTTACTAAGTTGTGTTAGTGGCATTCCTTTTATTCCCTATGTAGTAATTTTTTATAGTGGCATCCCTTTTATTCCCTGTTTACTAAGTTGTGTTAGTGGCATTCTTTTTATTCCATATGTAGTATTTTTAGTCAGTGGCATCCCTTTTATTACCCTAAGTAAATTGCATTACTGGGATCCCTTTTATTGCCGTCTGTAGTAAGTTGTTAGTGGCATATCTTTTATTCCCTCCGTTGTGTTAGTGGCATATCTTTTATTCCCTCCGTTGTGTTAATGACATCCCTTTTATTCCCTCTAGTAAGCGACCAATAATTGAATATATTACAGTAATAAAGCAATATCTAAAATCCATTAATTTAAGCTGCGATGCAGTCGTAGTTTTCCGCTGATGATAAATTCTAGCTTTTAAACACGTTTGTCTTCTGTAAGAAATATCATCCCTCAATTATGAGATTTAATAGTTCCAACACGAACTTTGACCTCTTAACAAGTCATTCATAAACATGGACATAAAATATTGATAAAAATGTACGGTATGACAGTTAGCAATAATTTATTTTAACTTTCCGCAAATAAAATTTTAAATATCGGTCAAATTAACCGCTTGTCTTTAATGAAAAAAATATAGAGAGAAGAATAACATTTCTATATATGTTATCTGTTGCTTATAATGTCGCTTATATTGGGGGTATTTGGGGACTTATATTTGGGGTATTTGGGGAATAATAACTACGATACGATTTATTTGGGGGTTGACTTTGGATAGCACCATAGCATTTGGTGAGTAGATCGGACCAAAGAATGCAAACATAGGCCAGATGACTTTGCCCAAACATGGTGGCATTTAGTGACTAGGGCGGATCAAACAGGGGCCAGATGACTTTGGCCAACATGGTGGCATTTGCTAAGAAGAGCAGATTAAAGAGTGTTAACTGTTTATTAGTTCATAGATCGTTCAACTTAGGTGATTTTAAACACAAATCATCAATCCTAACAAACAGTGTAGACTTTTCTGTGCTTTGGTGTATTTGATAGAGAAGTGTCTCTGATACTTTTAACTACAGGAAAGCCGTTTTTGATTTTCTATTTATTCTATTTATTTCTAAAATATTTGGCCGTTAGACATAACGATTACGCGATAACAACATGTAATGACGAACATTTATTTATTTATTTATTTATTTATTTATTTATTTATTTATTTATTTATTTATTTATTTATTTATTTATTTATTTATTTATTTATTTATTTATTTATTTATTTATTTATTTATTTATTTATTTATTTATTTATTTATTTAAATTATTTATTTATTTATTTATTTTATTTTAATGAAAAATTGACAAACCCATTCACGAAGATAATTTCCAGAAAAAAATAATGAAAAAAAATTCACGTTTCCGTAACCTTTAACAAACAAGCGCCAAACATTTAGCCTTAAATTGAGAATAAGATTTAAAGAAAGATTGTTTCGTATTTTTGTTGCAAAATTGACTAAATACATTTCTAAAACTCAAATTTCTATTTTCGCATATGTAAACACGTATTTCTAATACATCATTTAATTTTGTGGTTAACACACAAATCTTGAGAAGGCAATAACGATCTGGATGGTTACTAATCTGAGATTCTTATTTTCTTTCACTTTTGCTTTTATTATTAATCGTTTCCACTTCGTTTGTTATATTGTTTGCACGTGCACAATATCACGCACGTGTTTTGTACAAAATAAACTTAAATTTCAATGAAAAGCGATTGAGTTTTAATGTTAGTAACCGATTTATTAATAAAACGAAGAAGCCTTTCAAGCTTTAAACCGGAAGTATTATAGTATAGAGTTTTTCCAATGGATTTCAGACATTCTTTTGTATTAATGGAGTTAATAAACTGAAAATACCAGCTTTTATACAATTAAGTGTTAATTTACCCGAGAAAGACGTTGTATTCCGTCTGACTTAACACAGTAAATTTCTATTGAACTCAATAACAAATTTAGCCGTCTATCGCAAGGATACATTTGCACGCTTCCGCTAAATAAAATTGTTTATTTAATCTTATTTTCTCTTCGATTAAATTATTTGAAAACTGTGTTTTCGGTAATTTTGTTTCCATATAGAAAAACAGAAATCAGATTTGTCATTAAGAATGAACAATAAAAAGGTTGTGACAGCCATTTATGACAATGTCGCATTTATAGAAAAAATAAAGTGTATAGACAAGCAAATTAGCAATATAAATCGGCATTCCGGGCGTAATTCCCTTCGGAATAAAACACTAGTTTTCTGTCATAGTCATCATAAGTAGCATGAAAGAAGATTTCAAAGATTAGTATAATTAGGAAAAATATACATTACCCGTTAGTCGACAAAGAGAACCGTAAACAAATTGAATTTCTGGACGAACATCTATGTTTAATACACAAATTGGGTTTGGGGTCTATCCCGGTTTCCCCTGCCTATCTGAATGTCGGAAAATAATATGCAACGTACAAAGAGCTCGTCGATTTTGTCACCTATAAACCGGGTTATTCGAGTGTGTGGGATAGGCTGCTCTTGCCACCGAGGACCGGCTACTTAAGATCAGGCAAGATTCACCCAAATAAGGTCATAACTGCCACCGAGGACCGGCTACCATAGATCAGGCAAGATTACTCCCAAATAAGATAATCACTGACACCGAGGACCGGCTACCATTGATGAGGCAAGATTCTCCAAATAAGATAATCACTGACACCAAGGACCGGCTACCATAGATTTCCCCCAAATAAGATAATCACTGACCCGGAGGACCAGCTACCATAGATCAGGCAAGATTCCCCCCAAAAATATAATCACTGACATCGAGGACCGGCTACCATAGATTAGACAAGATTACCCCCAAATAAGATTATCAACTGACACCGAGGACCGGCTACCATAGATCAGGCAAGATTACCCCCAAATAAGATTATCAACTGACACCGAGGACCGGCTACCATAGATCAGGCAAGATTACCCCCAAATAAGATTATCAACTGACACCGAGGACCGGCTACCATAGATCAGGCAAGATTACCCCCAAATAAGATTATCAACTGACACCGAGGACCGGCTACCATAGATCAGACAAGATTACCCCCAAATAAGATTATCAACTGACACCGAGGACCGGCTACCATAGATCAGGCAAGATTACCCCCAAATAAGATTATCAACTGACACCGAGGACCGGCTACCATAGATCAGGCAAGATTACCCCCAAATAAGATTATCAACTGACACCGAGGACCGGCTACCATAGATCAGGCAAGATTACCCCCCAAAAATATATAATCACTGACATCGAGGACCGGCTATCATAGATCAGACAAGATTACCCCAAATAAGATTATCAACTGACACCGAGGACCGGCTACCATAGATCAGGCAAGATTACCCCCAAATAAGATAATCACTCACACCGAGGACCGGCTAAAATAGATCAGACAAGATTACCCCCAAATAAGATTAGCAACTGACACCGACGACCGGCTACCACAGATCAGGCAAGATTACCCCCAAATAAGATAATCACTCACACCGAGGACCGGCTACCATAGATCTGACAATATTACCCCCAAATAAGATTAGCAACTGACACCGAGGACCGGCTACCACAGATCAGGCAATATTACCCCCAAATAAGATAATCACTCACACCGAGGACCGGCTACCATAGATCAGACAATATTACCCCCATAAATATAATCACTGACACCGAGGACCGGCTACCATAGATCAGGCAAGATTACCCCCAAATAAGATAATCACTGACACAGAGGACCGGCTACCATAGATCATGGATCTCTTAGGTCTTAGGACACAATCTAGGACCGACTTGGGAAGTCTAAAGACGTCTCTTAGGTTTAAGGACACAATCTAGGACCGACTTGGGAAGTCTAAAGACGTCTCTTAGATCTTAGGACACAATCTAGGACCGACTTTGGAAGTTTAAGGACGTCTCTTAGGTCTTAGGACACAATCTAGGACAGACTTGGGAAGTCTAAAGACGTCTCTTAGGTTTAAGGACACAATCTAGGACCGACTTGGGAAGTCTAAAGACGTCTCTTAGGTCTTAGGACACAATCTAGGACCGACTTTGGAAGTTTAAGGACGTCTCTTAGGTCTTAGGACACAATCTAGGACAGACTTGGGAAGTCTAAGGACGTCTCTTAGGTCTTAGGACACAATCTAGGACCGACTTGGGAAGTATAAGGACGTCTCTTAGGTCTTAGGACACAATCTAGGACCTACTTGGGAAGTATAAGGACGTCTCTTAGGTCTTAGGACACAATCTAGGACAGACTTGGGAAATCTAAGGACGTCTCTTAGGTCTAAGGACACAATCTAGGACCGACTTGGGAAATCTAAGGACGTCTCTTAGGTCTAAGGACACAATCTAGGACCGACTTGGGAAGTCTAAGGACGTCTCTTAGGTCTTAGGACACACCCTAGGACGGACTTGGGAAGTCTAAGGTTTCCTAATACCATCATACCACAGAAACTGTGCATAGTCTAGATTTTGTGTAAGGCCTTGAGAAAACGCTCCAGGAAACTGTCATTTTCTGTAGTATACGTGTTAGAAATAGTGATGTCGAAATAACATAATATGCATCTAAAGTTCACTTTGCCATAAAGGAGTGAATTTGACACATTCGATTTTTTAATAAACACAGCATTTATTTCATTATAGGATTGTCTTTTATTTTAAAGTTTACTTCCAGAAAATATAGTTAAAACTGTTTCATGTTTACTTGTTATTTATTGATCAGTTTTATATTAATCACTTTTTACATGTATAAGTAGCCGTGTTATGTCATGTAACACCACCTACTTATTTTATGGTAAGCTACTGTGGACAAAGGATGGTAAGATCTGGGACTGGCAAAGTCAACAATACATGGCGAGTTGTCAGCTCTCATAGTGGAGGTCTGGAATGAACAAGCGCGTGAAAATCGTGTTAACAGTTATGTTGACGGATGGTAGGTAGGAAGATCATTTGCTGCTACCAAAGATAACTAGTGAGGGTAAAAAGGGGTAGCAAACATACCTAGCTACAAACCAACCAAGCTAGCAAAAATGCCTTGAGTATAATCAATTGGGCTAGCAAAGATACACAGCTTGTTAATACATGGGTTTGCAAAGATGACTTGGCTAGAAAAGATACCTATAGCAAGTGATTAACTGGGCTAGCAGAGATACCTACCGATGAGTTAACTGGGCTAGCAAAAATACATAGCTTGTTAATACATGGGGTTGCATAGATGACTATTGGCTAGAAAAGATACCTATAGCAAGTGATTAACTGGGCTAGCAGAGATACCTACCGATGAGTTAACTGGGCTAGCAAAAATACATAGCTTGTTAATACATGGGGTTGCATAGATGACTATTGGCTAGAAAAGATACCTATAGCAAGTGATTAACTGGGCTAGCAGAGATACCTACCGATGAGTTAACTGGGCTAGCAAAAATACATAGCTTGTTAATACATGGGGTTGCATAGATGACTATTGGCTAGAAAAGATACCTATAGCAAGTGATTAACTGGGCTAGCAGAGATACCTACCGATGAGTTAACTGGGCTAGCAAAAATACATAGCTTGTTAATACATGGGGTTGCATAGATGACTATTGGCTAGAAAAGATACCTATAGCAAGTGATTAACTGGGCCAGCAGAGATACCTACCGATGAGTTAACTGGGCTAGCAAAAATACATAGCTTGTTAATACATGGGGTTGCATAGATGACTATTGGCTAGAAAAGATACCTATAGCAAGTGATTAACTGGGCTAGCAGAGATACCTACCGATGAGTTAACTGGGCTAGCAAAAATACATAGCTTGTTAATACATGGGGTTGCATAGATGACTATTGGCTAGAAAAGATACCTATAGCAAGTGATTAACTGGGCTAGCAGAGATACCTACCGATGAGTTAACTGGGCTAGCAAAAATACATAGCTTGTTAATACATGGGGTTGCATAGATGACTATTGGCTAGAAAAGATACCTATAGCAAGTGATTAACTGGGCTAGCAGAGATACCTACCGATGAGTTAACTGGGCTAGCAAAAATACATAGCTTGTTAATACATGGGGTTGCATAGATGACTATTGGCTAGAAAAGATACCTATAGCAAGTGATTAACTGGGCTAGCAGAGATACCTACCGATGAGTTAACTGGGCTAGCAAAAATACATAGCTTGTTAATACATGGGGTTGCATAGATGACTATTGGCTAGAAAAGATACCTATAGCAAGTGATTAACTGGGCTAGCAGAGATACCTACCGATGAGTTAACTGGGCTAGCAAAAATACATAGCTTGTTAATACATGGGGTTGCATAGATGACTATTGGCTAGAAAAGATACCTATAGCAAGTGATTAACTGGGCTAGCAGAGATACCTACCGATGAGTTAACTGGGCTAGCAAAAATACATAGCTTGTTAATACATGGGGTTGCATAGATGACTATTGGCTAGAAAAGATACCTATAGCAAGGAATCAACTTTGCTAGGAAATACAGCTAGTGGGGATCAATTGATCTAGCCAAGATACAACAGGGTCAGCAAGGATACCATTCGAGAGATCATCTGGGCTAGCAAAGATACCTAGCTGGCTGTCAACTGGGCTAGCAAAGATACTAAATTTGTGATCAAATTAGCTAGCAACGATACCTAGCGAAGAATCAATTCGGCCAGAAATGATAAATTGAGCTAGCAAAGATAACTAGCGAGAAATAAACTGGGCTAAAATACCTAACGATAAATCAACTGGGCTATCTGTCATTGTATAACCTCGTGTCTTTTGCCATTGTAGGTATTATTCGTTGAGTTAACACAACATTTAACATTTGTTCCAGCTATCAGTTTCCTTGGCGAGACAGGCCGTATATAGATATCATACGATTAGCAGGCGATTGTAATCGTACCAGGGAGCTCGACATCAGGAATAAGAGCTACATGTAATTGCTCATAACAGCGTCAAATGAATATGCGTTGCTTGTTTATGGACCTAACTGCGAATTTACGTAACTTTAATTGGTGTAAAAATTTACACGTCGGTGACATTTCCAGTAACAAAAGAGAACTTGGTTTTTAAATGAGACAGTTTTTTAACTTGTTTGTTCAGGCAGTATTTTCCAGCTTATAAAGTGAAATAAAGGTCATCAACAGGCTGACAGTCTTGCAATGGTTTAGACAAACCAGACTCTATAGTCATCTGCGATCTAACGAACCTATAATCAGCAAACATGGCACTGTTAGTCGATAAGATAAGTCAGTGTTTACTCCCCAGGGGTACTGGTATTACTACAAGTCCTTGGTCCATGGCACTGCCAGTCGATATGATAAGTCAGTATATAATCCCCAGGGGTACTGGTATTACTACAAGTCCTTGGTCCATGGCACTGCTAGTCGATATGATAAGTCAGTATATAATCCCCAGGGGTACTGGTATTACTACAAGTCCTTGGTCCATGGCACTGCTAGTCGATATGATAAGTCAGTATATAATCCCCAGGGGTACTGGTATTACTACAAGTCCTTGGTCCATGGCACTGCTAGTCGATATGATAAGTCAGTATATAATCCCCAGGGGTACTGGTATTACTACAAGTCCTTGGTCCATGGCACTGCTAGTCGATATGATAAGTCAGTATATAATCCCCAGGGGTACTGGTATTACTACAAGTCCTTGGTCCATGGCACTGCCAGTCGATATGATAAGTCAGTATATAATCCCCAGGGGTACTGGTATTACTACAAGTCCTTGGTCCAGGGCACTGCTAGTCGATATGATAAGTCAGTATATAATCCCCAGGGGTACTGGTATTACTACAAGTCCTTGGTCCATGGCACTGCTAGTCGATATGATAAGTCAGTATATAATCCCCAGGGGTACTGGTATTACTACAAGTCCTTGGTCCATGGCACTGCTAGTCGATATGATAAGTCAGTATATAATCCCCAGGGGTACTGGTATTACTACAAGTCCTTGGTCCATGGCACTGCTAGTCGATATGATAAGTCAGTATATAATCCACAGGGGTACTGGTATTACTACAAGTCCTTGGTCCATGGCACTGTAAGTCGATATGATAAGTCAGTATATAATCCCCAGGGGTACTGGTATTACTACAAGTCCTTGGTCCAGGGCACTGCTAGTTGATATGATAAGTCAGTATATAATCCCCAGGGGTACCGGTATTACTACAAGTCCTTGGTCCATGGCACTGTAAGTCGATATGATAAGTCAGTATATAATCCCCAGGGGTACTGGTATTACTACAAGTCCTTGGTCCATGGCACTGCTAGTCGATATGATAAGTCAGTATATAATCCCCAGGGGTACTGGTATTACTACAAGTCCTTGGTCCATGGCACTGCTAGTCGATATGATAAGTCAGTATATAATCCCCAGGGGTACTGGTATTACTACAAGTCCTTGGTCCATGGCACTGCTAGTCGATATGATAAGTCAGTATATAATCCCCAGGGGTACCGGTATTACTACAAGTCCTTGGTCCATGGCACTGTAAGTCGATATGATAAGTCAGTATATAATCCCCAGGGGTACCGGTATTACTACAAGTCCTTGGTCCATGGCACTGCTAGTCGATATGATAAGTCAGTATATAATCCCCAGGGGTACTGGTATTACTACAAGTCCTTGGTCCATAGTACTGCTAGTCGATATGATAAGTCAGTATATAATCCCCAGGGGTACTGGTATTACTACAAGTCCTTGGTCCATGGCACTGCTAGTCGATATGATAAGTCAGTATATAATCCCCAGGGGTACTGGTATTACTACAAGTCCTTGGTCCATGGCACTGCCAGTTGATATGATAAGTCAGTATATAATCCCCAGGGGTACTGGTATTACTACAAGTCCTTGGTCCAGGGCACTGCTAGTCGATATGATAAGTCAGTATATAATCCCCAGGGGTACTGGTATTACTACAAGTCCTTGGTCCATGGCACTGTAAGTCGATATGATAAGTCAGTATATAATCCCCAGGGGTACTGGTATTACTACAAGTCCTTGGTCCAGGGCACTGTAAGTCGATATGATAAGTCAGTATATAATCCCCAGGGGTACTGGTATTACTACAAGTCCTTGGTCCATGGCACTGCTAGTCGATATGATAAGTCAGTATATAATCCCCAGGGGTACTGGTATTACTACAAGTCCTTGGTCCATGGCACTGCTAGTCGATATGATAAGTCAGTATATAATCCCCAGGGGTACTGGTATTACTACAAGTCCTTGGTCCATGGCACTGCTAGTCGATATGATAAGTCAGTATATAATCCCCAGGGGTACCGGTATTACTACAAGTCCTTGGTCCATGGCACTGTAAGTCGATATGATAAGTCAGTATATAATCCCCAGGGGTACTGGTATTACTACAAGTCCTTGGTCCATGGCACTGCTAGTCGATATGATAAGTCAGTATATAATCCCCAGGGGTACTGGTATTACTACAAGTCCTTGGTCCATGGCACTGCTAGTCGATATGATAAGTCAGTATATAATCCCCAGGGGTACTGGTATTACTACAAGTCCTTGGTCCAGGGCACTGTAAGTCGATATGATAAGTCAGTATATAATCCCCAGGGGTACTGGTATTACTACAAGTCCTTGGTCCATGGCACTGCCAGTCGATATGATAAGTCAGTATATAATCCCCGGGGGTACGGTATTACTACAAGTCCTTGGTCCATGGCACTGTTAGTCGATATGATAAGTCAGTATATAATCCCCAGGGGTACTGGTATTACTACAAGTCCTTGGTCCATGGCACTGCTAGTCGATATGATAAGTCAGTATATAATCCCCAGGGGTACTGGTATTACTACAAGTCCTTGGTCCATGGCACTGCTAGTCGATATGATAAGTCAGTATATAATCCCCAGGGGTACTGGTATTACTACAAGTCCTTGGTCCATGGCACTGCCAGTCGATATGATAAGTCAGTATATAATCCCTGGGGTACCGGTATTACTACAAGTCCTTGGTCCAGGGCACTGCTAGTCGATATGATAAGTCAGTATATAACCCCCGGGGGTACCGGTATTACTACAAGTCCTTGGTCCATGGCACTGCTAGTCGATATGATAAGTCAGTATATAATCCCCAGGGGTACTGGTATTACTACAAGTCCTTGGTCCAGGGCACTGCTAGTCGATATGATAAGTCAGTATATAATCCCCAGGGGTACTGGTATTACTACAAGTCCTTGGTCCATGGCACTGCAAGTCGATATGATAAGTCAGTATATAATCCCCCGGGGGTACTGGTATTACTACAAGTGCTTGGTCCATGGCAATGTTAGTCGATATGATAAGTCAGTATATAACCCCCGGGGGTACCGGTATTACTACAAGTCCTTGGTCCATGGCAATGTTAGTCGATATGATAAGTCAGTATATAATCCCCAGGGGTACCGGTATTACTACAAGTCCTTGGTCCATGGCACTGCTAGTCGATATGATAAGTCAGTATATAATCCCCAGGGGTACTGGTATTACTACAAGTCCTTGGTCCATGGCACTGCTAGTCGATATGATAAGTCAGTATATAACCCCCGGGGGTACTGGTATTACTACAAGTCCTTGGTCCATGGCACTGCTAGTCGATATGATAAGTCAGTATATAATCCCCAGGGGTACTGGTATTACTACAAGTCCTTGGTCCATGGCACTGCTAGTCGATATGATAAGTCAGTATATAATCCCCGGGGGTACCGGTATTACTACAAGTCCTTGGTCCAGGGCACTGCTAGTCGATATGATAAGTCAGTATATAATCCCCAGGGGTACTGGTATTACTACAAGTCCTTGGTCCATGGCACTGCTAGTCGATATGATAAGTCAGTATATAATCCCCAGGGGTACCGGTATTACTACAAGTCCTTGGTCCATGGCACTGCCAGTCGATATGATAAGTCAGTATATAATCCCCAGGGGTACTGGTATTACTACAAGTCCTTGGTCCATGGCAATGTTAGTCGATATGATAAGTCAGTATATAATCCCCAGGGGTACTGGTATTACTACAAGTCCTTGGTCCATAGTACTGCTAGTCGATATGATAAGTCAGTATATAATCCCCGGGGGTACCGGTATTACTACAAGTCCTTGGTCCATGGCAATGTTAGTCGATATGATAAGTCAGTATATAATCCCCAGGGGTACCGGTATTACTACAAGTCCTTGGTCCATACCTTTGAGTTGTTTTTATGTTGTTCTATAAAGGCATCAAATATATAGGTCTGCACTTTTTTATCAAAATATTACTATTAGGTGATTAAAATTTACTGGTATGTAACAGGTTAACGTAAAATGTGTAGTATTCGATTAATTTCTTGTTATATTGTTTGTGTTTGAAAGGTGTTTTAACGCCACTTTCAGCAATTTTTCAGTTATATCATGGCGTCCAGTTTTGATTGGGGGAGGACCCGGGGAGAACCCCCGACCTGCGGTAGGAAAACTGGCAATCCTTGTCAATTAAGTTTAGAGTCGAGTACATCCTGCCTGCAGTGAGAATCGAACCCGCAATCTCAGTGTTGACAGACCACGTGATCAATAGTAGACGAACTACCTTAACCACTCGGCCACCGAGGCCCCCAATTTCTTGTTATAATAAGGGTGGTCTACTTGTCCTTGTTTTTAATAACATTGCATTGAGGTACCTTATAGGTTTATTTAAATAATCGTTTTCCATAAAACTTTCACATTTTATTAATTGTTAGAATGTGGAACAAATATATAATTAATGTGGAAGGACAGCTGTAGTCTTGGACCGGGCAACGCAGTTGGTAACGGGTTACAGATCCCATTTGTTGATTTCGAAAGCGAGTAGGCTCACTGTAACGATCTGTAACCGCTACAAACTGCTAAATTCTTTCCAGTGGCTGTCTGGTTTGGTTCTTTAGTCCATTTAAGTGTAAACTTGATCTCTTCCTTGTTACCTGTATATATTGCTCGCTTAACGTCAAACAAACATTCAATTATAATTAAAGTGACATTTACACACGGGAGCTGGAGCGTGTATCTCGAGAAAACAATTAACGAATTGTGCTTAAAATGTGCTATTTATTTTTGAAGCGCTCTAAATAAGCGATTAATAAGTCTATGTTTTAAAGTCATAATGTAACTTCCTCCTTTTTTTTAAAAAGAAATATACCTTTTCATCAGGATGAAAATCCAGCTTGTTTCTTTCACATAAATTGCGTTACCCTGCGTTGCACCAGACAGGAACTGCTCATGTTCCGGAGCGCTCGAGTTCACACTCATTTTCTTGAGAATTCATGTTGCTTTCTTTCTCTTGTGTGTTTTTGTTCTTTGTTTCATGCTTGGCTTCATATTAGTATTCTATTAGAAATTTGATTGGTACTTTGCAATTTCATTGCTTATTTCTAACCCCCGGGAAAAAAAGTTAATTAACCGCCTGAGCAATCTGTTAAGGTTTTACAGTAAAATGAGTCGTAGAATGTTTAAACTGTTTAAAACCGCTTTTAACTTTAAACAGCCATACCAACTTATTTTTGTTTAGCTATCATAATTTTACATTTAATACATTAAAAGTTTCATCCTCCTTCAAAATTGTTCTGATTTGTTCAACCAAAAATTATATTAGTTAAATTCAATGTCACAGATAATCCGGGTGATTACAGCTCTGTATATCCAGTAATCCTATATTATCACCCCGACATAAAAAAACAACTCAACGCATTCCTAACACACAGCAGGTTGTGAGGATTGGTTGTTAGCACCTTCTGTGTTTAAAAGTCTAAACATATTAACAAATATTCTACTTAAAATCAAACTCATTGGTTTTTAATCAATTCTACAATCAGTGCATTTGTTACATGACGTTTATAGTTGTCATGTTATATAGGCCACTTTACCACCTTGTTTTATAGATGTCTTTTTATGCAGCATCTTTGCCACATTTTGTTTATAGATATCACACTGCATTTTACCACATTTTGTTTATAGGTATCGTCTTATAAAGGGCCAATGCCAGTAAACTATTTTCATTGTTTTACCATGTCAAGATTCTACAGTTAAAATTCAAATTTATTTGTATGAAAAATGAATCATATTTGCTAAAACATTTCTATTGTTAGCAATTTTAACCGTTAGGGATCAAGGATGAGGACATTTTTATCGCAATACACGATAACTTTGAGACTTGGGAAGTAGAAAACAGTAACAGTAAATGCGAAATTGTTTGTTCCGAAATGAAAACATAAACTAAAAACATTGTTTTTTGTTGTTACTATCGCCCCCTAGTGCTGACATAAATTCCCATGAAGAATTTGACACCTCAATTAAAAATGTTAAAAATAATTGGTGGTGACTTTAACTTGCCCCATATCAACTGGTCAAATTTAACGGTTAACACTGGTTCTACCCAAACCAACCAACACCATCGCTTGTTGGAAATAGCAGATGATGCCGGTTTACAACAAATGCGATTAAATGAAACCCGACTAAAAAATAATCTTGACTTGTATTTTACAAACTATCCTAGTCTAGTAAAATCGTGTGATACAGCTCCAGGTTTATCAGATCATGAAATAGTCGTGACCGATTCTGACATAAAACCAATATATAACAAACCAAAACGGCGTAAAATTTATAAATATAATAAAACAGATTGGACGATCATAAACACCAAAACGGAAGACTTGTCATTTAAAATTGTGAACATGAAAGAATCCGTTAACAACAAATGGAATGAACTTAAATCTGGTATTTTAAATATTATGAATGACAAAATACCGTCTAAACTATCATCAAAAAAGCAAGGTATGCCTTGGATCTCAACAAGACTAAAGAAAAGCATAAAACGTAAACATTTACTATATCAAAAAGCTAAACATTCTAATAATCGGGATGAGTTACATTACAAACTTCATAAAAGCAAGTTACAAAAAGATATTCGAAACGCCCATTGGAAATACGTAAATGAGTCTTTAAATAATAACTTAATTGAAGGTAATAACAAATCTTTTTGGAAATATGTCAATGCTAAACGTAATGACAATATTGGGGTAGCTGCTATTAAGATTAACGGTGTTTTATATCATGATAGTGAAGATAAAGCGGAATTACTAAACAAGCAATTTAAATCGGTATTCACAGTGGAAAACCCTGATGATGAACTACCTGACATCACAGGACAAAATTATCCAACAATGTTGGACCCCAAAATAACAGTAGAAGGTGTCCATAAACTTTTATTAAACATTAATACTAAAAAATCAAGTGGCCCAGACGAAATTCCAAATCATATCCCCAAGTCATGTGCAAAAGAACTAGCACCAGAAATAGCATCAATTTTCCAACAAAGTCTTGATACTGGGGAACCCCTAACGGACTAGCAAAATGCAAACATTTCACCAATTTAAAAAGGGCAATAAACACCAACCAAGTAATTATAGACCAGTTTCGTTAACAAGTGTTTACTGTAAAACTCTTGAACATATATGCAAAAATATATTAAATCATTTTGAGAGATATAAAATTCTTACTCATTTACAACACGGCTTCAGTAGTGGTCATTCGTGTGAGACGCAACTAATAAACACGATGCAAGATGTAACAAAATCATATGATAATAAAGAACAAATTGATCTTGTGATTCTGGATTTCAGCAAGGCATTTGACACTGTTCCACACCGTAAACTGCTCCATAAACTCTCACATTACGGAATACGAGGAAATATAAATCTCTGGATAAGAAATTTTCTCATGCACCGACATCAGCGTGTTGTCATCGACGGTATATCCTCGTCTCCTTGTACAGTCGACTCTGGTGTCCCACAGGGAACTGTGTTGGGCCCATCTTTTATTTTTATGTCACATAAACGACCTCCCTAACTGTGTTAAGTCCCAAGTCTGATTATTTGCGGATGATTGTTTATTATACAGAACTATAAAATCTTGGAATGATCATTTAAACCTACAACGTGACTTAGATTCACTACAAAAATGGGCAAATACCTGGGGGATGAAGTTTAATGCAACAAAATGCTACGTCATGACAATCCATCGTAAAAAAACATCCGTCAATATTTAAATACTCTTTAAACCATCATATTTTAGAACAGGTCGATGAAAATCCCTATATAGGCGTAATAATAAATATAAATCTCAAATGGAGCACACATATATCCAAAATCTGTAATCGAGCTAATAGCATCCTAGGCTTTATTCGTAAAACACAGTAGTGTATCGTTTAAAGAAACAGCCTATACGTCTTTAATTCGTTCGATACTAGAATACTCATGCACAGAATGGGACCCCTACCTTCAAAAAGATATCATTCTACTAGAAAGTGTGCAGCGTCGGGCCGCCAGACTTGTCAAAAACGATTAACAATAAAAGTAGTGTCACCGAAATGATGAACAGCCTAGGTTGGAAGCCGCTAGCTGAACGCCGTAGAGAATTACGTCTCACTCTACTTTTTAAAATCTTGAACGACTTGGTAGTGCTACCCACTGACCCACTGGACTTATATCTAAACCCACGTAAACAAAGGAAATCAAACTCAAAAGCATTGAATTATATACATTGTAACACTGCTACTTTTATAAATTCACTGGAACCCTTTGGCAGATCAGTGTGTTACAGTGAAATCTTTATCTCAATTTAAATCACAATTATTAACTGTGAATCCAATATCTGCTCAGCGCGACTAACATCAGCGCACTCCCCCCCCCCCACACACACACTCAAAGATTAATGCTCAATAGTGAGCCACTTTTGAGTACCATACAGAAACAGAAACAGAAGAGACACCATTTTAAAATGATCATCCATGGCAAGTTCGGTTCCTATTAGCCAGCTAGTATCTCAGGAACATTTCATGTTTTTCATAGAAATAAACCTGATTTATATAAGATATAAAATCTACAAATAAATGCATTTTATGAAAACCAGTGACATGTTCAACTACTCTTTATGATGATGCTACTGATGAATTCAAAGCTAATTTGAAGGAAAATTAGAAAAATTACAAGTATAGATGTTCACCTTTGAAAACAGACAAACACAATTTTAATGTGTATCTCCTACAGAAAGTTCATGTCTATTCCACTTTGCACAGCAGTGGTTTTATTCTGCACAAAGTGATGACAATATCCCTAACAGATAATCCAATTACAAACATCACTTTGTCCATGTTAGCAGATTTATCATACAATCCTCTTTAGTACAACCATTGTTGGTTTCCATTTCTCCTTGGAATAAAACATTTATTAGTTTAAATAGAAAACTAAGATTGCAGTGATTAAAACTAAACTTCAAGTTTATTGAAAACAATATTGATACATGAAGCAATGTAAATTGCAATAAAAAAATGTAATTCTATTTATAATCTTGTATATATGTGAACAATACATCATAGACAGAATCAACACAATACTCCATCGAGGTGGCCTGTTGACAGAACTACCCGACTTGTGTAATAACACCTTTAAATGTCTCAAGATTTGCTAATTAAATATAAGGTATTATTTAATATCTGTAGGTAGATCTGCTAGACGTAAAAAAATCTGTAGGCAGATCTACTATAGATGAAACAATTCAATGAAATAAAACATATACAGTGAATGTGACCTGCTACATGCATATTTAGCTGGAAATTACCAAGGGCAAAGGGCATAATTCGGGAACATGTCTATGGACCAAAATTCCATATAAATGTTCACATCTGCATGTTAGGATGTTGAAATTTACAATGTGTCAGGAACATTTTCTTAAGTATGTAGGAGAAGTAGCTTTCACATAGCGAGATATAGTTCCAAGGGACATAAATCTGGTTGTCAATGATTAATACAAAGATATTACAATTTACAGAAACATATGGGGAAGCATATAGATACAGTGTAAACTGAACAGAATCTAATTTTAAGTTTGGAGGGCATAACATTTCAGAAACCCTATATGGGAAAAAAATCCTTTGTGCAGCAAAGTTAAAGAAAAATTGTAGTACTCCAACAGAGAAAGTGGGGGAAGGCCGTTTTAATAAAAAAGAGATCTTTCATGGCAATAGATATTCGAGTTTAACTAAATTCATGTTGATGTAAACCAGATACAAGATTAAATAAATGTATGAACATAGGAATAAATATGATAAATTATCAACAAAATAAATAACACATTATACTTGACACTGTACAACAACATATACGTAACAGAATTTTATAATTTATCAAGAGTTTGTCTTTTGGTTGCAAATTCACTGGAAAATTTATGGAACAAAAATTTAGCCAACCGTAAAATAGCAGCATGGATTAAATATTGCAATAAAAGTGCACCAAAGCCTTTATAGAGTCCAGAAAAACCTTCCTCAAAAATAATTTCTCTGAAACAGTCAATGACTCCTTTATAACTGGAGTTAATAGGTATAACATCCAGTCCTGAATCTGTATTGTCAATTATAGTCCTGGTTCCCTGTATATACAGTCTGTGTAACACTGTCTCAAATGGGAACTGCATCATGTCAGCCAACAATCCTCCTGTAAAACTGGCCAACATTTCTGGGAAGTGAATGTCATACATTGATGCTGTCTGTATGTAACTGTCGTCTGCTCGAGATGCTTGCTGAAATAAATTAACTTATATTATTATATGCAATAAAAAACTTGTTCTCAAATCTGCAATGACAATCCCATCTTTACAAAACATTATCAAACTCCGTTTCAAATCAGGTATTATTTTACAGGGAAAATCTGCCCATCCTCCTTATCCTGTCTTCTTAGAATCACTAACAGTTGTCTGTGTCATATAATGCTTTAATAAAAAATACACTAAGAATTAGGCAGAGGTCCTTGAACAGGTATTACCAACATGCACACAGGAAGCCTATAAATTAAACATTTGAAAACAATGAATATGTATTGGGGCCGAAATAAAATGAAGATCAACAGAACCTAAATGGTGAAGTGGATATTACCATAAACACCATTTTTGTGTTGGCCTTAAAAATAATTGAAACTGATTTGTAAAAGAATGTGTCACTTTCAGCAATTTTTCAGCTATATCATGGCGTCCAGTTTTTAGTGGAGGAAGCTAGAGTACCCGAAGAAAACCTGTGACCTGCAGTAGGAAAACTGGCAATCCTTGTCAATATAGATTGGAGTCGAGTACACCCTGCCAGCAGTGAGAATCGAACCCCCCAATCTCAGTGTTGACAGACCACCTGATCAATAGTAGACAAACTACCTTAACCACTATTTTCAACAGTAAAAAATATGTTTAAGATTTCTATAGTAAACGGGGCTCAGTGGCCGAGTGGTTTAGGTAGTTTGTCTACTGATGATCACGTGGTCTATCAACACTGAGGTTGCGGGTTCGAGTCTCACTGTGGGCAGGGTGTACTCGACTCCAATCTTAATTGACAAGGATTGCCAGTTTTCCTACCGTAGGTCAGGGGTTCTCTCTGGCTTCCTCCCCCAATAAAACTGGACACCATGAAATAGCTGAAAAATTGCTGAAAGTGGCGTTAAACATCATTCAAACAATCTATAGTAAACTAACCCTCTTTTCTTGTTCCTCCAGCTGTATAGTAGATATCACTGTATATCGTGCCATCTGGATAATAATATAGCGTGAGAGACTAACTACTGCTGTGGGTAGCACTAGCTTCCATATAGGTATTAACCGGGTTGTAGGTGACATGCCCCACCCCATTAAACGGGTCACACCCTCCGTCAAACAGTTCAATACACCTGGTCTTTCACTGGATACATCAGACTGAAACATGAATCTATTTATTACTTGACTGAAATAATAAAAGTGTAGTCTGATAATAATCTTTTAGTAATAAATAAACTAAAATAACTGAAATAAACATTTGAAACCACCAAACTGAAATAAACATGTGGTAATCATGGGGAAGTTTGCTACATTTAGCCAAATATGATGCATGGTTATTGAGAAACTGACCTAATGCAATAACTATTATGTAGTCACTGGACTGTGAAATTGAGGTCAAGATCAGACGAACAAGTGACTGACCAACAATTACTCATCATAACAAACCATTGGAAAAAATCTAATGAACCTATGGCTTAAGCTTACAAAGATATAAAGCAAAATGATTCACTTTATACTGCCTCCTGAAACCCAAACTGAAGCAAGTTCATCACAGGCGAGACAAAAAAGCACCTTTAATTCCTCTATTTAACATTGTTTAAAAGGATTTTTAATACAAAGTTCATACCAAACATGGCTGATACTAGAACGAATAATAGTACCATATTTTTTTTTTGCTGAGGTTAATCTGACAAATCACAAAACTAACATCAATAATGGCAGTAAAATTTGGCCTAAGCTGATACAACCATTTCTCAAATATGTTTGTAAAAAAACATTAAAACAATACAAAATAAAAAATAAATCTGCATTGTAACAGATGTATGTTTCAACACACCACTTGGAGAAATTAATTTTTATAAGATAAAATACTAGAGTTAAACTTTTATTATTTTACTATAACAAAAAAAAAACCTTTAAGTGACTTGGTAGAAAACTTGACTGCACCAATAAGAAAGCTATTGATATCAAAGTATATGTTTTTAAGATGAGTGTGTTATTTCAAAGATATTTGAAGTAAAGATTGAAATCAGAAACATTTAAAACCATGAGGTCAATATGTTACAGGCACTGATCTGATATTACAAACATACCTGAACTGTCTCTACAAGACTAGTCACCAGAAAGGGTGTAGTTACTACGAAAGCTAACCTGAAAAAAAACCAAATATACTCTGGTATTACTTGAACTACAGCAATATTGCATTTAATCAAAGTATTAAAATGATTTCTGGTTTATATAATTCATTACTTGTATTTGAACAGAAACTGAAGGCTCCTCTCATAGTAACAGACATATCTATCACTTGTCCAGAAACTGAAGGCTCCTCTGCTAGTAACAGGCATATTTATCACTTGTCCAGAAACTGAAGGCTCCTCTCCTAGAAACAGGCATATCTATCACTTGTCCAGAAACTGAAGACTCCTCTCCTAGTAGCAGACATATCTATCACTTGTCCAGAAACTGAAGGCTCCTCTCCTAATAACAGGCATATCTATCACTTGTCCAGAAACTGAAGGCTCCTCTCCTAGTAACAGGCATATCTATCACTTGTCCAGAAACTGAAGGCTCCTCTCCTAGTAACAGACATATCTATCATTTGTCCAGAAACTGAAGGCTCCTCTCCTAATAACAGGCATATCTATCACTTGTCCAGAAACTGATGGCTCCTCTCCTAGTAACATGCATATCTATCACTTGTCCAGAAACTGAAGGCTCCTCTCCTAATAACAGGCATATCTATCACTTGTCCAGAAACTGAAAGCTCCTCTCCTAGTAACAGGCATATCTATCATTTGTCCAGAAACTGAAGGCTCCTCTCCTAGTAACAGGCATATCTATCACTTGTCCAGAAACTGAAGGCTCCTCTCCTAGTAACGGGCATATCTATCACTTGTCCAGAAACTGAAGGCTCCTCTCCTAGTAACGGGCATATCTATCACTTGTCCAGAAACTGAAGGCTCCTCTCCTAGTAACAGACATATCTATCACTTGTCCAGAAACTGAAGGCTCCTTTCCTAGTAACAGACATATCCATCACTTGTCCAGAAACTTAAGGCTCCTCTCCCAGTAACAGGCATATCAATCACTTGTCCAGAAACTGAAGGCTCCTCTCCTAGTAACAGACATATCTATCACTTGTCCAGAAACTGAAGGCTCCTCTCCTAGTAACAGGCATATCTATCACTTGTCCAGAAACTGAAGGCTCCTCTCCTAGTAACAGGCATATCTATCAGTTGTCCATAAACTGAAGGCTCCTCTCCTAGTAACAGGCATATCTATCACTTGTGCAGAAACTGAAGGCTCCTCTCCTAGTAACAGGCATATCTATCACTTGTCCTTGTAATGATATATAGCAGTGGTGGCCATGTATTTCTGAGAGGTGCCCCATTTTAGAATATACAGCAGTGGTGGTCATGTATTTCTGAAAGGTGCCCCATTTTACAATATACTGCAGTGGTGGACATCTCAACAGAATGTCTTTCTCTAATTCTAGCATATTAAACAAATCTGTAATAAACATTGTCTGAAAAGACTTTACTGTTATGTACCACACAAGGGACTGCTATGTAAATTAATCCAGAAGTTTCCAAGGAGAATAGTGTCAAAATAAGCATAATTTCTATAAAATCAACAAAACGGTTTCAGCCATTTTAAGAATTACTATTTTAGAAAAACAAGCTGCCACGATTATGAAAGGGGAGGCATCTAATAATACACCAGTACTAATTCAGGTTTATAATGTTTTCATATGTTTCTGAAATAAATCCATGTCAGGTTACTGGTTAGGTTTATAATGGCTCAGATACTTCTTAAATAAACCTATGTTTGGTGCACATCGACTCAGATACTTCAGAAATAAACCTGAGCCATGTTTGGTGCACATAGACTCGGATGCTTCAGAAGTAAACCTGAGCCAAGTTTGGTGCACATAGACTCGGATGCTTCAGAAATAAACCTGAGCCAAGTTTGGTGCACATAGACTCAGATACTTCTTAAATAAACCTATGTTTGGTGCACATAGACTCAGATGCTTCAGAAATAAACCTGAGCCAAGTTTGGTGCACATAGACTCAGATATTTCTTAAATAAATCTATGTCAAGTTTGGTGAACATAGACTTAGATGCTTCAGAAATAAACCTGAACCAAGTTTGGTGCACATAGACTTGGATGCTTCAGAAATAACCTGAGCCAAGTTTGGTGCACATAGACTCAGATACTTCTTAAATAAACCTATGTTTGGTGCACATAGACTCAGATGCTTCAGAAATAAACCTGAGCCAAGTTTGGTGCACATAGACTCAGATACTTCTTAAATAAATCTATGTCAAGTTTGGTGAACATAGACTCAGATGCTTCAGAAATAAACCTGAGCAAAGTTTGGTGCACATCGACTTAGATGCTTCAGAAATAAACCTGAACCAAGTTTGGTGCACATAGACTCAGATGCTTCAGAAATAAACTCATACAAAGTGTGATTCACTTGACTCTGATGTTTCTGAGGAAAAGATCTAGCCCTATAAATGGTTTATTGAGTAGAAATAATCCTTTTTGCATATTTTACATAATCTGTAGAAATACAAATTTCTCTGATGAAAAAAGAACTATGTTACATTAACTAATCCTTTTCAAAAGGCTGTGAAAGAAGATTTAAATGTAAAACTTCATGGACACAATCTGTTGAAGGGATGGCTAGGTGCATTAGCCCACCTAAAATATATACCAGTTATCAAAAGATACATAATTTACTTACCCTTTTAATACCAGGTGCTGGACATGTTTCTTTATTGTATGATGTCTATTTATTTCTCTTAAAAAAAGCAAAACATGTATATGAAAAACTCTAAAATCTATCCTGATCAACCTGAGCAGACAACAGACAAGGATGCCAAGTTTGACAAAAACTGACAAGGAGAATCTGTCCAGGTGTGCTAAAAACTGTATGTCATATACAGGTATATTGCCAAAGTTTTTCAATTTTGCTTTCCTTTAACTCTTTTAAAACAATAGTTTAACTACCGGTAACTTAAAATTACTTAATATTAAATATCTTAAGTTTTCATTTTGCAATGTTTATTTTTTATTACGAAATTTGAAGTTTTTAGCACCTAACATAACAAGGAACCTGTGAGCTACTGCTTACTCAGTGTACCCACTCTTTTCACATCACTGAATTTAAAGTCAGTAAACCGGAACTAGATATGTGACAGACCTTAAATCGATACTTGCAATATAGGACCACATGGTAAGGTCACATATAAAATTTCAAGTGGTTGTGATAAGTAGTTGCTGAGAAAACTTTTGAAAATTTTCATCCATTGACCACTAATGTTGAATATTGAGAAAGTTGATAAAAAGGAAGTAGAGATACAACATGCTTGAAATCTATACTCGCAATATAGGACCACATGGTAGAATCACATATAAAATTTCAAGTGGTTGTGATATGCAGTTGCTGAGAAAACTGTTACAAAAGTTATGTTGTGGACGGAAGGACGGACAGGAATAATCCAGCATCCACACCCCCGTCTTCTTCGAAGCAGGGGTATAATTATTATTTCTTTAGTGAAACATGACTGAATGTTACATAGTTGTTTCTGACATTGACTTTGGTCTGTGATTGAAAGTACCTGTAATAGAACCTTGTTGTTGTAATCAATTCAATTTTAATATCTGTTTATTTGTGTCCATCTAAGGTGTTAATAACAAGGTATTTTCAGGTAAACATATTTATAAATATCACAGTACTGATTGTGGATGATACTGTAACTATGGGGAGTACAGTCATGGTGACTCGGAACATCTAGTCTGTATCAACAACATGCAATTTATTTCTGATTTGAAGAATAAGGAAATCACTAGACTATCTTTAAAGGGAAACTTCGCGAAAAAATGAAAATTTGATATGTTTTTCTTCAACTAAAAAGAAACACCTTTGCCTCTTGATGTTGTATTATATTTTCAGTGGTTAAGTTTCTGCATTAAATTTACAGTGTAAAAAATGCACTTAAGGGGGTCAGCCATCTTGTCACTATCTCGTCACTAGATGGCGATACTAGACATCCAAGTACCTTTAAAGTCGTCGTATGATAATAATGCGAATTGGTCTATAACAGAAGGTTGTACTATAAGACAAGGTAGAGGAAAGATTACGTTTTGTATTCCAGATCTAAGCAAATTAAAAAAAAAAAACCAAAAAAACGCAGACTTGTGTAACAAGTAGTTAACCCATTTAAAGACTTCTACTTAAGACTACAGCAGCAACAACTTCGTATGCGAATATCATTTTCCAGAATGTTAGTCTAATGTAAGGTGACCTCATTTTCATTTTTCCTCGAATATTCGTTTGAATTTGGACCATAAATAGTAATAAAATTGAAAATTATTTGTATTATTATTATTATTATTATTTTTTATTACTGGTAACATTTATTGTGCATGTGCGTAACACAGTTTCCAAAATTTCACATGTGTATATTTGAGTCAACGGGTAAGTTTAATGTTTCCTCTGACTTGGCATCTAAGGTATTCGAAATCTTATATACATCCTGTGTTCTGACACTTCGGTGTATTCAAATCACACCTGTCCTTGGCAGGAGGGGCGTGCCGTTCTAATTTCGAATTACACGATTAACCTTTAATCTGGTTAGCTTTTGAAACAGTCCGAATATTCATAATTCAAAGTCGGCGTCAAATGATCTAGTAATTGCAATAGACATCCTGTTTGTATACCTGCTAATTCTGTTAATTACTCTTCATAAACGAGTAATGATTTACCTGTAACATTTTCACGTCCAGGTACGTCTGCTGTTTCAAGATGTGCAAAATTATCTACGGAATTTTATTTTATATATAAATATAAAAATTATATTTATATTAATTATATAATTAAAAATTGTAAATTATATTTGAGTTAAATAAAGACAGGTTAAAATTTGTGTCTAAAAGTACTTTTATTAATACAAAGATCATTAAAACAATAAGACGTATTTGGTAATCTTATTTTGTCAGCCGCTCATTAGTCATTGCCACAGTTTTAATATTCTTCAAAGAGCAAAGGCAGAAAAACAAATTTTTAAACTGGATTATTTATCATATTTACTTGATAATTACATTTATCACGTCACAAACGCAGTCACGTGATAAAATACCGCAATATGGCGGGCCCCATACACAAAATTTTACCACCTTTAATCCACTCTAGAAGCGTAACAGTGAAGAATACAATAAAACATCAAAAGGCAATTATATTTCTTTTTATTTGAAGAATAATATATCAAATTATCATTTTTTCGCGAAGTTTCCCTTTAAATGAGTACCCAAATATGGTTTTAATGGTGGCAATCTTAGGTTTCCCCCAAGTCATGTTATGCTCTAATTGACCTTGTAGTAGAGAAGAAGCATTTTTGCTGATTTTTGGTGAATATGAGCCTATTTGAAAATTCAACAAAAAATGGCAATAGTAAAGTATGATGTCCTAGTCCAAGCCGAATTAAGTCTATTTGATGATTCTAAAGTCAAAGTCAGATCAAGTCTATATGATTATGCTATAGTCCAAGTCCAATAAAGTCTATATCATTTATATAATAATGTTGTGTTTAGCATTCACTATGTCTTCAACCCTGGCCACTATTTTGGCATAGTGAATGCTAAACACAACATTATCATAATTATTATACTGACTGTCTTGACTTGGAAAATTATAACAAAAAGAAAAAAAGGGCATTAATAGAACATTAAATTATTCCCCGCCACATTGTGATGTAAAGTATTCCTTTCCAAACCAGGGTGCCGTTTCATAAAGCGATCGTTAGCTTAACGTGCACGTTATCCCATTTAAATTGCATTGGATAACGAGCACGGTAATTAGCGATCGTTTTATGAAACATTTTCAGGCTTCCATTGCCGCTTTGTTTTTTTTTTTTTTGCAGAAGTTATACGTTGATCAGCTTCTTTCGTTGACTAGGATAAAAATACCTTATTTAAAGCGCAGCAGTGATCAATCAATGATTACAAGTTAACCCCGCCCATTCGCGTGAATTACAATTGATTGACGTCCAAATCAATAGTTTTCTTAAGCAGGTGGAGAAACTATGAGGGCATAGTGCACGGAGCACAATTCGTTTAGAAATATATGTCAAAATAGTAAAATATTTCTATTAGAAGACATTCTTACAGAAAGTATAATAATATACGATAGTCCAAATCTGACCCAGTCTATGAATAATATAAAGTAAAACTACATGTCAGATCCAGTCTATATGATTATGTTATAGTCCAAGTCTGATCCAATTTAGATAAAATTCTAGATGAAATTTCTATTAATATCTTTTCAGTAGCAGTTGCCAACTTGGATACAGTTATCAGACATCATTTTTAAAGGTAATACATTTGTGGACCATCTATGCCAGGCTTGGTTCCATCTATGCCAGGCATATTTCCATCTATGCCAGGCTTGGTTCCATCTATGCCAGGCTTGGTTCCATCTATGCCAGGCTTGGTTCCATCTATGCCAGGCTTGGTTCCATCTATGCCAGGCTTGGTTCCATCTATGCCAGGCTTGGTTCCATCTATGCCAGGCTTGGTTTCATCTATGCCAGGCTTGGTTCCATCTATGCCAGGCTTGGTTCCATCTATGCCAGGCTTGGTTCCATCTATGCCAGGCTTGGTTCCATCTATGCCAGGCTTGGTTCCAACTAGCCATAGCTGACTGAACATGACAGCATTAGCTCAACAGACTCGACAAGTCATGTATAAATATTTTTTTTAAGCAGGTTGAAAACTGTGTACTTACTTTGGGAATGGAGTAACTTCACTGATTAATGTCTCGCTGACCATTTGAACACCCTGACACAGAAATGCACTAGATATCCCTTTCCACAATGCTGTAATACCCTGAAAAGTAAACAATTTTTCTCTTGTACAAGAGAAAACTCAGCTCCATTTGAACTTGTTTTACTTCAACATTACAGACAACCTGCAGCTAAAACTTTCAAACATCATTCATAAAGTGTCTATTTACTGTTAAGTTTGTGATCTCTAGATAGAGAACATTTTATGTTGTTGTATTTTTTAAATCTGTGTATGCTTTCTATTGAATAACCTGGAAGTCGAGAGGACCAGTCTGCAGAGTTTCTGCTAAACCAGTATGTCAATGAACTACCTTAACAAGGATGCCTTTGGCAGCAATGTTAAATTACACTAAATGAGAAACCTGTGGAGAGCCTCTCAATCCTAGAAACCTGTGGAGGACCTCTCAATCCTGAGAAACCTGTGGAGAACCTTTCAATCCTGAGAAACCTGTGGAGAACCTCTCAATTCTGAGAAACCTGTGGAGAACCTTTCAATCCTGAGAAACCTGTGGAGAACCTCTCAATCCTGAGAAACCTGTGGAGGACCTCTCAATCCTGAGAAACCTGTGGAGGACCTCTCAATCCTGAGAAACCTGTGGAGAACCTCTCAATCCCTAGAAACCTGTGGAGGACCTTTCAATCCTGAGAAACCTGTGGAGGACCTCTCAATCCTGAGAAACCTGTGGAGGACCTCTCAATTCTAAGAAACCTGTGGAGAACCTCTCAATCCTGAGAAACCTGTGGAGAACCTTTCAATCCTGAGAAACCTGTGGAGGACCTCTCAATCCTGATCATGAGAAACCTGTGGAGAACCTTTCAATCCTGAGAAACCTGTGGATGACCTCTCAATCCTGAGAAACCTGTGGAGAACCTTTCAATCCTGAGAAACCTGTGGAGAACCTTTCAATCCTGAGAAACTTGTGGAGGACCTCTCAATCCTGAGAAACCTGTAGAGAACCTTTCAATCCTGAAAAACCTGTGGAGAACCTCTAAATCCTGAGAAACCTGTGGAGGACCTCTCAATCCTGAGAAACCTGTGAAGGACCTCTCAATTCTAAGAAACCTGTGGAGGACCTCTCAATCCTGAGAAACCTGTGGAGAACCTTTCAATCCTGAGAAACCTGTGGAGAACCTTTCAATCCTGAGAAACCTGTGGAGGACCTCTCAATCCTGAGAAACCTGTGGAGAACCTTTCAATCCTGAGAAACCTGTGGAGAACCTCTCAATCCTGAGAAACCTGTGGAGGACCTCTCAATCCTGAGAAACCTGTGGAGAACCTCTCAATCCCGAAAAAACCTGTGGAGGACCTTTCAATCCTGAGAAACCTGTGGAGGACCTCTCAATCCTGAGAAACCTGTGGAGGACCTCTCAATTCTAAGAAACCTGTGGAGAACCTCTCAATCCTGAGAAACCTGTGGAGAACCTTTCAATCCTGAGAAACCTGTGGAGGACCTCTCAATCCTGATCATGAAAAACCTGTGGAGAACCTTTCAATCCTGAGAAACCTGTGGAGGACCTCTCAATCCTGAGAAACCTGTGGAGAACCTTTCAATCCTGAGAAACCTGTGGAGAACCTTTCAATCCTGAGAAACCTGTGGAGGACCTCTCAATCCTGAGAAACCTGTGGAGAACCTTTCAATCCTGAAAAACCTGTGGAGAACCTCTAAATCCTGAGAAACCTGTGAAGGACCTCTCAATCCTGAGAAACCTGTGGAGGACCTCTCAATCCTGAGAAACCTGTGAAGGACCTCTCAATCCTGAGAAACCTGTAAAGGACCTCTCAAGTTTCCTTTACACACTCTTGTGTATTACTCATATTCTAAACCATAAACTTTACAATGTTGTCTAATTGGTCAGCTATTTTTGCGTGTAAATTGTTGGTGCATGCTTCATTTTGGCTCTTAAACCTGATTTACGGTATGGTCGACCACAATATAGATATATACATATATTATTAATATTAGATATTTTGATTTGTCTAACGATACCACGTGGTCATTTTGTATTTCTTTGGGCAAATATATAATATACCTAAAAATAGAATTTTCCAACAATATTTTGTTATGCTGCATACCGATACAGCACATTACTAAAAATAGATTTCAAAAATTCCAAAAGTTAAATCGGTATATCAGTAAATTTTATGTAGAAAAAGGGGTCTGTTGTATTTTGTTGTATTTTGTGATGTGGAATACTTGTCATAGAACAATTATACATTTATTATGTATGTAGACACTTAATCATATTACATTTTAAAAATCTGTCAAACAAATGGTGTGCACACACAAAATTAAATATTTTTCAACAATCATGAAAATTAGGTTATATTAATAATATAACAATTATTGCTTAAGATTCGGTCAGTACGAGAATATATCGACCAACAGATGAATATTGACCTCGGACTGCATCCTCAGTCGATATGCAAATCTGTTTGGTCGATATATTCTCGTATCGACCTCATACCAAAGCTATAATTGTATAATAACATTGGTCTATATGAACTTTATACGATCAAACAGAATAATGACCACAGGACATTCTGAACTGTAAAGAATTAGTGGACCTTAATCAAACAGGACATTCTAAACTGTAAAGAATTAGTGGACCTTAATCAAACAGGACATTCTGAACTGTAAAGAATTAGTGGATCTTAATCAAACAGGACATTCTAAACTGAGAAAACTCATATTTACAAAACTGACCAATCTAAAAACTCAAAATTGTAATCATTTTATTTTTTTCATACAAATAATTCTATGAAACACAAGAAAATGTATTTGCATCCAAGACTTTATAAAGTTATGTTTTGTGACAACTAATTATTATTTCTATACTGTTGTCCTCTCTGGATCGATTGTACGGTACATATCTTTTAAATGGATGTCCAGGGATTGGTCCATTCATATAGCCACTGCTGTGTGTACATTACACAGATCTAAAGAATGGGATAAAATGAAGTTATCAACCAAAAGGCAGCCTCAAGTCACACTGTATTAATAAAATCTATTTAATAGTTCATATAAAATTGACTGGTCATGTTATGGAATGTTACTCTTAAAATCATTTCTCAACAAGTAACTTTACTTGCTTAGGGGTCTGTAACTGGACCAGAGGGATAGTAAAAGATGGGTTAATGTTCTGTAATTTTAGCCTTGTTGTATTTCATCATAGTGGACAGTAGTGCGTTACACAGCAAAAGAGTAATGACATTCAGGTGTGGGATTACCTGCTGTTATATGACATCAGAGAGAGGAGTGTGACAAGGTGTGTACTTACCTGCTGCTGCTGTAGATTATACATAACAGGTAACAACGTTACAGGTGTAAGGTGATACCATCCTCCTATGTTGTTGTTGACCTGAGAAAAACACAAACAACTTAGCCTTTTATCAAAAATATTTTTAGTATAAACCATAATAGGATTGACCCAGCCATAAGTAATAATAAAATCCAAAAGACAGATGTACCTTTCAAAATTGTGTACATTTATTTCAGGAATAATGCTTGTAACCAATCCAGGTTTTAGTTACCATTATTAATTTTTGTTGAACTAATAATTCTAATATACATTTTAAATATTTTTTTATGGGACAATTACACAAAGGGAATGTGGCAAGTTTTTTATGCACAAAGATATTCTTAAATAATTTTTGGCAGTGGCCATTTAACTACCATGGCAGGTTACCTGACACTGTCTTCTTAGTACTATACATGGATGTGCTAATATGTGCTCTGCCAAAATCCCACTGAAATAGAAATACCAATTGGAAATAATCATCTAATATTGACTGATTTCTTATATTCCTTATGCCAGGCAAGGAGTATACCAGTTATATTCAGAATGAGAACAAGCAAACAAACACAAATTAATTTTAGAAACAAACTGTAGCAATTCTGACAGAATCAGTGTGTATTGGTCTTACTCTGTAAACCATTACACAGTAGAGAATCAGTGTGTATTGGTCTTACTCTGTAAACCATTAAACAGTAGAGAATCAGTGTGTATTGGTCTTACTCTGTAAACCATTACACAGTAGAGAATCAGTGTGTACTGGTCTTACTCTGTAAACCATTACACAGTAGAGAATCAGTGTGTACTGGTCTTACTCTGTAAACCATTACACAGTAGAGAATCAGTGTGTATTGGTCTTACTCTGTAAACCATTACACAGTAGAGAATCAGTGTGTACTGGTCTTACTCTGTAAACCATTACACAGTAGAGAATCAGTGTGTACTGGTCTTACTCTGTAAACCATTACACAGTAGAGAATCAGTGTGCACTGGTCTTACTCTGTAAACCATTACACAGTAGAGAATCAGTGTGTACTGGTCTTACTCTGTAAACCATTACACAGTAGAGAATCAGTGTGTACTGGTCTTACTCTGTAAACCATTACACAGTAGAGAATCAGTGTGTATTGGTCTTACTCTGTAAACCATTACACAGTAGTTAACACATTAACGAGAAACAGCACTCATGTTGGAACTTGACTAATTTTAGATAAGGTACAAATGTAGGTTGATTTTGTAGTTATTATTTATTAAGAAAGTCAGAAACTTTGTTCTAAATAAGATTATATCTATTGAATCATAACAATGAACATAACAACCCAATGGATCAAGACATGCACTGATACATCAGTGAACTGCAGTAATAATTGTTAATTAAATAAAAACATAGAACTCGATTTAACCATACAATGTAGCAAATGTAAAATTGATGTACTAATGCCTACCTGGATATACTTATGGAGGTCTACCGTGATATACCTGTGGATGCCTACCTGATATATACTCATGCCTAGCTGGATATACCTGTGGATGCCTACCTGGATATAACTGTGGATGCCTACCTGGATATACCTGTGGATGCCTACCTGGATATACCTATTGATGCCTACCTGGATATACCTATGGATGCCTACCTGGATATACCTGTGGATGCCTACCTGGATATACCTGTGGATGCCTACCTGGATATACCTGTGGATGCCTACCTGGATATACCTATGGATGCCTACCTGGATATACCTGTGGATGCCTACCTGGATATATCTGTGGATGCCTACCTGGATATACCTATGGATGCCTACCTGGATATACCTATGGATGCCTACCTGGATATACCTATGGATGCCTACCTGGATATACCTGTGGATGCCTACCTGGGTATACCTGTGGATGCCTACCTGGATATACCTGTGGATGCCTACCTGGATATACCTGTGGATGCCTACCTGGAAATACCTGTGGATGCCTACCTGGATATACCTGTGGATGCCTACCTGGATATACCTATGGATGCCTACCTGGATATACCTGTGGATGCATACCTGGATATACCTATAGATGCCTACCTGGATATACCTATGGATGCCTACTTGGATATACCTATGGATGCCTACCTGGATATACCTATGGATGCCTACCTGGATATACCTGTGGATGCCTACCTGGATATACCTGTGGATGCCTACCTGGATATACCTGTGGATGCCTACCTGGATATACCTATGGATGCCTACCTGGATATACCTATCGATGCCTACCTGGATATACCTGTGGATGCCTACCTGGATATACCTGTGGATGCCTACCTCGATATACCTGTGGATGCCTACCTGGATATACATGTGGATGCCTACCTGGATATACCTGTGGATGCCTATGCCTACCTGGATATACCTGTGGATGCCTACCTGGATATACCTGTGGATGCCTACCTGGATATAATTGTGGATGCCTACCTGGATATACCTATTGTCCATCCAGCAAATGTCTGAACTTGATCTGAAAAATATTTAAAGCAATACATAAAAACAACAAAAGAAACATCAAGACAGATTCTTCAGTCTAAACTTTCATTTTATGGTGACTACTTTAAAGTTTTTGAATAAGGTCAGATTCTCAGTAACCATGCATTATTTAACGTAGTCACTGTGAAATTAAAGTTCAGGTGACAAATACCAGACTGTCCTGTATCTTTCATTGGCAACCTATGTATTGTCATCCTACCATGCATGGTTACATTGGTACTGCCATAATCCAATATCTTAAACATTTCCACTGGACCATGACATTGAGGTCAAGGTCAGGTGATATGTGACGGACTGTCATCCTACCATGCATGGTTACTGAGAAACAGACTTAAACCTGTAACATTAACATAGTCACTGGGTCACCAAATTGAGGTCAAGGTCATGTGACAGACTGACAAATACTCATTATAAGCTACCACTGGACCAAATTTGGTTGACCTATGGCTTAAGGTTACAAAGATATAAAGTAAAATGTGAAGTGTTAACACTGCTGCTGCCACCTGAAACCCACATACATGTACGTTTCTCACCTCCTTTCATCCCATGAAGTGACTAATAAATGCCATCAAAAAGTATCTGGCGTAAATGAATCAAATAAATGAAAAGCTGCAGCTGCATGTAAGTAATTTCTGCTTGGGTGAGTGGAAACATGTATCATCAAACTGCAGATCAAAGATTTAAAGTAGATAAGAAGTATGCCCAAACAGCTGATAATTGGACAAAAGTGTAAAGTGTGACTGAAAGACACAAATGATGTCCATTACGTACAAAATATAAATGCTATAGCCCTAAAAATAAAAGAATATAGCTGGACAAGCCATGCACCTAAATCTGGACAGACAAGGGTAAATTAATATGACCAAGCCTTTTCATCGTGGGGGCATAAAAAATGATACATATAACTTTCAACCTCTAACAGCATACCATATTTTTCTTATACAATTTGCTAATGTTTAATTATCACTTACAGTGTGACCTTTATATAAGACATGGTCATTCTCTTAAGCCTTTAGGGGGGTTCCTGGTAGGGGTCGAACAAAACAGCACATGTGGTTCTTGCATAATATAATGGCATTTATTTTTTTTATTTTTACAATTAATGTAACAGTTCTATCTAAAATATTATTATAACTTTTAATTTTAGGAATTTAAGCATTGCTCTGAACCTTCAAACTACAATAATGTTTTATCTTTTTCTATTTTGGTCTAAAGTAAATTCACTTATTTGGTTACACAAAAATCTTAAAATCTTTTTTTTTTGTCAAATATTGTTGAAAATAGATTTAAATGTGTATTTACAGTATATAAATGGGTATAAAAAGAAACAACATTCAAATAAATTTCTACCTGCTCACTCAAACATAAACAGTTTGAAAGATACAAGTTCTCCGTGTTCATTAGATATGTTGGGTACAAACGTTGACAATTTTATTATAACAGAAACCAAGCTAGACAACTCTTTTTCCCTGATGTCCAATTTATAGTCAACAAATGCCACTTATGGAGAAAAGATTGAACAGCTAGTGGAGGCGGTCTTGCCATGTATTTAAGATCTGATCCAGCCTGTGACCTTGAATGTGACACAATTGAATCAATATCAGTTGAATTTTCCATCTGATCAATGACAAAAGTGGCTGATCTCTGGACTGTACAGACCACAAACTATTAGCAGATCTCTGGACTGTACAGACCACAAACTATCGGCTGATCTCTGGACTGTACAGACCACAAACTATCGGCTGATCTCTGGACTGTACAGACCACAAACTTTTGGCTGATCTCTGGACTGTACAGACCACAAACTATCGGCTGATCTCTGGACTGTACAGACCACAAACTATTGGCAGATCTCTGCACTGTACAGACCACAAACTATCGGCTGATCTCTGGACTGTACAGACCACAAACTTTTGGCTGATCTCTGGACTGTACAGACAGTCTCAGGGCTCGCGTTGGAGGGCGACTCGGGCGAAGAAGTCGCCTTATCGTGGTCCCACTTCGCCGTCGATCATCGTCAAAAGCGAAGTGAAGTCGCCCTTTTATTTTGTAGAATCGCCTAACGTCGCCTTTCAAAATTTATTCCCATTTTGGTAAGAAATGTTCATATTTTTGACACCGCGTCATGTTTTTTTGTTTACGCGCCAAAGTTGAACTGGTACCCTTTTAACTTTTATTTGGTATATAAAGCGTAGGTTTAAAATAAGACCGGAAACCAGTTCAGAGCACAATATCGTGTGAAAATTTCCGGAGCGGATATGAATTTGGTGCCGGAGATTGCAGATACTGTGGTGAAATGAGTTTGCAATGATAGAAACGTAGTAAAAATAGTATTTTAGCAGTTACTTAAAACAAATTTAAGTTAAATATGTTTAAATACTTTTAACAGTGAATTTTACAATTTTACATAATATATTATGTGTCACAATGATGTAATTTCCTACTTCTAGTTCTAATAGTACTTCATTATAAATCAATCAAAATTGTGTATCAATGACAAAGAAACATTTATTTAATGAACAGTTTTGTGACAGTTGATTCTTTTTTATTGTTATGTTTAATGCATGTGTTTTTAAAAATGTGTGAAATAAGTACACTGAATAGTTAATCAAATCTTTGATACTTTATCCTCAATAATTTAAACTGCTAAAAAAACATATAACAATGAAAATGGAAATGCCAACACTTATTTAAAAAAAAACTAAGTAAAGAGGACGCTGTCGCGACATATAATGCAACTTCTCCCTGTTGTCCACCCACTTCTCCCTGTTCTATCCTCACTTCTCCCTGTCAGCCACCCAAAAGAGAAGTGACTTCTCCCTATAATTTTGACCCAGCGTGAGCCCTGATGTACAGACCACAAACTATCGGCTGATCTCTGGACTGTACAGACCACAAACTATTGATTTATTAACAGCACACAGATGTACCCCATTACAAAATGTGTGTGATGTTTGTGATTTAGAAATATTGTAAAAGGGCCAACATGGAAAAGGGGAAAGTCCAACACTCACAACCTACTACAAAATATCACAAATTTTAACTGTGGTTTGAGTGATGTCCACAATATTATTTCTGCCCAAATGAAATTAAACATGCAATCAATTAAAAAGCAATTTAAAGAGTACAGAAGTTAAAAGTAATTAAACAAAGAATTCATAAAAGACCTGAATTTACTAATCTATCAAACAAGATAGACCAGGAGATTGACATTTATTGCAGCTTTAAATTACTTTCAAATTCAGGTTACAAATAAAACAGACCAACACATCCCATGAAAAAAAGAAGACAACAGGCTATGCCATGCAATCTACAAAACACAACAAGCATTTAAAAATAAAACCCAAGATAAGTTGGGAATATTACAGAATGCAAAGTAACTATGTCAATAAATTAAAAGATAATCAATTGGTCACTATTTTATTTAATGCTATTTGGGGTGTCCCAAGCAAAAAGATTTCTGGTCTACAATAAAGAGTTTTTGACAAAAAAAGGTAGCTATTTTTAAAATAATATTTATTGTATTATGCAATGAAAATTAATTATAAATAACCAATCTGATGTTGCAGAGATTTTAAATATTTTGTAAATGTTGCTTAAGACATTGGAAATGGTAGTAGCCAGGCAAATCTTAAAAACCCAAAATGAATCTGTCGATTGTTTGTTTGTTTGTTTGTTTGAATATTGTTTAGTGTCACTTTCAGCAATTTTTCATCTATATCATGGCATCCAGTTTTTATTGGGAGAGGAAGCCAGAGTACCCAGAGAAAACCTCTGACCTTCGGAAGGAAAACTGGCAATCCTTGTCAATTAAGATTGGAATCAAGTACACCCTGCCTGCAGAGAGAATCAAACCCATAATCTCAGTTTTGACAGACCGCATGATCAATAGTAGACGAACTTCCTTAACCACACTGCCAACGATGCATTGGATCTGTCAAAGTCATGATTTACTACTGTTAAAATTGTAAACTTATGGCTTAACTGGAGCTGCTGTTAGTTTACATGTATTATTCAATAGTAATTTGTCCAACAGATCTAGATGTGTTAAAGTTTATTCAGGCAAAATATTTATAAGGGTATCCCCCAAGGTTATAGCCTTGGTTCTGTTCTTTTTAATATTTTTGCTAATTAACATTTTTTGTTTTGTTAAATAAAACACACTCTAAAAACTATGCAAATTTGTTACACTGAGACTAGAACATGGAGGGATTAGTCATTCTTTGGAAAGTGAAAATGCTATTTTAATAAATTGGTTTGCGAATAATCAGATGAAGGCTTATACAGAAAAATTTCAGGCAATTGCCATTGGGAAAAAAACTTAATCTATGAGTCTAAATTCAATTTGGATGGGAATGAAATCACAAGTGAGGACGAAGTAAATCTCCTGGGTGTGACAATCGACTAGCAATCATAGTTTGATACATATACTGAAATTCAAATATTTGCATTTTATGCTTTATGTCTAGTTTAATTTTTTATGTGCTGTGCTTCATATTTAAGGCTTTCTGTATCATGTGAATATTTTGGTGCTTCTGCATATCTTAACTTATAATTTTTTTAATCCAAGTATTTGTCCTTTTTACATGCTAACTTATACTCTGCTCTAGATTTTATGCTTTATTTATTCCCATTTCTTTGTAAATGCTGTGCTTCATGCTTTAGGCTTTGTGCATGTTTTTTAGTGCCTCCAACCTAGTGATAATACATGTCTTGATGGTTAATTTGCATACAATTAGATTTATTACATGAATGGAATTTTGCGTGTTTTTGATTGGTCTAAAAACAACTTTTGCGTCACAATAAATCGCAACAGTACTAAAATTACATAAAATGTGTGTACGCTGCACGATTCCGCTGCCTAGTAGTCAAGCGGAATACGATATCGACCTGGTTTTTAGGTTTTAGCCAATCAGAATAGCCGTCTTAACAAATTCATTCGTCCAATCAAATCGATTGTATTAATTGTACGTTGTGCGTGACGACAACAAATGGCAGAAACGTCGGCTGTGCGATATGTTTATTCATTTATATTCTTCTCAATATTTGAAACTGGAATTTCAGGATTACCAGCAAATTGATATCAAAATGCAGTATTAAATATAAAAATATTAAGAGTAACAACAATTACAAAATGTAAGCAGGGGCTCCAGTAGAAAAGGCATCCTCTGTTTTTCTGACCGAGGGGAGATGGTGGTTTTATTCATGTAATATACGGTCGCTATCAGGATTGATCAGCCCTCAAAAATGTATATTCACCTCGCCTAGCGGCTCGGTGAATATTACATTTTCTCTGGCTAATAAATCCTGATAGCGACCTATATCAAAGTCATTAATTGTATAATATTAATGGCACTTTATTATTACATGTATGCAAAGTTGATATAAATATGTTGTTATTTGTTTGTTGCTTAAAAGCACTATAGAGGTTATGTTTGTATATTATATAATTCCACTGCAAATAAAGTATACATGTCTATATCAAAACAAATTAAGGTATAAATTAATCGGTATAAACAACTTATTTTCTGGTTTTTATGGGCTCAACACTCAGAACTGAGTATTATCTGGAGAAAGAAGACAGTGACATTAATTGTTTACTTCAAAGAACTGACTATTAAACAGGTACTAAAATTACTAGAATCAAGTACCTAAATGGCTTTTATCAAGAACAAAAATGTCCAATTAGATCACTACTGAAGATACCTTTTAGCACACCCAGCCCACAGGATGTTTCAAAACAAAAACAAAAAACATTCGAGGCCACCTGCTCCTCACAAATGGGATTTACGTCAAACGGTTCTGACAAGATTAGCTTATTTTCACTTTATCGTTTATATTATTACAGTGGTGATAAACAGACTCTCCCATTACCCCCTAAAACAGATGAAGTGAAAGAAGACTGTGCCTTTCTATTTTTAGCACGAACGAAATTTAACCTTGTTGGCGATCTACTGGCTTATTTTTTGACCATCTATCATGTGCTTCTTGTCGGTACGAGAGTGTTGTTCCTGGAAGATATGTTGGTCTCTCTGTTTCTTCAGAATTTTGATTGATTTTGTTAAAAGACCTGCCACTCATTTTTGAAGGGTACCGTTAATAGTGCATCATGGGTAAGATTGAATACTCTTTCGTTCGGAGTTCTCTAGGTTGTTCTCATATATTATCGAAAGTGAAAGTACGAAATTAAAAGTACTGAAAGTACCGTCAGCAGCCCATTGTATAAGGAATCCATTTATTAATTTAACTGTATTCAATAATGCATAATTATACCCCTACGGGTTTAAAGCATACAAAGAAACAATTACAAATTACATTGACATTTCAAATACACAAGTCTTTAAGCACGTGTATTTAAAGAATAATAACTATATTTGGATAAAAAGTATTGTCAGTAGTGGTGAATCATGTAATCACATGTTCCACTTTCCTCAGTGCAAGTGATTTTTTTTTATATAAATGGAGCAATATGTTGCAAGTGGTTCGACAAAGACAATATACTAAGTTACTTATTTGTATAATGTCATTTTCCAGTTTGAAAGTAGGTTCGAATTCATCTCTAATAGAATTGAATTTGAAGAGGAAATGAAATTCGTCTTCAATGTCATTTGTATTACAGTACTGGCATATTATATTTTCTCTTTTTATTCGTTTGTATCTTCCATTTTCAATTTCTAAAAAGGGATCACTTGTTCGCATTTTGCATATGTATTTTTTCTATTTTCGAAACGGTTTTCGGAAACTTTCAGTTTTGCCTTCAGTTGTAATTTTTCTGTATAGAAATATTTTATTGTCATTAGCACATGATTTTAGTTTATTAAGGAATAAGTTTTCATACCGGTATCTATTTTTTAAATTTTTGTTTCATATTATTAAGAGATTTTTTATTCAAATATTTTAATTTGTTTAAATTAATATCATTTTATATGCATATTTAGGCACATATCGATACCATGAATATATGTTCCATTTGTTTGAAGATTTTTAGATAAAATAAAAGCATATCTAATAATGGATTGCAAGTGTGATTTAGAAATCTTACTAGATACTTGACTGATTGCATTTTAAAGAATGTGAGCTAATTCGACTCGAGCTGCTATATAAACTGCATGTTGAGTCCCAGTACAAATTTACAGAATTTCAAGTTGTTTTTTCCCAAGTAGCTAGTATTCGATAAGTAAATATAGCCTCTGTTATTCCCCCTTTCTATGTATTTAAAAGCGCAAATCCCCTTTTCTTCTTTGTAGTAAGGTTACACCACAAACTTGTCGATGATTACGTGCCGGGCATGATTTAACTTAGCTCTTCCAAAAAGTTTTTATTATTTGGGCCAGAGATCTATATCCATAGACCTACTTGTTCTACGTTTGAGACAACTCGATCCGTCTACTGAGACAGCACGGCCCGTCTACTTGAGACGATTTGCCCTTGGAGCTCTTTTATTAGAAAACAAAAACAAAACTCATGAAAAATATTTTAATTTTAATTTTTAATATTTTTTTAATACTGTCATCGATCAACACTCTCACCGTTACAGTAAAAAAATGTTTACACCAATAATAAAAATGGAAAAATAACGTCAAACCAGCAACCTATAACATGTGGAAAAATAACGTCAAACCAGGAACCTTTAACATGTGGAAAAATAACGTCAAACCAGGCCCTTTTAACATGTGGAAAAATAACGTCAAACCAGGAAACCATAGGGGGCCTCGGTGGCTGAGTGGTCAAGGTAGTTCGTCTACTATTGATCACGTGGTCTGTCAACACTGAGATTGCGGGTTCGATTCTCACTGCAGGCAAGGTGTACTCGACTCCAATCTTAATTAACAAGGATTGCCAGTTTTCCTACCGCAGGTCGGGGGTTCTCTCCAGGTACTCCGGCTTCCTCTCCCAATAAAAACTGGACGCCATGAAATAGCTGAAAAATTGCTGAAAGTGGCGTTAAAACACCATTCAAACAAACAAACAAACAGGAACCCATAACATGTGGAAAAATAACGTCAAACCAGGAACCCATAACATGTGGAAAAATAACGTCAAACCAGGAACCTTTAACATGTGGAAAAATAACGTCAAACCAGGAACCTTTAACATGTGGAAAAATAACGTCAAACCAAGAGCCCATAACATGTGGAAAAATAACGTCAAACCAGGAACCCATAACATGTGGAAAAATAACGTCAAACCAGGAACCTATAACATGTGGAAAAATAACGTCAACCACGAACCCATAATATGTGGAAAAATAACGTCAAACCAGGAACCCATAACATGTGGAAAAATAACGTCAAACCAGGAACCCATAACATGTGAAAAAATAGTGGAAAAAAACGTCAAACCAGGAACCTTTAACATGTGGAAAAATAACGTCAAACCAGGAACCCATAACATGTGGAAAAATAACGTCAAACCAGGAACCCATAACATGTGAAAAAATAACGTCAAACCAGGAACCCATAAGATGTGGAAAAATAACGTCAAACCAGGAACCCATAACATGTGGAAAAATAACGTCAAACCAGGAACCCATAACATGTGGAAAAATAACGTCAAACCAGGAACCTATAACATGTGGAAAAATAACGTCAACCACGAACCCATACATGTGGAAAAATAACGTCAAACCAGGAACCCATAACATGTGGAAAAATAACGTCAAACCAGGAACCCATAACATGTGAAAAAATAACGTCAAACCAGGAACCCATAACATGTGGAAAAATAACGTCAAACCAGGAACCCATAACGTGGAAAAATAACGTCAAACCAGGAACCCATAACCTGTGAAAAAATAACGTCAAACCAGGAACCCATAACATGTGGAAAAATAACGTCAAACCAGGAACCCATAACATGTGGAAAAATAACGTCAAACCAGGAACCCATAACATGTGGAAAAATAACGTCAAACCAGGAACCCATAACATGTGGAAAAATAACGTCAAACCAGGAACCCATAACATGTGAAAAAATAACGTCAAACCAGGAACCCATAACATGTGGAAAAATAACGTCAAACCAGGAACCCATAACATGTGGAAAAATAACGTCAAACCAGGAACCCATAACATGTGGAAAAATAACGTCAAACCAGGAACCCATAACATGTGGAAAAATAACGTCAAACCAGGAACCCATAACATGTGGAAAAATAACGTCAAACCAGGAACCCATAACATGTGGAAAAATAACGTCAAACCAGGAACCCATAACATGTGGAAAAATAACGTCAAACCAGGAACCTTTAACATGTGGAAAAATAACGTCAAACCAGGAACCCATAACATGTGGGAAAATAACGTCAAACCAGGAACCTTTAACATGTGGAAAAATAACGTCAAACCAGGAACCCATAACATGTGGAAAAATAACGTCAAACCAGGTACCCATAACATGTGGAAATATAAGGTCAAACCAGGAACCCATAACATGTGGAAAAATAACGTCAAACCAGGAACCCATAACATGTGGAAAAATAACGTCAAACCAGGAACCCATAACATGTGGAAAAATAACGTCAAACCAGGAACCTTTAACATGTGGAAAAATAACGTCAAACCAGGAACCCATAACATGTGGGAAAATAACGTCAAACCAGGAACCTTTAACATGTGGAAAAATAACGTCAAACCAGGAACCCATAACATGTGGAAAAATAAGGTCAAACCAGGTACCCATAACATGTGGAAATATAAGGTCAAACCAGGAACCCATAACATGTGGAAAAATAACGTCAAACCAGGAACCCATAACATGTGGAAAAATAACGTCAAACCAGGAACCCATAACATGTGGAAAAATAACGTCAAACCAGGAACCCATAACATGTGGAAAAATAACGTCAAACCAGGAACCTTTAACATGTGGAAAAATAACGTCAAACCAGGAACCCATAACATGTGGAAAAATAACGTCAAACCAGGAACCCATAAGATGTGGAAAAATAACGTCAAACCAGGAACCCATAACATGTGGAAAAATAACGTCAAACCAGGAACCCATAACATGTGGAAAAATAACGTCAAACCAGGAACCTATAACATGTGGAAAAATAACGTCAACCACGAACCCATACATGTGGAAAAATAACGTCAAACCAGGAACCCATAACATGTGGAAAAATAACGTCAAACCAGCATGTGAAAAAATAACGTCAAACCAGGAACCCATAACATGTGGAAAAATAACGTCAAACCAGGAACCCATAACGTGGAAAAATAACGTCAAACCAGGAACCCATAACATGTGAAAAAATAACGTCAAACCAGGAACCCATAACATGTGGAAAAATAACGTCAAACCAGGAACCCATAACATGTGGAAAAATAAGGTCAAACCAGGAACCCATAACATGTGGAAAAATAACGTCAAACCAGGAACCCATAACATGTGAAAAAATAACGTCAAACCAGGAACCCATAACATGTGGAAAAATAACGTCAAACCAGAAACCCATAACATGTGGAAAAATAACGTCAAACCAGGAACCCATAACATGTGGAAAAATAACGTCAAACCAGGAACCCATAACATGTGGAAAAATAACGTCAAACTAGGAACCCATAACATGTGGGAAAATAACGTCAAACCAGGAACCCATAACATGTGAAAAAATAACGTCAAACCAGGAACCCATAACATGTGGAAAAATAACGTCAAACCAGGAACCCATAACATGTGGAAAAATAACGTCAAACCAGGAACCCATAACAAGTGGAAAAATAACGTCAAACCAGGAACCCATAACATGTGGAAAAATAACGTCAAACCAGGAACCCATAACATGTGGAAAAATAACGTCAAACCAGGAACCCATAACATGTGGAAAAATAACGTCAAACCAGGAACCTTTAACATGTGGAAAAATAACGTCAAACCAGGAACCCATAACATGTGGGAAAATAACGTCAAACCAGGAACCCATAACATGTGGAAAAATAACGTCAAACCAGGAACCCATAACATGTGGAAAAATAAGGTCAAACCAGGTACCCATAACATGTGGAAATATAAGGTCAAACCAGGAACCCATAACATGTGGAAAAGTAACGTCAAACCAGGAACCCATAACATGTGGAAAAATAACGTCAAACCAGGAACCCATAACATGTGGAAAAATAACGTCAAACCAGGAACCCATAACATGTGGAAAAATAACGTCAAAACAGGAACCTTTAACATGTGGAAAAATAACGTCAAACCAGGAACCCATAACATGTGGAAAAATAACGTCAAACCAGGAACCCATAACATGTGGAAAAATAACGTCAAACCAGGAACCCATAACATGTGGAAAAATAACGTCAAACCAGGAACCCATAAGATGTGGAAAAATAACGTCAAACCAGGAACCCATAACATGTGGAAAAATAACGTCAAACCAGGAACCCATAACATGTGGAAAAATAACGTCAAACCAGGAACCTATAACATGTGGAAAAATAACGTCAACCACGAACCCATACATGTGGAAAAATAACGTCAAACCAGGAACCCATAACATGTGGAAAAATAACGTCAAACCAGGAACCCATAACATGTGAAAAAATAACGTCAAACCAGGAACCCATAACATGTGGAAAAATAACATCAAACCAGGAACCCATAACGTGGAAAAATAACGTCAAACCAGGAACCCATAACATGTGAAAAAATAACGTCAAACCAGGAACCCATAACATGTGGAAAAATAACGTCAAACCAGGAACCCATAACATGTGGAAAAATAAGGTCAAACCAGGAACCCATAACATGTGGAAAAATAACGTCAAACCAGGAACCCATAACATGTGAAAAAATAACGTCAAACCAGGAACCCATAACATGTGGAAAAATAACGTCAAACCAGGAACCCATAACATGTGGAAAAATAACGTCAAACCAGGAACCCATAACATGTGGAAAAATAACGTCAAACCAGGAACCCATAACATGTGGAAAAATAACGTCAAACCAGGAACCCATAACATGTGGAAAAATAACGTCAAACCAGGAACCCATAACATGTGGAAAAATAACGTCAAACCAGGAACCTTTAACATGTAGAAAAATAACGTCAAACCAGGAACCCATAACATGTGGGAAAATAACGTCAAACCAGGAACCTTTAACATGTGGAAAAATAACGTCAAACCAGGAACCCATAACATGTGGAAAAATAAGGTCAAACCAGGTACCCATAACATGTGGAAATATAAGGTCAAACCAGGAACCCATAACATGTGGAAAAATAACGTCAAACCAGGAACCCATAACATGTGGAAAAATAACGTCAAACCAGGAACCCATAACATGTGGAAAAATAACGTCAAACCAGGAACCCATAACATGTGGAAAAATAACGTCAAACCAGGAACCTTTAACATGTGGAAAAATAACGTCAAACCAGGAACCTTTAACATGTGGAAAAATAACGTCAAACCAGGAACCTTTAACATGTGGAAAAATAACGTCAAACCAGGAACCTTTAACATGTGGAAAAATAACGTCAAACCAGGAACCCATAACATGTGAAAAAATAACGTCAAACCAGGAACCCATAACATGTGGAAAAATAACGTCAAACCAGGAACCTTTAACATGTGAAAAAATAACGTCAAACCAGGAACCTTTAACATGTGGAAAAATAACGTCAAACCAGGAACCTTTAACATGTGGAAAAATAACGTCAAACCAGGAACCCATAACATGTGGAAAAATAACGTCAAACCATGAACCCATAACATGTGGAAAAATAACGTCAAACCAGGAACCTTTAACATGTGAAAAAATAACGTCAAACCAGGAACCTTTAACATGTGGAAAAATAACGTCAAACCAGGAACCTTTAACATGTGGAAAAATAACGTCAAACCAGGAACCCATAACATGTGGAAAAATAACGTCAAACCAGGAACCCATAACATGTGAAAAAATAACGTCAAACCAGGAACCCATAACATGTGGAAAAATAACGTCAAACCAGGAACCCATAACATGTGGAAAAATAACGTCAAACCAGGAACCCATAACATGTGGAAAAATAACGTCAAACCAGGAACCCATAACATGTGGAAAAATATCGTCAAACCAGGAACCCATAACATATGTGGAAAAATAACGTCAAACCAGGAACCCATAACGTGGAAAAATAACGTCAAACCAGGAACCCATAACATGTGGAAAAATAACGTCAAACCAGGAACCCATAACATGTGAAAAAATAACGTCAAACCAGGAACCCATAACATGTGGAAAAATAACGTCAAACCAGGAACCTTTAACATGTGGAAAAATAACGTCAAACCAGGAACCTTTAACATGTGGAAAAATAAAGTCAAACCAGGAACCCATAACATGTGGAAAAATAACGTCAAACCAGGAACCCATAACATGTGAAAAAATAACGTCAAACCAGGAACCCATAACATGTGGAAAAATAACGTCAAACCAGGAACCCATAACATGTGGAAAAATAACGTCAAACCAGGAACCTATAACATGTGGAAAAATAACGTCAACCACGAACCCATACATGTGGAAAAATAACGTCAAACCAGGAACCCATAACATGTGGAAAAATAACGACAAACCAGGAACCCATAACATGTGGAAAAATAACGTCAAACCAGGAACCCATAACATGTGGAAAAATAACGTCAAACCAGGAACCCATAACGTGGAAAAATAACGTCAAACCAGGAACCCATAACATGTGAAAAAATAACGTCAAACCAGGAACCCATAACATGTGGAAAAATAGCGTCAAACCAGGAACCCATAACATGTGGAAAAATAAGGTCAAACCAGGAACCCATAACATGTGGAAAAATAACGTCAAACCAGGAACCCATAACATGTGAAAAAATAACGTCAAACCAGGAACCCATAACATGTGGAAAAATAACGTCAAACCAGGAACCCATAACATGTGGAAAAATAACGTCAAACCAGGAACCCATAACATGTGGAAAAATAACGTCAAACCAGGAACCCATAACATGTGGAAAAATAACGTCAAACCAGGAACCTTTAACATGTAGAAAAATAACGTCAAACCAGGAACCCATAACATGTGGGAAAATAACGTCAAACCAGGAACCTTTAACATGTGGAAAAATAACGTCAAACCAGGAACCCATAACATGTGGAAAAATAAGGTCAAACCAGGTACCCATAACATGTGGAAATATAAGGTCAAACCAGGAACCCATAACATGTGGAAAAATAACGTCAACCAGGAACCCATAACATGTGGAAAAATATCGTCAAACCAGGAACCCATAACATATGTGGAAAAATAACGTCAAACCAGGAACCCATAACGTGGAAAAATAACGTCAAACCAGGAACCCATAACATGTGGAAAAATAACGTCAAACCAGGAACCCATAACATGTGGAAAAATAACGTCAAACCAGGAACCCATAACATGTGGAAAAATAACGTCAAACCAGGAACCTTTAACATGTGGAAAAATAACGTCAAACCAGGAACCTTTAACATGTGGAAAAATAAAGTCAAACCAGGAACCCATAAGATGTGGAAAAATAACGTCAAACCAGGAACCCATAACATGTGGAAAAATAACGTCAAACCAGGAACCCATAACATGTGGAAAAATAACGTCAAACCAGGAACCTATAACATGTGGAAAAATAACGTCAACCACGAACCCATACATGTGGAAAAATAACGTCAAACCAGGAACCCATAACATGTGGAAAAATAACGTCAAACCAGCATGTGAAAAAATAACGTCAAACCAGGAACCCATAACATGTGGAAAAATAACGTCAAACCAGGAACCCATAACGTGGAAAAATAACGTCAAACCAGGAACCCATAACATGTGGAAAAATAACGTCAAACCAGGAACCCATAACATGTGGAAAAATAACGTCAAACCAGGAACCCATAACATGTGGAAAAATAAGGTCAAACCAGGAACCCATAACATGTGGAAAAATAACGTCAAACCAGGAACCCATAACATGTGAAAAAATAACGTCAAACCAGGAACCCATAACATGTGGAAAAATAACGTCAAACCAGAAACCCATAACATGTGGAAAAATAACGTCAAACCAGGAACCCATAACATGTGGAAAAATAACGTCAAACCAGGAACCCATAACATGTGGAAAAATAACGTCAAACCAGGAACCCATAACATGTGGGAAAATAACGTCAAACCAGGAACCCATAACATGTGAAAAAATAACGTCAAACCAGGAACCCATAACATGTGGAAAAATAACGTCAAACCAGGAACCCATAACATGTGGAAAAATAACGTCAAACCAGGAACCCATAACAAGTTGAAAAATAACGTCAAACCAGGAACCCATAACATGTGGAAAAATAACGTCAAACCAGGAACCCATAACATGTGGAAAAATAACGTCAAACCAGGAACCCATAACATGTGGAAAAATAACGTCAAACCAGGAACCTTTAACATGTGGAAAAATAACGTCAAACCAGGAACCCATAACATGTGGGAAAATAACGTCAAACCAGGAACCATTAACATGTGGAAAAATAACGTCAAACCAGGAACCCATAACATGTGGAAAAATAAGGTCAAACCAGGTACCCATAACATGTGGAAATATAAGGTCAAACCAGGAACCCATAACATGTGGAAAAGTAACGTCAAACCAGGAACCCATAACATGTGGAAAAATAACGTCAAACCAGGAACCCATAACATGTGGAAAAATAACGTCAAACCAGGAACCCATAACATGTGGAAAAATAACGTCAAACCAGGAACCCATAACATGTGGAAAAATAACGTCAAACCAGGAACCCATAACATGTGGAAAAATAACGTCAAACCAGGAACCCATAACATGTGGAAAAATAACGTCAAACCAGGAACCCATAACATGTGAAAAAATAACGTCAAACCAGGAACCCATAAGATGTGGAAAAATAACGTCAAACCAGGAACCCATAACATGTGGAAAAATAACGTCAAACCAGGAACCCATAACATGTGGAAAAATAACGTCAAACCAGGAACCTATAACATGTGGAAAAATAACGTCAACCACGAACCCATACATGTGGAAAAATAACGTCAAACCAGGAACCCATAACATGTGGAAAAATAACGTCAAACCAGGAACCCATAATATGTGAAAAAATAACGTCAAACCAGGAACCCATAACATGTGGAAAAATAACGTCAAACCAGGAACCCATAACGTGGAAAAATAACGTCAAACCAGGAACCCATAACATGTGGAAAAATAACGTCAAACCAGGAACCCATAACATGTGGAAAAATAACGTCAAACCAGGAACCCATAACATGTGGAAAAATAAGGTCAAACCAGGAACCCATAACATGTGGAAAAATAACGTCAAACCAGGAACCCATAACATGTGAAAAAATAACGTCAAACCAGGAACCCATAACATGTGGAAAAATAACGTCAAACCAGGAACCCATAACATGTGGAAAAATAACGTCAAACCAGGAACCCATAACATGTGGAAAAATAACGTCAAACCAGGAACCCATAACATGTGGAAAAATAACGTCAAACCAGGAACCCATAACATGTGGAAAAATAACGTCAAACCAGGAACCCATAACATGTGGAAAAATAACGTCAAACCAGGAACCTTTAACATGTAGAAAAATAACGTCAAACCAGGAACCCATAACATGTGGGAAAATAACGTCAAACCAGGAACCTTTAACATGTGGAAAAATAACGTCAAACCAGGAACCCATAACATGTGGAAAAATAAGGTCAAACCAGGTACCCATAACATGTGGAAATATAAGGTCAAACCAGGAACCCATAACATGTGGAAAAATAACGTCGAACCAGGAACCCATAACATGTGGAAAAATAACGTCAAACCAGGAACCCATAACATGTGGAAAAATAACGTCAAACCAGGAACCCATAACATGTGGAAAAATAACGTCAAACCAGGAACCTTTAACATGTGGAAAAATAACGTCAAACCAGGAACCTTTAACATGTGGAAAAATAACGTCAAACCAGGAACCTTTAACATGTGGAAAAATAACGTCAAACCAGGAACCTTTAACATGTGGAAAAATAACGTCAAACCAGGAACCCATAACATGTGGAAAAATAACGTCAAACCAGGAACCCATAACATGTGGAAAAATAACGTCAAACCAGGAACCTTTAACATGTGGAAAAATAACGTCAAACCAGGAACCTTTAACATGTGGAAAAATAACGTCAAACCAGGAACCTTTAACATGTGGAAAAATAACGTCAAACCAGGAACCCATAACATGTGGAAAAATAACGTCAAACCATGAACCCATAACATGTGGAAAAATAACGTCAAACCAGGAACCTTTAACATGTGAAAAAATAACGTCAAACCAGGAACCTTTAACATGTGGAAAAATAACGTCAAACCAGGAACCTTTAACATGTGGAAAAATAACGTCAAACCAGGAACCCATAACATGTGGAAAAATAACGTCAAACCAGGAACCCATAACATGTGGAAAAATAACGTCAAACCAGGAACCCATAACATGTGGAAAAATAACGTCAAACCAGGAACCAATAACATGTGGAAAAATAACGTCAAACCAGGAACCCATAACATGTGGAAAAATAACGTCAAACCAGGAACCCATAACATGTGGAAAAATATCGTCAAACCAGGAACCCATAACATATGTGGAAAAATAACGTCAAACCAGGAACCCATAACGTGGAAAAATAACGTCAAACCAGGAACCCATAACATGTGGAAAAATAACGTCAAACCAGGAACCCATAACATGTGGAAAAATAACGTCAAACCAGGAACCCATAACATGTGGAAAAATAACGTCAAACCAGGAACCCATAACATGTGGAAAAATAACGTCAAACCAGGAACCTTTAACATGTGGAAAAATAAAGTCAAACCAGGAACCCATAACATGTGGAAAAATAACGTCAAACCAGGAACCCATAACATGTGAAAAAATAACGTCAAACCAGGAACCCATAACATGTGGAAAAATAACGTCAAACCAGGAACCCATAACGTGGAAAAATAACGTCAAACCAGGAACCCATAACATGTGAAAAAATAACGTCAAACCAGGAACCCATAAGATGTGGAAAAATAACGTCAAACCAGGAACCCATAACATGGGGAAAAATAAGGTCAAACCAGGAACCCATAACATGTGGAAAAATAACGTCAAACCAGGAACCCATAACATGTGAAAAAATAACGTCAAACCAGGAACCCATAACATGTGGAAAAATAACGTCAAACCAGGAACCCATAACATGTGGAAAAATAACGTCAAACCAGGAACCCATAACATGTGGAAAAATAACGTCAAACCAGGAACCCATAACATGTGGAAAAATAACGTCAAACCAGGAACCTTTAACATGTAGAAAAATAACGTCAAACCAGGAACCCATAACATGTGGGAAAATAACGTCAAACCAGGAACCTTTAACATGTGGAAAAATAACGTCAAACCAGGAACCCATAACATGTGGAAAAATAAGGTCAAACCAGGTACCCATAACATGTGGAAATATAAGGTCAAACCAGGAACCCATAACATGTGGAAAAATAACGTCAAACCAGGAACCCATAACATGTGGAAAAATATCGTCAAACCAGGAACCCATAACATATGTGGAAAAATAACGTCAAACCAGGAACCCATAACGTGGAAAAATAACGTCAAACCAGGAACCCATAACATGTGGAAAAATAACGTCAAACCAGGAACCCATAACATGTGGAAAAATAACGTCAAACCAGGAACCCATAACATGTGGAAAAATAACGTCAAACCAGGAACCTTTAACATGTGGAAAAATAACGTCAAACCAGGAACCTTTAACATGTGGAAAAATAAAGTCAAACCAGGAACCCATAACATGTGGAAAAATAACGTCAAACCAGGAACCCATAACATGTGAAAAAATAACGTCAAACCAGGAACCCATAACATGTGGAAAAATAACGTCAAACCAGGAACCCATAACATGTGGAAAAATAACGTCAAACCAGGAACCTATAACATGTGGAAAAATAACGTCAACCACGAACCCATACATGTGGAAAAATAACGTCAAACCAGGAACCCATAACATGTGGAAAAATAACGTCAAACCAGGAACCCATAACATGTGAAAAAATAACGTCAAACCAGGAACCCATAACATGTGGAAAAATAACGTCAAACCAGGAACCCATAACATGTGGAAAAATAACGTCAAACCAGGAACCTATAACATGTGGAAAAATAACGTCAACCACGAACCCATACATGTGGAAAAATAACGTCAAACCAGGAACCCATAACATGTGGAAAAATAACGTCAAACCAGGAACCCATAACATGTGAAAAAATAACGTCAAACCAGGAACCCATAACATGTGGAAAAATAACGTCAAACCAGGAACCCATAACGTGGAAAAATAACGTCAAACCAGGAACCCATAACATGTGAAAAAATAACGTCAAACCAGGAACCCATAACATGTGGAAAACTAACGTCAAACCAGGAACCCATAACATGTGGAAAAATAAGGTCAAACCAGGAACCCATAACATGTGGAAAAATAACGTCAAACCAGGAACCCATAACATGTGAAAAAATAACGTCAAACCAGGAACCCATAACATGTGGAAAAATAACGTCAAACCAGGAACCCATAACATGTGGAAAAATAACGTCAAACCAGGAACCCATAACATGTGGAAAAATAACGTCAAACCAGGAACCCATAACATGTAGAAAAATAACGTCAAACCAGGAACCCATAACATGTGGGAAAATAACGTCAAACCAGGAACCTTTAACATGTGGAAAAATAACGTCAAACCAGGAACCCATAACATGTGGAAAAATAAGGTCAAACCAGGTACCCATAACATGTGGAAATATAAGGTCAAACCAGGAACCCATAACATGTGGAAAAATAACGTCAAACCAGGAACCCATAACATGTGGAAAAATATCGTCAAACCAGGAACCCATAACATATGTGGAAAAATAACGTCAAACCAGGAACCCATAACGTGGAAAAATAACGTCAAACCAGGAACCCATAACATGTGGAAAAATAACGTCAAACCAGGAACCCATAACATGTGGAAAAATAACGTCAAACCAGGAACCCATAACATGTGGAAAAATAACGTCAAACCAGGAACCTTTAACATGTGGAAAAATAACGTCAAACCAGGAACCTTTAACATGTGGAAAAATAAAGTCAAACCAGGAACCCATAAGATGTGGAAAAATAACGTCAAACCAGGAACCCATAACATGTGGAAAAATAACGTCAAACCAGGAACCCATAACATGTTGAAAAATAACGTCAAACCAGGAACCCATAACATGTGGAAAAATAACGTCAACCACGAACCCATACATGTGGAAAAATAACGTCAAACCAGGAACCCATAACATGTGGAAAAATAACGTCAAACCAGCATGTGAAAAAATAACGTCAAACCAGGAACCCATAACATGTGGAAAAATAACGTCAAACCAGGAACCCATAACGTGGAAAAATAACGTCAAACCAGGAACCCATAACATGTGGAAAAATAACGTCAAACCAGGAACCCATAACATGTGGAAAAATAACGTCAAACCAGGAACCCATAACATGTGGAAAAATAAGGTCAAACCAGGAACCCATAACATGTGGAAAAATAACGTCAAACCAGGAACCCATAACATGTGAAAAAATAACGTCAAACCAGGAACCCATAACATGTGGAAAAATAACGTCAAACCAGAAACCCATAACATGTGGAAAAATAACGTCAAACCAGGAACCCATAACATGTGGAAAAATAACGTCAAACCAGGAACCCATAACATGTGGAAAAATAACGTCAAACCAGGAACCCATAACATGTGGGAAAATAACGTCAAACCAGGAACCCATAACATGTGGAAAAATAACGTCAAACCAGGAACCCATAACATGTGGAAAAATAACGTCAAACCAGGAACCCATAACATGTGGAAAAATAACGTCAAACCAGGAACCCATAACAAGTGGAAAAATAACGTCAAACCAGGAACCCATAACATGTGGAAAAATAACGTCAAACCAGGAACCCATAACATGTGGAAAAATAACGTCAAACCAGGAACCCATAACATGTGGAAAAATAACGTCAAACCAGGAACCTTTAACATGTGGAAAAATAACGTCAAACCAGGAACCCATAACATGTGGGAAAATAACGTCAAACCAGGAACCATTAACATGTGGAAAAATAACGTCAAACCAGGAACCCATAACATGTGGAAAAATAAGGTCAAACCAGGTACCCATAACATGTGGAAATATAAGGTCAAACCAGGAACCCATAACATGTGGAAAAGTAACGTCAAACCAGGAACCCATAACATGTGGAAAAATAACGTCAAACCAGGAACCCATAACATGTGGAAAAATAACGTCAAACCAGGAACCCATAACATGTGGAAAAATAACGTCAAAACAGGAACCTTTAACATGTGGAAAAATAACGTCAAACCAGGAACCCATAACATGTGGAAAAATAACGTCAAACCAGGAACCCATAACATGTGGAAAAATAACGTCAAACCAGGAACCCATAACATGTGAAAAAATAACGTCAAACCAGGAACCCATAAGATGTGGAAAAATAACGTCAAACCAGGAACCCATAACATGTGGAAAAATAACGTCAAACCAGGAACCCATAACATGTGGAAAAATAACGTCAAACCAGGAACCTATAACATGTGGAAAAATAACGTCAACCACGAACCCATACATGTGGAAAAATAACGTCAAACCAGGAACCCATAACATGTGGAAAAATAACGTCAAACCAGGAACCAATAACATGTGGAAAAATAACGTCAAACCAGGAACCCATAACATGTGGAAAAATAACGTCAAACCAGGAACCCATAACGTGGAAAAATAACGTCAAACCAGGAACCCATAACATGTGAAAAAATAACGTCAAACCAGGAACCCATAACATGTGGAAAAATAACGTCAAACCAGGAACCCATAACATGTGGAAAAATAAGGTCAAACCAGGAACCCATAACATGTGGAAAAATAACGTCAAACCAGGAACCCATAACATGTGAAAAAATAACGTCAAACCAGGAACCCATAACATGTGGAAAAATAACGTCAAACCAGGAACCCATAACATGTGGAAAAATAACGTCAAACCAGGAACCCATAACATGTGGAAAAATAACGTCAAACCAGGAACCCATAACATGTGGAAAAATAACGTCAAACCAGGAACCCATAACATGTGGAAAAATAACGTCAAACCAGGAACCCATAACATGTGGAAAAATAACGTCAAACCAGGAACCCATAACATGTGGAAAAATAACGTCAAACCAGGAACCTTTAACATGTAGAAAAATAACGTCAAACCAGGAACCCATAACATGTGGGAAAATAACGTCAAACCAGGAACCTTTAACATGTGGAAAAATAACGTCAAACCAGGAACCTTTAACATGTGGAAAAATAAGGTCAAACCAGGTACCCATAACATGTGGAAATATAAGGTCAAACCAGGAACCCATAACATGTGGAAAAATAACGTCAAACCAGGAACCCATAACATGTGGAAAAATAACGTCAAACCAGGAACCCATAACATGTGGAAAAATAACGTCAAACCAGGAACCCATAACATGTGGAAAAATAACGTCAAACCAGGAACCTTTAACATGTGGAAAAATAACGTCAAACCAGGAACCTTTAACATGTGGAAAAATAACGTCAAACCAGGAACCTTTAACATGTGGAAAAATAACGTCAAACCAGGAACCTTTAACATGTGGAAAAATAACGTCAAACCAGGAACCCATAACATGTGAAAAAATAACGTCAAACCAGGAACCCATAACATGTGGAAAAATAACGTCAAACCAGGAACCTTTAACATGTGGAAAAATAACGTCAAACCAGGAACCTTTAACATGTGGAAAAATAACGTCAAACCAGGAACCTTTAACATGTGGAAAAATAACGTCAAACCAGGAACCATTAACATGTGGAAAAATAACGTCAAACCAGGAACCCATAACATGTGGAAAAATAACGTCAAACCAGGAACCCATAACATGTGGAAAAATAACGTCAAACCAGGAACCTTTAACATGTGGAAAAATAACGTCAAACCAGGAACCCATAACATGTGGGAAAATAACGTCAAACCAGGAACCATTAACATGTGGAAAAATAACGTCAAACCAGGAACCCATAACATGTGGAAAAATAAGGTCAAACCAGGAACCCATAACATGTGGAAATATAAGGTCAAACCAGGAACCCATAACATGTGGAAAAGTAACGTCAAACCAGGAACCCATAACATGTGGAAAAATAACGTCAAACCAGGAACCCATAACATGTGGAAAAATAACGTCAAACCAGGAACCCATAACATGTGGAAAAATAACGTCAAAACAGGAACCTTTAACATGTGGAAAAATAACGTCAAACCAGGAACCCATAACATGTGGAAAAATATCGTCAAACCAGGAACCCATAACATATGTGGAAAAATAACGTCAAACCAGGAACCCATAACGTGGAAAAATAACGTCAAACCAGGAACCCATAACATGTGGAAAAATAACGTCAAACCAGGAACCCATAACATGTGGAAAAATAACGTCAAACCAGGAACCCATAACATGTGGAAAAATAACGTCAAACCAGGAACCTTTAACATGTGGAAAAATAACGTCAAACCAGGAACCTTTAACATGTGGAAAAATAAAGTCAAACCAGGAACCCATAAGATGTGGAAAAATAACGTCAAACCAGGAACCCATAACATGTGGAAAAATAACGTCAAACCAGGAACCCATAACATGTGGAAAAATAACGTCAAACCAGGAACCCATAACATGTGGAAAAATAACGTCAACCACGAACCCATACATGTGGAAAAATAACGTCAAACCAGGAACCCATAACATGTGGAAAAATAACGTCAAACCAGCATGTGAAAAAATAACGTCAAACCAGGAACCCATAACATGTGGAAAAATAACGTCAAACCAGGAACCCATAACGTGGAAAAATAACGTCAAACCAGGAACCCATAACATGTGAAAAAATAACGTCAAACCAGGAACCCATAACATGTGGAAAAATAACGTCAAACCAGGAACCCATAACATGTGGAAAAATAAGGTCAAACCAGGAACCCATAACATGTGGAAAAATAACGTCAAACCAGGAACCCATAACATGTGAAAAAATAACGTCAAACCAGGAACCCATAACATGTGGAAAAATAACGTCAAACCAGAAACCCATAACATGTGGAAAAATAACGTCAAACCAGGAACCCATAACATGTGGAAAAATAACGTCAAACCAGGAACCCATAACATGTGGAAAAATAACGTCAAACCAGGAACCCATAACATGTGGGAAAATAACGTCAAACCAGGAACCCATAACATGTGGAAAAATAACGTCAAACCAGGAACCCATAACATGTGGAAAAATAACGTCAAACCAGGAACCCATAACATGTGGAAAAATAACGTCAAACCAGGAACCCATAACAAGTGGAAAAATAACGTCAAACCAGGAACCCATAACATGTGGAAAAATAACGTCAAACCAGGAACCCATAACATGTGGAAAAATAACGTCAAACCAGGAACCCATAACATGTGGAAAAATAACGTCAAACCAGGAACCTTTAACATGTGGAAAAATAACGTCAAACCAGGAACCCATAACATGTGGGAAAATAACGTCAAACCAGGAACCATTAACATGTGGAAAAATAACGTCAAACCAGGAACCCATAACATGTGGAAAAATAAGGTCAAACCAGGTACCCATAACATGTGGAAATATAAGGTCAAACCAGGAACCCATAACATGTGGAAAAGTAACGTCAAACCAGGAACCCATAACATGTGGAAAAATAACGTCAAACCAGGAACCCATAACATGTGGAAAAATAACGTCAAACCAGGAACCCATAACATGTGGAAAAATAACGTCAAAACAGGAACCTTTAACATGTGGAAAAATAACGTCAAACCAGGAACCCATAACATGTGGAAAAATAACGTCAAACCAGGAACCCATAACATGTGGAAAAATAACGTCAAACCAGGAACCCATAACATGTGAAAAAATAACGTCAAACCAGGAACCCATAAGATGTGGAAAAATAACGTCAAACCAGGAACCCATAACATGTGGAAAAATAACGTCAAACCAGGAACCCATAACATGTGGAAAAATAACGTCAAACCAGGAACCTATAACATGTGGAAAAATAACGTCAAACCAGGAACCCATAACATGTGGAAAAATAACGTCAAACCAGGAACCCATAACATGTGGAAAAATAACGTCAAACCAGGAACCCATAACATGTGGAAAAATAACGTCAAACCAGGAACCCATAACATGTGGAAAAATAACGTCAAACCAGGAACCTTTAACATGTAGAAAAATAACGTCAAACCAGGAACCCATAACATGTGGGAAAATAACGTCAAACCAGGAACCTTTAACATGTGGAAAAATAACGTCAAACCAGGAACCCATAACATGTGGAAAAATAAGGTCAAACCAGGTACCCATAACATGTGGAAATATAAGGTCAAACCAGGAACCCATAACATGTGGAAAAATAACGTCAAACCAGGAACCCATAACATGTGGAAAAATAACGTCAAACCAGGAACCCATAACATGTGGAAAAATAACGTCAAACCAGGAACCCATAACATGTGGAAAAATAACGTCAAACCAGGAACCTTTAACATGTGGAAAAATAACGTCAAACCAGGAACCTTTAACATGTGGAAAAATAACGTCAAACCAGGAACCTATAACATGTGGAAAAATAACGTCAAACCAGGAACCTTTAACATGTGGAAAAATAACGTCAAACCAGGAACCCATAACATGTGAAAAAATAACGTCAAACCAGGAACCCATAACATGTGGAAAAATAACGTCAAACCAGGAACCTTTAACATGTGGAAAAATAACGTCAAACCAGGAACCTTTAACATGTGGAAAAATAACGTCAAACCAGGAACCTTTAACATGTGGAAAAATAACGTCAAACCAGGAACCATTAACATGTGGAAAAATAACGTCAAACCAGGAACCCATAACATGTGGAAAAATAACGTCAAACCAGGAACCCATAACATGTGGAAAAATAACGTCAAACCAGGAACCTTTAACATGTGGAAAAATAACGTCAAACCAGGAACCCATAACATGTGGGAAAATAACGTCAAACCAGGAACCATTAACATGTGGAAAAATAACGTCAAACCAGGAACCCATAACATGTGGAAAAATAAGGTCAAACCAGGAACCCATAACATGTGGAAATATAAGGTCAAACCAGGAACCCATAACATGTGGAAAAGTAACGTCAAACCAGGAACCCATAACATGTGGAAAAATAACGTCAAACCAGGAACCCATAACATGTGGAAAAATAACGTCAAACCAGGAACCCATAACATGTGGAAAAATAACGTCAAAACAGGAACCTTTAACATGTGGAAAAATAACGTCAAACCAGGAACCCATAACATGTGGAAAAATAACGTCAAACCAGGAACCCATAACATGTGGAAAAATAACGTCAAACCAGGAACCCATAACATGTGAAAAAATAACGTCAAACCAGGAACCCATAAGATGTGGAAAAATAACGTCAAACCAGGAACCCATAACATGTGGAAAAATAACGTCAAACCAGGAACCCATAACATGTGGAAAAATAACGTCAAACCAGGAACCTATAACATGTGGAAAAATAACGTCAACCACGAACCCATACATGTGGAAAAATAACGTCAAACCAGGAACCCATAACATGTGGAAAAATAACGTCAAACCAGGAACCCATAATATGTGAAAAAATAACGTCAAACCAGGAACCCATAACATGTGGAAAAATAACGTCAAACCAGGAACCCATAACGTGGAAAAATAACGTCAAACCAGGAACCCATAACATGTGAAAAAATAACGTCAAACCAGGAACCCATAACATGTGGAAAAATAACGTCAAACCAGGAACCCATAACATGTGGAAAAATAAGGTCAAACCAGGAACCCATAACATGTGGAAAAATAACGTCAAACCAGGAACCCATAACATGTGAAAAAATAACGTCAAACCAGGAACCCATAACATGTGGAAAAATAACGTCAAACCAGGAACCCATAACATGTGGAAAAATAACGTCAAACCAGGAACCCATAACATGTGGAAAAATAACGTCAAACCAGGAACCCATAACATGTGGAAAAATAACGTCAAACCAGGAACCCATAACATGTGGAAAAATAACGTCAAACCAGGAACCCATAACATGTGGAAAAATAACGTCAAACCAGGAACCTTTAACATGTAGAAAAATAACGTCAAACCAGGAACCCATAACATGTGGGAAAATAACGTCAAACCAGGAACCTTTAACATGTGGAAAAATAACGTCAAACCAGGAACCCATAACATGTGGAAAAATAAGGTCAAACCAGGTACCCATAACATGTGGAAATATAAGGTCAAACCAGGAACCCATAACATGTGGAAAAATAACGTCAAACCAGGAACCCATAACATGTGGAAAAATAACGTCAAACCAGGAACCCATAACATGTGGAAAAATAACGTCAAACCAGGAACCCATAACATGTGGAAAAATAACGTCAAACCAGGAACCTTTAACATGTGGAAAAATAACGTCAAACCAGGAACCTTTAACATGTGGAAAAATAACGTCAAACCAGGAACCTTTAACATGTGGAAAAATAACGTCAAACCAGGAACCTTTAACATGTGGAAAAATAACGTCAAACCAGGAACCCATAACATGTGAAAAAATAACGTCAAACCAGGAACCCATAACATGTGGAAAAATAACGTCAAACCAGGAACCTTTAACATGTGGAAAAATAACGTCAAACCAGGAACCTTTAACATGTGGAGAAATAACGTCAAACCAGGAACCTTTAACATGTGGAAAAATAACGTCAAACCAGGAACCCATAACATGTGGAAAAATAACGTCAAACCATGAACCCATAACATGTGGAAAAATAACGTCAAACCAGGAACCTTTAACATGTGAAAAAATAACGTCAAACCAGGAACCTTTAACATGTGGAAAAATAACGTCAAACCAGGAACCTTTAACATGTGGAAAAATAACGTCAAACCAGGAACCCATAACATGTGGAAAAATAACGTCAAACCAGGAACCCATAACATGTGGAAAAATAACGTCAAACCAGGAACCCATAACATGTGGAAAAATAACGTCAAACCAGGAACCAATAACATGTGGAAAAATAACGTCAAACCAGGAACCCATAACATGTGGAAAAATAACGTCAAACCAGGAACCCATAACATGTGGAAAAATAACGTCAAACCAGGAACCCATAACATATGTGGAAAAATAACGTCAAACCAGGAACCCATAACGTGGAAAAATAACGTCAAACCAGGAACCCATAACATGTGGAAAAATAACGTCAAACCAGGAACCCATAACATGTGGAAAAATAACGTCAAACCAGGAACCCATAACATGTGGAAAAATAACGTCAAACCAGGAACCTTTAACATGTGGAAAAATAACGTCAAACCAGGAACCTTTAACATGTGGAAAAATAAAGTCAAACCAGGAACCCATAACATGTGGAAAAATAACGTCAAACCAGGAACCCATAAGATGTGGAAAAATAACGTCAAACCAGGAACCCATAACATGTGGAAAAATAACGTCAAACCAGGAACCCATAACGTGGAAAAATAACGTCAAACCAGGAACCCATAACATGTGAAAAAATAACGTCAAACCAGGAACCCATAAGATGTGGAAAAATAACGTCAAACCAGGAACCCATAACATGTGGAAAAATAAGGTCAAACCAGGAACCCATAACATGTGGAAAAATAACGTCAAACCAGGAACCCATAACATGTGAAAAAATAACGTCAAACCAGGAACCCATAACATGTGGAAAAATAACGTCAAACCAGGAACCCATAACATGTGGAAAAATAACGTCAAACCAGGAACCCATAACATGTGGAAAAATAACGTCAAACCAGGAACCCATAACATGTGGAAAAATAACGTCAAACCAGGAACCTTTAACATGTAGAAAAATAACGTCAAACCAGGAACCCATAACATGTGGGAAAATAACGTCAAACCAGGAACCTTTAACATGTGGAAAAATAACGTCAAACCAGGAACCCATAACATGTGGAAAAATAAGGTCAAACCAGGTACCCATAACATGTGGAAATATAAGGTCAAACCAGGAACCCATAACATGTGGAAAAATAACGTCAAACCAGGAACCCATAACATGTGGAAAAATATCGTCAAACCAGGAACCCATAACATATGTGGAAAAATAACGTCAAACCAGGAACCCATAACGTGGAAAAATAACGTCAAACCAGGAACCCATAACATGTGGAAAAATAACGTCAAACCAGGAACCCATAACATGTGGAAAAATAACGTCAAACCAGGAACCCATAACATGTGGAAAAATAACGTCAAACCAGGAACCTTTAACATGTGGAAAAATAACGTCAAACCAGGAACCTTTAACATGTGGAAAAATAAAGTCAAACCAGGAACCCATAACATGTGGAAAAATAACGTCAAACCAGGAACCCATAACATGTGAAAAAATAACGTCAAACCAGGAACCCATAACATGTGGAAAAATAACGTCAAACCAGGAACCCATAACATGTGGAAAAATAACGTCAAACCAGGAACCTATAACATGTTGAAAAATAACGTCAACCACGAACCCATACATGTGGAAAAATAACGTCAAACCAGGAACCCATAACATGTGGAAAAATAACGTCAAACCAGGAACCCATAGCATGTGAAAAAATAACGTCAAACCAGGAACCCATAACATGTGGAAAAATAACGTCAAACCAGGAACCCATAACGTGGAAAAATAACGTCAAACCAGGAACCCATAACATGTGAAAAAATAACGTCAAACCAGGAACCCATAACATGTGGAAAAATAACGTCAAACCAGGAACCCATAACATGTGGAAAAATAACGTCAAACCAGGAACCTATAACATGTGGAAAAATAACGTCAACCACGAACCCATACATGTGGAAAAATAACGTCAAACCAGGAACCCATAACATGTGGAAAAATAACGTCAAACCAGGAACCCATAACATGTGGAAAAATAACGTCAAACCAGGAACCCATAACATGTGGAAAAATAACGTCAAACCAGGAACCCATAACGTGGAAAAATAACGTCAAACCAGGAACCCATAACATGTGAAAAAATAACGTCAAACCAGGAACCCATAACATGTGGAAAACTAACGTCAAACCAGGAACCCATAACATGTGGAAAAATAAGGTCAAACCAGGAACCCATAACATGTGGAAAAATAACGTCAAACCAGGAACCCATAACATGTGAAAAAATAACGTCAAACCAGGAACCCATAACATGTGGAAAAATAACGTCAAACCAGGAACCCATAACATGTGGAAAAATAACGTCAAACCAGGAACCCATAACATGTGGAAAAATAACGTCAAACCAGGAACCCATAACATGTGGAAAAATAACGTCAAACCAGGAACCTTTAACATGTAGAAAAATAACGTCAAACCAGGAACCCATAACATGTGGGAAAATAACGTCAAACCAGGAACCTTTAACATGTGGAAAAATAACGTCAAACCAGGAACCCATAACATGTGGAAAAATAAGGTCAAACCAGGTACCCATAACATGTGGAAATATAAGGTCAAACCAGGAACCCATAACATGTGGAAAAATAACGTCAAACCAGGAACCCATAACATGTGGAAAAATATCGTCAAACCAGGAACCCATAACATATGTGGAAAAATAACGTCAAACCAGGAACCCATAACGTGGAAAAATAACGTCAAACCAGGAACCCATAACATGTGGAAAAATAACGTCAAACCAGGAACCCATAACATGTGGAAAAATAACGTCAAACCAGGAACCCATAACATGTGGAAAAATAACGTCAAACCAGGAACCTTTAACATGTGGAAAAATAACGTCAAACCAGGAACCTTTAACATGTGGAAAAATAAAGTCAAACCAGGAACCCATAACATGTGGAAAAATAACGTCAAACCAGGAACCCATAACATGTGAAAAAATAACGTCAAACCAGGAACCCATAACATGTGGAAAAATAACGTCAAACCAGGAACCCATAACATGTGGAAAAATAACGTCAAACCAGGAACCTATAACATGTGGAAAAATAACGTCAACCACGAACCCATACATGTGGAAAAATAACGTCAAACCAGGAACCCATAACATGTGGAAAAATAACGTCAAACCAGGAACCCATAACATGTGAAAAAATAACGTCAAACCAGGAACCCATAACATGTGGAAAAATAACGTCAAACCAGGAACCCATAACGTGGAAAAATAACGTCAAACCAGGAACCCATAACATGTGAAAAAAATAACGTCAAACCAGGAACCCATAACATGTGGAAAAATAACGTCAAACCAGGAACCCATAACATGTGGAAAAATAAGGTCAAACCAGGAACCCATAACATGTGGAAAAATAACGTCAAACCAGGAACCCATAACATGTGAAAAAATAACGTCAAACCAGGAACCCATAACATGTGGAAAAATAACGTCAAACCAGGAACCCATAACATGTGGAAAAATAACGTCAAACCAGGAACCCATAACATGTGGAAAAATAACGTCAAACCAGGAACCCATAACATGTGGAAAAATAACGTCAAACCAGGAACCTTTAACATGTAGAAAAATAACGTCAAACCAGGAACCCATAACATGTGGGAAAATAACGTCAAACCTGGAACCTTTAACATGTGGAAAAATAACGTCAAACCAGGAACCCATAACATGTGGAAAAATAAGGTCAAACCAGGTACCCATAACATGTGGAAATATAAGGTCAAACCAGGAACCCATAACATGTGGAAAAATAACGTCAAACCAGGAACCCATAACATGTGGAAAAATAACGTCAAACCAGGAACCCATAACATGTGGAAAAATAACGTCAAACCAGGAACCCATAACATGTGGAAAAATAACGTCAAACCAGGAACCCATAACATGTGGAAAAGTAACGTCAAACGAGGAACCTTTAACATGTGGAAAAATAACGTCAAACCAGGAACCTTTAACATGTGGAAAAATAACGTCAAACCAGGAACCTTTAACATGTGGAAAAATAACGTCAAACCAGGAACCTTTAACATGTGGAAAAATAACGTCAAACCAGGAACCTTTAACATGTGGAAAAATAACGTCAAACCAGGAACCCATAACATGTGAAAAAATAACGTCAAACCAGGAACCCATAACATGTGAAAAAATAACGTCAAACCAGGAACCTTTAACATGTGGAAAAATAACGTCAAACCAGGAACCTTTAACATGTGGAAAAATAACGTCAAACCAGGAACCCATAACATGTGGAAAAAATAACGTCAAACCATGAACCCATAACATGTGGAAAAATAACGTCAAACCAGGAACCTTTAACATGTGAAAAAATAACGTCAAACCAGGAACCTTTAACATGTGGAAAAATAACGTCAAACCAGGAACCTTTAACATGTGGAAAAATAACGTCAAACCAGGAACCCATAACATGTGGAAAAATAACGTCAAACCAGGAACCCATAACATGTGAAAAAATAACGTCAAACCAGGAACCCATAACATGTGGAAAAATAACGTCAAACCAGGAACCAATAACATGTGGAAAAATAACGTCAAACCAGGAACCCATAACATATGTGGAAAAATAACGTCAAACCAGGAACCCATAACGTGGAAAAATAACGTCAAACCAGGAACCCATAACATGTGGAAAAATAACGTCAAACCAGGAACCCATAACATGTGGAAAAATAACGTCAAACCAGGAACCCATAACATGTGGAAAAATAACGTCAAACAAGGAACCTTTAACATGTGGAAAAATAACGTCAAACCAGGAACCTTTAACATGTGGAAAAATAAAGTCAAACCAGGAACCCATAACATGTGGAAAAATAACGTCAAACCAGGAACCCATAACATGTGAAAAAATAACGTCAAACCAGGAACCCATAAGATGTGGAAAAATAACGTCAAACCAGGAACCCATAACATGTGGAAAAATAACGTCAAACCAGGAACCCATAACATGTGGAAAAATAACGTCAAACCAGGAACCCATAACATGTGGAAAAATAACGTCAAACCAGGAACCTTTAACATGTGGAAAAATAACGTCAAACCAGGAACCCATAACATGTGGAAAAATAACGTCAAACCAGGAACCCATAACATGTGGAAAAATAACGTCAAACCAGGAACCCATAACATGTGAAAAAATAACGTCAAACCAGGAACCCATAAGATGTGGAAAAATAACGTCAAACCAGGAACCCACAACATGTGGAAAAATAACGTCAAACCAGGAACCCATAACATGTGGAAAAATAACGTCAAACCAGGAACCTATAACATGTGGAAAAATAACGTCAACCACGAACCCATACATGTGGAAAAATAACGTCAAACCAGGAACCCATAACATGTGGAAAAATAACGTCAAACCAGGAACCCATAACATGTGAAAAAATAACGTCAAACCAGGAACCCATAACATGTGGAAAAATAACGTCAAACCAGGAACCCATAACATGTGGAAAAATAACGTCAAACCAGGAACCCATAACATGTGGAAAAATAACGTCAAACCAGGAACCCATAACATGTGGAAAAATAACGTTAAACCAGGAACCCATAACATGTGGAAAAATAACGTCAAACCAGGAACCCATAACATGTGGAAAAATAACGTCAAACCAGGAACCTTTAACATGTGGAAAAATAACGTCAAACCAGGAACCCATAACATGTGGAAAAATAACGTCAAACCAGGAACCCATAACATGTGGAAAAATAACGTCAAACCAGGAACCCATAACATGTGAAAAAATAACGTCAAACCAGGAACCTTTAACATGTGGAAAAATAACGTCAAACCAGGAACCTTTAACATGTGGAAAAATAACGTCAAACCAGGAACCCATAACATGTGGAAAAATAACGTCAAACCAGGAACCCATAACATGTGAAAAAATAACGTCAAACCAGGAACCCATAACATGTGGAAAAATAACGTCAAACCAGGAACCAATAACATGTGGAAAAATAACGTCAAACCAGGAACCCATAACATGTGGAAAAATAACGTCAAACCAGGAACCCATAACATGTGGAAAAATATCGTCAAACCAGGAACCCATAACATATGTGGAAAAATAACGTCAAACCAGGAACCCATAACATGTGGAAAAATAACGTCAAACCAGGAACCCATAACATGTGGAAAAATAACGTCAAACCAGGAACCCATAACATGTGGAAAAATAACGTCAAACCAGGAACCTTTAACATGTGGAAAAATAACGTCAAACCAGGAACCTTTAACATGTGGAAAAATAAAGTCAAACCAGGAACCTTTAATATGTGGAAAAATAACGTCAAACCAGGAACCCATAACATGTGGAAAAATAACGTCAAACCAGGAACCCATAACATGTGGAAAAATAACGTCAAACCAGGAACCTTTAACATGTGGAAAAATAACGTCAAACCAGGAACCTTTAACATGTGGAAAAATAAAGTCAAACCAGGAACCCATAACATGTGGAAAAATAACGTCAAACCAGGAACCCATAACATGTGAAAAAATAACGTCAAACCAGGAACCCATAACATGTGGAAAAATAACGTCAAACCAGGAACCCATAACATGTGGAAAAATAACGTCAAACCAGGAACCTATAACATGTGGAAAAATAACGTCAACCACGAACCCATACATGTGGAAAAATAACGTCAAACCAGGAACCCATAACATGTGGAAAAATAACGTCAAACCAGGAACCCATAACATGTGAAAAAATAACGTCAAACCAGGAACCCATAACATGTGGAAAAATAACGTCAAACCAGGAACCCATAACGTGGAAAAATAACGTCAAACCAGGAACCCATAACATGTGAAAAAAATAACGTCAAACCAGGAACCCATAACATGTGGAAAAATAACGTCAAACCAGGAACCCATAACATGTGGAAAAATAAGGTCAAACCAGGAACCCATAACATGTGGAAAAATAACGTCAAACCAGGAACCCATAACATGTGAAAAAATAACGTCAAACCAGGAACCCATAACATGTGGAAAAATAACGTCAAACCAGGAACCCATAACATGTGGAAAAATAACGTCAAACCAGGAACCCATAACATGTGGAAAAATAACGTCAAACCAGGAACCCATAACATGTGGAAAAATAACGTCAAACCAGGAACCTTTAACATGTAGAAAAATAACGTCAAACCAGGAACCCATAACATGTGGGAAAATAACGTCAAACCAGGAACCTTTAACATGTGGAAAAATAACGTCAAACCAGGAACCCATAACATGTGGAAAAATAAGGTCAAACCAGGAACCCATAACATGTGGAAAAATAACGTCAAACCAGGAACCCATAACATGTTATAGGTTCCTGTTTTGACGTTATTTTTCCACATGTTATGGGTTCCTGGTTTGACGTTATTTTTTCACATGTTATGGGTTCCTGGTTTGACGTTATTTTTCCACATGTTATGGGTTCCTGGTTTGACGTTATTTTTCCACATGTTATGGGTTCCTGGTTTGACCTTATATTTCCACATGTTATGGGTACCTGGTTTGACCTTATTTTTCCACATGTTATGGGTTCCTGGTTTGACGTTATTTTTCCACATGTTAAAGGTTCCTGGTTTGACGTTATTTTCCCACATGTTATGGGTTCCTGGTTTGACGTTATTTTTCTACATGTTAAAGGTTCCTGGTTTGACGTTATTTTTCCACATGTTATGGGTTCCTGGTTTGACGTTATTTTTCCACATGTTATGGGTTCCTGGTTTGACGTTATTTTTCCACATGTTATGGGTTCCTGGTTTGACGTTATTTTTCCACATGTTATGGGTTCCTGGTTTGACGTTATTTTTTCACATGTTATGGGTTCCTGGTTTGACGTTATTTTTCCACATGTTATGGGTTCCTGGTTTGACCTTATTTTTCCACATGTTATGGGTTCCTGGTTTGACGTTATTTTTCCACATGTTATGGGTTCCTGGTTTGACGTTATTTTTTTCACATGTTATGGGTTCCTGGTTTGACGTTATTTTTCCACGTTATGGGTTCCTGGTTTGACGTTATTTTTCCACATGTTATGGGTTCCTGGTTTGACGTTATTTTTTCACATGTTATGGGTTCCTGGTTTGACGTTATTTTTCCACATGTTATGGGTTCCTGGTTTGACGTTATTTTTCCACATGTATTGGTTCGTGGTTGACGTTATTTTTCCACATGTTATAGGTTCCTGGTTTGACGTTATTTTTCCACATGTTATGGGTTCCTGGTTTGACGTTATTTTTCCACATGTTATGGGTTCCTGGTTTGACGTTATTTTTTCACATGTTATGGGTTCCTGGTTTGACGTTATTTTTCCACATGTTATGGGTTCCTGGTTTGACTTTATTTTTCCACATGTTAAAGGTTCCTGGTTTGACGTTATTTTTCCACATGTTAAAGGTTCCTGGTTTGACGTTATTTTTCCACATGTTATGGGTTCCTGGTTTGACGTTATTTTTCCACATGTTATGGGTTCCTGGTTTGACGTTATTTTTCCACATATTAAAGGTTCCTGGTTTGACTTTATTTTTCCACATGTTAAAGGTTCCTGGTTTGACGTTATTTTTCCACATGTTAAAGGTTCCTGGTTTGACGTTATTTTTCCACATGTTATGGGTTCCTGGTTTGACGTTATTTTTCCACATGTTATGGGTTCCTGGTTTGACGTTATTTTTCCACATGTTATGGGTTCCTGGTTTGACGTTATTTTTCCACATATGTTATGGGTTCCTGGTTTGACGATATTTTTCCACATGTTATGGGTTCCTGGTTTGACGTTATTTTTCCACATGTTATGGGTTCCTGGTTTGACGTTATTTTTCCACATGTTATTGGTTCCTGGTTTGACGTTATTTTTCCACATGTTATGGGTTCCTGGTTTGACGTTATTTTTTCACATGTTATGGGTTCCTGGTTTGACGTTATTTTTCCACATGTTATGGGTTCCTGGTTTGACGTTATTTTTCCACATGTTAAAGGTTCCTGGTTTGACGTTATTTTTCCACATGTTAAAGGTTCCTGGTTTGACGTTATTTTTTCACATGTTATGGGTTCCTGGTTTGACGTTATTTTTCCACATGTTATGGGTTCCTGGTTTGACGTTATTTTTCCACATGTTATGGGTTCCTGGTTTGACGTTATTTTTCCACATGTTAAAGGTTCCTGGTTTGACGTTATTTTTCCACATGTTATGGGTTCCTGGTTTGACGTTATTTTTCCACATGTTAAAGGTTCCTGGTTTGACGTTATTTTTCCACATGTTATGGGTTCCTGGTTTGACGTTATTTTTCCACATGTTATGGGTTCCTGGTTTGACGTTATTTTTCCACATGTTATGGGTTCCTGGTTTGACGTTATTTTTCCACATCTTATGGGTTCCTGGTTTGACGTTATTTTTTCACATGTTATGGGTTCCTGGTTTGACGTTATTTTTCCACATGTTATGGGTTCCTGGTTTGACTTTATTTTTCCACATGTTAAAGGTTCCTGGTTTGACGTTATTTTTCCACATGTTAAAGGTTCCTTGTTTGACGTTATTTTTCCACATGTTATGGGTTCCTGGTTTGACGTTATTTTTCCACATGTTATGGGTTCCTGGTTTGACGTTATTTTTCCACATGTTATGGGTTCCTGGTTTGACGTTATTTTTCCACGTTATGGGTTCCTGGTTTGACGTTATTTTTCCACATATGTTATGGGTTCCTGGTTTGACGTTATTTTTCCACATGTTATGGGTTCCTGGTTTGACGTTATTTTTCCACATGTTATGGGTTCCTGGTTTGACGTTATTTTTCCACATGTTATTGGTTCCTGGTTTGACGTTATTTTTCCACATGTTATGGGTTCCTGGTTTGACGTTATTTTTTCACATGTTATGGGTTCCTGGTTTGACGTTATTTTTCCACATGTTATGGGTTCCTGGTTTGACGTTATTTTTCCACATGTTAAAGGTTCCTGGTTTGACGTTATTTTTCCACATGTTAAAGGTTCCTGGTTTGACGTTATTTTTACACATGTTAAAGGTTCCTGGTTTGACGTTATTTTTCCACATGTTATGGGTTCATGGTTTGACGTTATTTTTCCACATGTTATGGGTTCCTGGTTTGACGTTATTTTTCCACATGTTAAAGGTTCCTGGTTTGACGTTATTTTTCCACATGTTAAAGGTTCCTGGTTTGACGTTATTTTTCCACATGTTAAAGGTTCCTGGTTTGACGTTATTTTTTCACATGTTATGGGTTCCTGGTTTGACGTTATTTTTTCACATGTTATGGGTTCCTGGTTTGACGTTATTTTTCCACATGTTAAAGGTTCCTGGTTTGACGTTATTTTTCCACATGTTAAAGGTTCTTGGTTTGACGTTATTTTTCCACATGTTAAAGGTTCCTGGTTTGACGTTATTTTTCCACATGTTAAAGGTTCCTCGTTTGACGTTACTTTTCCACATGTTATGGGTTCCTGGTTTGACGTTATTTTTCCACATGTTATGGGTTCCTGGTTTGACGTTATTTTTCCACATGTTATGGGTTCCTGGTTTGACGTTATTTTTCCACATGTTATGGGTTCCTGGTTTGACGTTATTTTTCCACATGTTATGGGTTCCTGGTTTGACCTTATATTTCCACATGTTATGGGTACCTGGTTTGACCTTATTTTTCCACATGTTATGGGTTCCTGGTTTGACGTTATTTTTCCACATGTTAAAGGTTCCAGGTTTGACGTTATTTTCCCACATGTTATGGGTTCCTGGTTTGACGTTATTTTTCTACATGTTAAAGGTTCCTGGTTTGACGTTATTTTTCCACATGTTATGGGTTCCTGGTTTGACGTTATTTTTCCACATGTTATGGGTTCCTGGTTTGACGTTATTTTTCCACATGTTATGGGTTCCTGGTTTGACGTTATTTTTCCACATGTTATGGGTTCCTGGTTTGACGTTATTTTTTCACATGTTATGGGTTCCTGGTTTGACGTTATTTTTCCACATGTTATGGGTTCCTGGTTTGACCTTATTTTTCCACATGTTATGGGTTCCTGGTTTGACGTTATTTTTCCACATGTTATGGGTTCCTGGTTTGACGTTATTTTTTTCACATGTTATGGGTTCCTGGTTTGACGTTATTTTTCCACGTTATGGGTTCCTGGTTTGACGTTATTTTTCCACATGTTATGGGTTCCTGGTTTGACGTTATTTTTTCACATGTTATGGGTTCCTGGTTTGACGTTATTTTTCCACATGTTATGGGTTCCTGGTTTGACGTTATTTTTCCACATGTATGGGTTCGTGGTTGACGTTATTTTTCCACAAGTTATAGGTTCCTGGTTTGACGTTATTTTTCCACATGTTATGGGTTCCTGGTTTGACGTTATTTTTCCACATGTTATGGGTTCCTGGTTTGACGTTATTTTTTCACATGTTATGGGTTCCTGGTTTGACGTTATTTTTCCACATGTTATGGGTTCCTGGTTTGACGTTATTTTTCCACATGTTAAAGGTTCCTGGTTTGACGTTATTTTTCCACATGTTAAAGGTTCCTGGTTTGACGTTATTTTTCCACATGTTATGGGTTCCTGGTTTGACGTTATTTTTCCACATGTTATGGGTTCCTGGTTTGACCTTATTTTTCCACATGTTATGGGTTCCTGGTTTGACGTTATTTTTCCACGTTATGGGTTCCTGGTTTGACGTTATTTTTCCACATATGTTATGGGTTCCTGGTTTGACGATATTTTTCCACATGTTATGGGTTCCTGGTTTGACGTTATTTTTCCACATGTTATGGGTTCCTGGTTTGACCTTATATTTCCACATGTTATGGGTACCTGGTTTGACCTTATTTTTCCACATGTTATGGGTTCCTGGTTTGACGTTATTTTTCCACATGTTATGGGTTCCTGGTTTGACGTTATTTTCCCACATGTTATGGGTTCCTGGTTTGACGTTATTTTTCTACATGTTAAAGGTTCCTGGTTTGACGTTATTTTTCCACATGTTATGGGTTCCTGGTTTGACGTTATTTTTCCACATGTTATGGGTTCCTGGTTTGACGTTATTTTTCCACATGTTATGGGTTCCTGGTTTGACGTTATTTTTCCACATGTTATGGGTTCCTGGTTTGACGTTATTTTTTCACATGTTATGGGTTCCTGGTTTGACGTTATTTTTCCACATGTTATGGGTTCCTGGTTTGACCTTATTTTTCCACATGTTATGGGTTCCTGGTTTGACGTTAGTTTTCCACATGTTATGGGTTCCTGGTTTGACGTTATTTTTTCACATGTTATGGGTTCCTGGTTTGACGTTATTTTTCCACGTTATGGGTTCCTGGTTTGACGTTATTTTTCCACATGTTATGGGTTCCTGGTTTGACGTTATTTTTCCACATGTTATGGGTTCCTGGTTTGACGTTATTTTTCCACATGTTATGGGTTCCTGGTTTGACGTTATTTTTCCACATGTATGGGTTCGTGGTTGACGTTATTTTTCCACATGTTATGGGTTCCTGGTTTGACGTTATTTTTCCACATGTTATGGGTTCCTGGTTTGACGTTATTTTTCCACATGTTATGGGTTCCTGGTTTGACGTTATTTTTTCACATGTTATGGGTTCCTGGTTTGACGTTATTTTTCCACGTTATGGGTTCCTGGTTTGACGTTATTTTTCCACATGTTATGGGTTCCTGGTTTGACGTTATTTTTTCACATGTTATGGGTTCCTGGTTTGACGTTATTTTTCCACATGTTATGGGTTCCTGGTTTGACGTTATTTTTCCACATGTATGGGTTCGTGGTTGACGTTATTTTTCCACATGTTATAGGTTCCTGGTTTGACGTTATTTTTCCACATTTTATTGGTTCCTGGTTTGACGTTATTTTTCCACATGTTATGGGTTCCTGGTTTGACGTTATTTTTTCACATGTTATGGGTTCCTGGTTTGACGTTATTTTTCCACATGTTATGGGTTCCTGGTTTGACTTTATTTTTCCACATGTTAAAGGTTCCTGGTTTGACGTTATTTTTCCACATGTTAAAGGTTCCTGGTTTGACGTTATTTTTCCACATGTTATGGGTTCCTGGTTTGACGTTATTTTTCCACATGTTATGGGTTCCTGGTTTGACGTTATTTTTCCACATGTTATGGGTTCCTGGTTTGACGTTATTTTTCCACGTTATGGGTTCCTGGTTTGACGTTATTTTTCCACATATGTTATGGGTTCCTGGTTTGACGATATTTTTCCACATGTTATGGGTTCCTGGTTTGACGTTATTTTTCCACATGTTATGGGTTCCTGGTTTGACCTTATATTTCCACATGTTATGGGTACCTGGTTTGACCTTATTTTTCCACATGTTATGGGTTCCTGGTTTGACGTTATTTTTCCACATGTTAAAGGTTCCTGGTTTGACGTTATTTTCCCACATGTTATGGGTTCCTGGTTTGACGTTATTTTTTCACATGTTATGGGTTCCTGGTTTGACGTTATTTTTCCACATGTTAAAGGTTCCTGGTTTGACGTTATTTTTCCACATGTTAAAGGTTCTTGGTTTGACGTTATTTTTCCACATGTTAAAGGTTCCTGGTTTGACGTTATTTTTCCACATGTTAAAGGTTCCTCGTTTGACGTTACTTTTCCACATGTTATGGGTTCCTGGTTTGACGTTATTTTTCCACATGTTATGGGTTCCTGGTTTGACGTTATTTTTCCACATGTTATGGGTTCCTGGTTTGACGTTATTTTTCCACATGTTATGGGTTCCTGGTTTGACGTTATTTTTCCACATGTTATGGGTTCCTGGTTTGACCTTATATTTCCACATGTTATGGGTACCTGGTTTGACCTTATTTTTCCACATGTTATGGGTTCCTGGTTTGACGTTATTTTTCCACATGTTAAAGGTTCCAGGTTTGACGTTATTTTCCCACATGTTATGGGTTCCTGGTTTGACGTTATTTTTCCACATGTTAAAGGTTCCTGGTTTGACGTTATTTTTCCACATGTTATGGGTTCCTGGTTTGACGTTATTTTTCCACATGTTATGGGTTCCTGGTTTGACGTTATTTTTCCACATGTTATGGGTTCCTGGTTTGACGTTATTTTTCCACATGTTATGGGTTCCTGGTTTGACGTTATTTTTTCACATGTTATGGGTTCCTGGTTTGACGTTATTTTTCCACATGTTATGGGTTCCTGGTTTGACCTTATTTTTCCACATGTTATGGGTTCCTGGTTTGACGTTATTTTTCCACATGTTATGGGTTCCTGGTTTGACGTTATTTTTTTCACATGTTATGGGTTCCTGGTTTGACGTTATTTTTCCACGTTATGGGTTCCTGGTTTGACGTTATTTTTCCACATGTTATGGGTTCCTGGTTTGACGTTATTTTTTCACATGTTATGGGTTCCTGGTTTGACGTTATTTTTCCACATGTTATGGGTTCCTGGTTTGACGTTATTTTTCCACATGTATGGGTTCGTGGTTGACGTTATTTTTCCACATGTTATAGGTTCCTGGTTTGACGTTATTTTTCCACATGTTATGGGTTCCTGGTTTGACGTTATTTTTCCACATGTTATGGGTTCCTGGTTTGACGTTATTTTTTCACATGTTATGGGTTCCTGGTTTGACGTTATTTTTCCACATGTTATGGGTTCCTGGTTTGACTTTATTTTTCCACATGTTAAAGGTTCCTGGTTTGACGTTATTTTTCCACATGTTAAAGGTTCCTGGTTTGACGTTATTTTTCCACATGTTATGGGTTCCTGGTTTGACGTTATTTTTCCACATGTTATGGGTTCCTGGTTTGACCTTATTTTTCCACATGTTATGGGTTCCTGGTTTGACGTTATTTTTCCACGTTATGGGTTCCTGGTTTGACGTTATTTTTCCACATATGTTATGGGTTCCTGGTTTGACGATATTTTTCCACATGTTATGGGTTCCTGGTTTGACGTTATTTTTCCACATGTTATGGGTTCCTGGTTTGACCTTATATTTCCACATGTTATGGGTACCTGGTTTGACCTTATTTTTCCACATGTTATGGGTTCCTGGTTTGACGTTATTTTTCCACATGTTATGGGTTCCTGGTTTGACGTTATTTTTCCACATGTTATGGGTTCCTGGTTTGACGTTATTTTTCTACATGTTAAAGGTTCCTGGTTTGACGTTATTTTTCCACATGTTATGGGTTCCTGGTTTGACGTTATTTTTCCACATGTTATGGGTTCCTGGTTTGACGTTATTTTTCCACATGTTATGGGTTCCTGGTTTGACGTTATTTTTCCACATGTTATGGGTTCCTGGTTTGACGTTATTTTTTCACATGTTATGGGTTCCTGGTTTGACGTTATTTTTCCACATGTTATATGTTCCTGGTTTGACCTTATTTTTCCACATGTTATGGGTTCCTGGTTTGACGTTAGTTTTCCACATGTTATGGGTTCCTGGTTTGACGTTATTTTTTCACATGTTATGGGTTCCTGGTTTGACGTTATTTTTCCACGTTATGGGTTCCTGGTTTGACGTTATTTTTCCACATGTTATGGGTTCCTGGTTTGACGTTATTTTTCCACATGTTATGGGTTCCTGGTTTGACGTTATTTTTCCACATGTTATGGGTTCCTGGTTTGACGTTATTTTTCCACATGTATGGGTTCGTGGTTGACGTTATTTTTCCACATGTTATGGGTTCCTGGTTTGACGTTATTTTTCCACATGTTATGGGTTCCTGGTTTGACGTTATTTTTCCACATGTTATGGGTTCCTGGTTTGACGTTATTTTTTCACATGTTATGGGTTCCTGGTTTGACGTTATTTTTCCACGTTATGGGTTCCTGGTTTGACGTTATTTTTCCACATGTTATGGGTTCCTGGTTTGACGTTATTTTTTCACATGTTATGGGTTCCTGGTTTGACGTTATTTTTCCACATGTTATGGGTTCCTGGTTTGACGTTATTTTTCCACATGTATGGGTTCGTGGTTGACGTTATTTTTCCACATGTTATAGGTTCCTGGTTTGACGTTATTTTTCCACATGTTATGGGTTCCTGGTTTGACGTTATTTTTCCACATGTTATGGGTTCCTGGTTTGACGTTATTTTTTCACATGTTATGGGTTCCTGGTTTGACGTTATTTTTCCACATGTTATGGGTTCCTGGTTTGACGTTATTTTTCCACATGTTAAAGGTTCCTGGTTTGACGTTATTTTTCCACATGTTAAAGGTTCCTGGTTTGACGTTATTTTTCCACATGTTATGGGTTCCTGGTTTGACGTTATTTTTCCACATGTTATGGGTTCCTGGTTTGACGTTATTTTTCCACATGTTATGGGTTCCTGGTTTGACGTTATTTTTCCACATCTTATGGGTTCCTGGTTTGACGTTATTTTTCCACATATGTTATGGGTTCCTGGTTTGACGATATTTTTCCACATGTTATGGGTTCCTGGTTTGACGTTATTTTTCCACATGTTATGGGTTCCTGGTTTGACCTTATATTTCCACATGTTATGGGTACCTGGTTTGACCTTATTTTTCCACATGTTATGGGTTCCTGGTTTGACGTTATTTTTCCACATGTTAAAGGTTCCTGGTTTGACGTTATTTTCCCACATGTTATGGGTTCCTGGTTTGACGTTATTTTTCTACATGTTAAAGGTTCCTGGTTTGACGTTATTTTTCCACATGTTATGGGTTCCTGGTTTGACGTTATTTTTCCACATGTTATGGGTTCCTGGTTTGACGTTATTTTTCCACATGTTATGGGTTCCTGGTTTGACGTTATTTTTCCACATGTTATGGGTTCCTGGTTTGACGTTATTTTTTCACATGTTATGGGTTCCTGGTTTGACGTTATTTTTCCACATGTTATGGGTTCCTGGTTTGACCTTATTTTTCCACATGTTATGGGTTCCTGGTTTGACGTTATTTTTCCACATCTTATGGGTTCCTGGTTTGACGTTATTTTTTCACATGTTATGGGTTCCTGGTTTGACGTTATTTTTCCACGTTATGGGTTCCTGGTTTGACGTTATTTTTCCACATGTTATGGGTTCCTGGTTTGACGTTATTTTTCCACATGTTATGGGTTCCTGGTTTGACGTTATTTTTCCACATGTTATGGGTTCCTGGTTTGACTTTATTTTTCCACATGTTAAAGGTTCCTGGTTTGACGTTATTTTTCCACATGTTAAAGGTTCCTGGTTTGACGTTATTTTTCCACATGTTATGGGTTCCTGGTTTGACGTTATTTTTCCACATGTTATGGGTTCCTGGTTTGACGTTATTTTTCCACATGTTATGGGTTCCTGGTTTGACGTTATTTTTCCACGTTATGGGTTCCTGGTTTGACGTTATTTTTCCACATATGTTATGGGTTCCTGGTTTGACGATATTTTTCCACATGTTATGGGTTCCTGGTTTGACGTTATTTTTCCACATGTTATGGGTTCCTGGTTTGACGTTATTTTTCCACATGTTATTGGTTCCTGGTTTGACGTTATTTTTCCACATGTTATGGGTTCCTGGTTTGACGTTATTTTTTCACATGTTATGGGTTCCTGGTTTGACGTTATTTTTCCACATGTTATGGGTTCCTGGTTTGACGTTATTTTTCCACATGTTAAAGGTTCCTGGTTTGACGTTATTTTTCCACATGTTAAAGGTTCCTGGTTTGACGTTATTTTTTCACATGTTAAAGGTTCCTGGTTTGACGTTATTTTTCCACATGTTATGGGTTCCTGGTTTGACGTTATTTTTCCACATGTTATGGGTTCCTGGTTTGACGTTATTTTTCCACATGTTAAAGGTTCCTGGTTTGACGTTATTTTTCCACATGTTAAAGGTTCCTGGTTTGACGTTATTTTTCCACATGTTAAAGGTTCCTGGTTTGACGTTATTTTTCCACATGTTATGGGTTCCTGGTTTGACGTTATTTTTTCACATGTTATGGGTTCCTGGTTTGACGTTATTTTTCCACATGTTAAAGGTTCCTGGTTTGACGTTATTTTTCCACATGTTAAAGGTTCCTGGTTTGACGTTATTTTTCCACATGTTAAAGGTTCCTGGTTTGACGTTATTTTTCCACATGTTAAAGGTTCCTGGTTTGACGTTATTTTTCCACATGTTATGGGTTCCTGGTTTGACGTTATTTTTCCACATGTTATGGGTTCCTGGTTTGACGTTATTTTTCCACATGTTATGGGTTCCTGGTTTGACGTTATTTTTCCACATGTTATGGGTTCCTGGTTTGACGTTATTTTTCCACGTTATGGGTTCCTGGTTTGACGTTATTTTTCCACATATGTTATGGGTTCCTGGTTTGACGTTATTTTTCCACATGTTAAAGGTTCCTGGTTTGACGTTATTTTCCCACATGTTATGGGTTCCTGGTTTGACGTTATTTTTCTACATGTTAAAGGTTCCTGGTTTGACGTTATTTTTCCACATGTTATGGGTTCCTGGTTTGACGTTATTTTTCCACATGTTATGGGTTCCTGGTTTGACGTTATTTTTCCACATGTTATGGGTTCCTGGTTTGACGTTATTTTTCCACATGTTATGGGTTCCTGGTTTGACGTTATTTTTCCACATGTTATGGGTTCCTGGTTTGACGTTATTTTTCCACATGTTATGGGTTCCTGGTTTGACGTTATTTTTTCACATGTTATGGGTTCCTGGTTTGACGTTATTTTTCCACATGTTATGGGTTCCTGGTTTGACCTTATTTTTCCACATGTTATGGGTTCCTGGTTTGACGTTATTTTTCCACATGTTATGGGTTCCTGGTTTGACGTTATTTTTCCACATGTTATGGGTTCCTGGTTTGACGTTATTTTTCCACGTTATGGGTTCCTGGTTTGACGTTATTTTTCCACATGTTATGGGTTCCTGGTTTGACGTTATTTTTTCACATATTATGGGTTCCTGGTTTGACGTTATTTTTCCACATGTTATGGGTTCCTGGTTTGACGTTATTTTTCCACATGTATGGGTTCGTGGTTGACGTTATTTTTCCACATGTTATAGGTTCCTGGTTTGACGTTATTTTTCCACATGTTATGGGTTCCTGGTTTGACGTTATTTTTCCACATGTTATGGGTTCCTGGTTTGACGTTATTTTTCCACATCTTATGGGTTCCTGGTTTGACGTTATTTTTCCACATGTTATGGGTTCCTGGTTTGACGTTATTTTTCCACATGTTATGGGTTCCTGGTTTGACGTTATTTTTCCACATGTTATGGGTTCCTGGTTTGACGTTATTTTTCCACATGTTAAAGGTTCCTGGTTTGACGTTATTTTTCCACATGTTATGGGTTCCTGGTTTGACGTTATTTTTCCACATGTTATGGGTTCCTGGTTTGACGTTATTTTTCCACATGTTATGGGTTCCTGGTTTGACGTTACTTTTCCACATGTTATGGGTTCCTGGTTTGACCTTATATTTCCACATGTTATGGGTACCTGGTTTGACCTTATTTTTCCACATGTTATGGGTTCCTGGTTTGACGTTATTTTTCCACATGTTAATGGTTCCTGGTTTGACGTTATTTTCCCACATGTTATGGGTTCCTGGTTTGACGTTATTTTTCCACATGTTAAAGGTTCCTGGTTTGACGTTATTTTTCCACATGTTATGGGTTCCTGGTTTGACGTTATTTTTCCACATGTTAATGGTTCCTGGTTTGACGTTATTTTTCCACATGTTAAAGGTTCCTGGTTTGACGTTATTTTTCCACATGTTAAAGGTTCCTGGTTTGACGTTATTTTTCCACATGTTAAAGGTTCCTGGTTTGACGTTATTTTTCCACATGTTATGGGTTCCTGGTTTGACGTTATTTTTTCACATGTTATGGGTTCCTGGTTTGACGTTATTTTTCCACATGTTAAAGGTTCCTGGTTTGACGTTATTTTCCCACATGTTATGGGTTCCTGGTTTGACGTTATTTTTCTACATGTTAAAGGTTCCTGGTTTGACGTTATTTTTCCACATGTTATGGGTTCCTGGTTTGACGTTATTTTTCCACATGTTATGGGTTCCTGGTTTGACGTTATTTTTTCACATGTTATGGGTTCCTGGTTTGACGTTATTTTTCCACATGTTATGGGTTCCTGGTTTGACCTTATTTTTCCACATGTTATGGGTTCCTGGTTTGACGTTATTTTTCCACATGTTATGGGTTCCTGGTTTGACGTTATTTTTTCACATGTTATGGGTTCCTGGTTTGACGTTATTTTTCCACGTTATGGGTTCCTGGTTTGACGTTATTTTTCCACATGTTATGGGTTCCTGGTTTGACGTTATTTTTTCACATGTTATGGGTTCCTGGTTTGACGTTATTTTTCCACATGTTAATGGTTCCTGGTTTGACGTTATTTTTCCACATGTTAAAGGTTCCTGGTTTGACGTTATTTTTCCACATGTTATGGGTTCCTGGTTTGACGTTATTTTTCCACATGTTATGGGTTCCTGGTTTGACGTTATTTTTTCACATGTTATGGGTTCCTGGTTTGACGTTATTTTTCCACATGTTAATGGTTCCTGGTTTGACGTTATTTTTCCACATGTTAAAGGTTCCTGGTTTGACGTTATTTTTCCACATGTTATAGGTTCCTGGTTTGACGTTATTTTTCCACATGTTATGGGTTCCTGGTTTGACGTTATTTTTCCACATATTAAAGGTTCCTGTTTTGACGTTATTTTTCCACATGTTATGGGTTCCTGGTTTGACGTTATTTTTCCACATGTTATGGGTTCCTGGTTTGACGTTATTTTTCCACATGTTATGGGTTCCTGGTTTGACGTTACTTTTCCACATGTTATGGGTTCCTGGTTTGACCTTATATTTCCACATGTTATGGGTACCTGGTTTGACCTTATTTTTCCACATGTTATGGGTTCCTGGTTTGACGTTATTTTTCCACATGTTAATGGTTCCTGGTTTGACGTTATTTTCCCACATGTTATGGGTTCCTGGTTTGACGTTATTTTTCCACATGTTAAAGGTTCCTGGTTTGACGTTATTTTTCCACATGTTATGGGTTCCTGGTTTGACGTTATTTTTCCACATGTTATGGGTTCCTGGTTTGACGTTATTTTTCCACATGTTATGGGTTCCTGGTTTGACGTTATTTTTCCACTTGTTATGGGTTCCTGGTTTGACGTTATTTTTCCACATGTTATGGGTTCCTGGTTTGACGTTATTTTTCCACATGTTATGGGTTCCTGGTTTGACGTTATTTTTTCACATGTTATGGGTTCCTGGTTTGACGTTATTTTCCCACATGTTATGGGTTCCTGGTTTGACGTTATTTTTCTACATGTTATGGGTTCCTGGTTTGACGTTATTTTTCCACATGTTATGGGTTCCTGGTTTGACGTTATTTTTCCACATGTTATGGGTTTCTGGTTTGACGTTATTTTTCCACATGTTATGGGTTCCTGGTTTGACGTTATTTTTTCACATGTTATGGGTTCCTGGTTTGACGTTATTTTTCCACATGTTATGGGTTCCTGGTTTGACCTTATTTTTCCACATGTTATGGGTTCCTGGTTTGACGTTATTTTTCCACATGTTATGGGTTCCTGGTTTGACGTTATTTTTCCACATGTTATGGGTTCCTGGTTTGACGTTATTTTTCCACGTTATGGGTTCCTGGTTTGACGTTATTTTTCCACATGTTATGGGTTCCTGGTTTGACGTTATTTTTTCACATGCTGGTTTGACGTTATTTTTCCACATGTTATGGGTTCCTGGTTTGACGTTATTTTTCCACATGTATGGGTTCGTGGTTGACGTTATTTTTCCACATGTTATAGGTTCCTGGTTTGACGTTATTTTTCCACATGTTATGGGTTCCTGGTTTGACGTTATTTTTCCACATGTTATGGGTTCCTGGTTTGACGTTATTTTTCCACATCTTATGGGTTCCTGGTTTGACTTTATTTTTCCACATGTTAAAGGTTCCTGGTTTGACGTTATTTTTCCACATGTTATGGGTTCCTGGTTTGACGTTATTTTTCCACATGTTATGGGTTCCTGGTTTGACGTTATTTTTCCACATGTTATGGGTTCCTGGTTTGACGTTATTTTTCCACATGTTATGGGTTCCTGGTTTGACGTTATTTTTCCACGTTATGGGTTCCTGGTTTGACGTTATTTTTCCACATATGTTATGGGTTCCTGGTTTGACGATATTTTTCCACATGTTATGGGTTCCTGGTTTGACGTTATTTTTCCACATGTTATGGGTTCCTGGTTTGACCTTATATTTCCACATGTTATGGGTACCTGGTTTGACCTTATTTTTCCACATGTTATGTGTTCCTGGTTTGACGTTATTTTTCCACATGTTAAAGGTTCCTGGTTTGACGTTATTTTCCCACATGTTATGGGTTCCTGGTTTGACGTTATTTTTCTACATGTTATGGGTTCCTGGTTTGACGTTATTTTTCCACATGTTATGGGTTCCTGGTTTGACGTTATTTTTCCACATGTTATGGGTTCCTGGTTTGACGTTATTTTTCCACATGTTATGGGTTCCTGGTTTGACGTTATTTTTTCACATGTTATGGGTTCCTGGTTTGACGTTATTTTTCCACATGTTATGGGTTCCTGGTTTGACGTTATTTTTCCACATGTTATGGGTTCCTGGTTTGACGTTAGTTTTCCACATGTTATGGGTTCCTGGTTTGACGTTATTTTTTCACATGTTATGGGTTCCTGGTTTGACGTTATTTTTCCACGTTATGGGTTCCTGGTTTGACGTTATTTTTCCACATGTTATGGGTTCCTGGTTTGACGTTATTTTTCCACATGTTATGGGTTCCTGGTTTGACGTTATTTTTCCACATGTTATGGGTTCCTGGTTTGACGTTATTTTTCCACATGTATGGGTTCGTGGTTGACGTTATTTTTCCACATGTTATAGGTTCCTGGTTTGACGTTATTTTTCCACATGTTATGGGTTCCTGGTTTGACGTTATTTTTCCACATGTTATGGGTTCCTGGTTTGACGTTATTTTTTCACATGTTATGGGTTCCTGGTTTGACGTTATTTTTCCACGTTATGGGTTCCTGGTTTGACGTTATTTTTCCACATGTTATGGGTTCCTGGTTTGACGTTATTTTTTCACATGTTATGGGTTCCTGGTTTGACGTTATTTTTCCACATGTTATGGGTTCCTGGTTTGACGTTATTTTTCCACATGTATGGGTTCGTGGTTGACGTTATTTTTCCACATGTTAAAGGTTCCTGGTTTGACGTTATTTTTCCACATGTTATGGGTTCCTGGTTTGACGTTATTTTTCCACATGTTATGGGTTCCTGGTTTGACGTTATTTTTTCACATGTTATGGGTTCCTGGTTTGACGTTATTTTTTCACATGTTATGGGTTCCTGGTTTGACTTTATTTTTCCACATGTTAAAGGTTCCTGGTTTGACGTTATTTTTCCACATGTTAAAGGTTCCTGGTTTGACGTTATTTTTCCACATGTTATGGGTTCCTGGTTTGACGTTATTTTTCCACATGTTATGGGTTCCTGGTTTGACGTTATTTTTCCACATGTTATGGGTTCCTGGTTTGACGTTATTTTTCCACGTTATGGGTTCCTGGTTTGACGTTATTTTTCCACATATGTTATGGGTTCCTGGTTTGACGATATTTTTCCACATGTTATGGGTTCCTGGTTTGACGTTATTTTTCCACATGTTATGGGTTCCTGGTTTGACCTTATATTTCCACATGTTATGGGTACCTGGTTTGACCTTATTTTTCCACATGTTATGGGTTCCTGGTTTGACGTTATTTTTCCACATGTTAAAGGTTCCTGGTTTGACGTTATTTTCCCACATGTTATGGGTTCCTGGTTTGACGTTATTTTTCTACATGTTAAAGGTTCCTGGTTTGACGTTATTTTTCCACATGTTATGGGTTCCTGGTTTGACGTTATTTTTCCACATGTTATGGGTTCCTGGTTTGACGTTATTTTTCCACATGTTATGGGTTCCTGGTTTGACGTTATTTTTCCACATGTTATGGGTTCCTGGTTTGACGTTATTTTTTCACATGTTATGGGTTCCTGGTTTGACGTTATTTTTCCACATGTTATGGGTTCCTGGTTTGACGTTATTTTTCCACATGTTATGGGTTCCTGGTTTGACGTTATTTTTCCACATCTTATGGGTTCCTGGTTTGACGTTATTTTTTCACATGTTATGGGTTCCTGGTTTGACGTTATTTTTCCACGTTATGGGTTCCTGGTTTGACGTTATTTTTCCACATGTTATGGGTTCCTGGTTTGACGTTATTTTTTCACATGTTATGGGTTCCTGGTTTGACGTTATTTTTCCACATGTTATGGGTTCCTGGTTTGACGTTATTTTTCCACATGTTAAAGGTTCCTGGTTTGACGTTATTTTTCCACATGTTAAAGGTTCCTGGTTTGACGTTATTTTTCCACATGTTATGGGTTCCTGGTTTGACGTTATTTTTCCACATGTTATGGGTTCCTGGTTTGACGTTATTTTTCCACATGTTATGGGTTCCTGGTTTGACGTTATTTTTCCACGTTATGGGTTCCTGGTTTGACGTTATTTTTCCACATATGTTATGGGTTCCTGGTTTGACGATATTTTTCCACATGTTATGGGTTCCTGGTTTGACGTTATTTTTCCACATGTTATAGGTTCCTGGTTTGACGTTATTTTTCCACATGTTATTGGTTCCTGGTTTGACGTTATTTTTCCACATGTTATGGGTTCCTGGTTTGACGTTATTTTTTCACATGTTATGGGTTCCTGGTTTGACGTTATTTTTCCACATGTTATGGGTTCCTGGTTTGACGTTATTTTTCCACATGTTAAAGGTTCCTGGTTTGACGTTATTTTTCCACATGTTAAAGGTTCCTGGTTTGACGTTATTTTTTCACATGTTAAAGGTTCCTGGTTTGACGTTATTTTTCCACATGTTATGGGTTCATGGTTTGACGTTATTTTTCCACATGTTATGGGTTCCTGGTTTGACGTTATTTTTCCACATGTTAAAGGTTCCTGGTTTGACGTTATTTTTCCACATGTTAAAGGTTCCTGGTTTGACGTTATTTTTCCACATGTTAAAGGTTCCTGGTTTGACGTTATTTTTCCACATGTTATGGGTTCCTGGTTTGACGTTATTTTTTCACATGTTATGGGTTCCTGGTTTGACGTTATTTTTCCACATGTTAAAGGTTCCTGGTTTGACGTTATTTTTCCACATGTTAAAGGTTCCTGGTTTGACGTTATTTTTCCACATGTTAAAGGTTCCTGGTTTGACGTTATTTTTCCACATGTTAAAGGTTCCTGGTTTGACGTTATTTTTCCACATGTTATGGGTTCCTGGTTTGACGTTATTTTTCCACATGTTATGGGTTCCTGGTTTGACGTTATTTTTCCACATGTTATGGGTTCCTGGTTTGACGTTATTTTTCCACATGTTATGGGTTCCTGGTTTGACCTTATATTTCCACATGTTATGGGTACCTGGTTTGACCTTATTTTTCCACATGTTATGGGTTCCTGGTTTGACGTTATTTTTCCACATGTTAAAGGTTCCTGGTTTGACGTTATTTTCCCACATGTTATGGGTTCCTGGTTTGACGTTATTTTTCTACATGTTAAAGGTTCCTGGTTTGACGTTATTTTTCCACATGTTATGGGTTCCTGGTTTGACGTTATTTTTCCACATGTTATGGGTTCCTGGTTTGACGTTATTTTTCCACATGTTATGGGTTCCTGGTTTGACGTTATTTTTCCACATGTTATGGGTTCCTGGTTTGACGTTATTTTTCCACATGTTATGGGTTCCTGGTTTGACGTTATTTTTCCACATGTTATGGGTTCCTGGTTTGACGTTATTTTTTCACATGTTATGGGTTCCTGGTTTGACGTTATTTTTCCACATGTTATGGGTTCCTGGTTTGACCTTATTTTTCCACATGTTATGGGTTCCTGGTTTGACGTTATTTTTCCACATGTTATGGGTTCCTGGTTTGACGTTATTTTTCCACATGTTATGGGTTCCTGGTTTGACGTTATTTTTCCACGTTATGGGTTCCTGGTTTGACGTTATTTTTCCACATGTTATGGGTTCCTGGTTTGACGTTATTTTTTCACATATTATGGGTTCCTGGTTTGACGTTATTTTTCCACATGTTATGGGTTCCTGGTTTGACGTTATTTTTCCACATGTATGGGTTCGTGGTTGACGTTATTTTTCCACATGTTATAGGTTCCTGGTTTGACGTTATTTTTCCACATGTTATAGGTTCCTGGTTTGACGTTATTTTTCCACATGTTATGGGTTCCTGGTTTGACGTTATTTTTCCACATCTTATGGGTTCCTGGTTTGACGTTATTTTTTCACATGTTATGGGTTCCTGGTTTGACGTTATTTTTCCACATGTTATGGGTTCCTGGTTTGACGTTATTTTTCCACATGTTATGGGTTCCTGGTTTGACGTTATTTTTCCACATGTTAAAGGTTCCTGTTTTGACGTTATTTTTCCACATGTTATGGGTTCCTGGTTTGACGTTATTTTTCCACATGTTATGGGTTCCTGGTTTGACGTTATTTTTCCACATGTTATGGGTTCCTGGTTTGACGTTATTTTTCCACATGTTATGGGTTCCTGGTTTGACCTTATATTTCCACATGTTATGGGTACCTGGTTTGACCTTATTTTTCCACATGTTATGGGTTCCTGGTTTGACGTTATTTTTCCACATGTTAATGGTTCCTGGTTTGACGTTATTTTCCCACATGTTATGGGTTCCTGGTTTGACGTTATTTTTCCACATGTTAAAGGTTCCTGGTTTGACGTTATTTTTCCACATGTTATGGGTTCCTGGTTTGACGTTATTTTTCCACATGTTATGGGTTCCTGGTTTGACGTTATTTTTCCACATGTTATGGGTTCCTGGTTTGACGTTATTTTTCAACTTGTTATGGGTTCCTGGTTTGACGTTATTTTTCCACATGTTATGGGTTCCTGGTTTGACGTTATTTTTCCACATGTTATGGGTTCCTGGTTTGACGTTATTTTTCCACATGTTATGGGTTCCTGGTTTGACGTTATTTTCCCACATGTTATGGGTTCCTGGTTTGACGTTATTTTTCCACATGTTATGGGTTCCTGGTTTGACGTTATTTTTCCACATGTTATGGGTTCCTGGTTTGACGTTATTTTTCCACATGTTATGGGTTTCTGGTTTGACGTTATTTTTCCACATGTTATGGGTTCCTGGTTTGACGTTATTTTTCCACATGTTATGGGTTCCTGGTTTGACGTTATTTTTCCACATGTTATGGGTTCCTGGTTTGACCTTATTTTTCCACATGTTATGGGTTCCTGGTTTGACGTTATTTTTCCACATGTTATGGGTTCCTGGTTTGACGTTATTTTTCCACATGTTATGGGTTCCTGGTTTGACGTTATTTTTCCACGTTATGGGTTCCTGGTTTGACGTTATTTTTACACGTTATGGGTTCCTGGTTTGACGTTATTTTTTCACATGCTGGTTTGAAGTTATTTTTCCACATGTTATGGGTTCCTGGTTTGACGTTATTTTTCCACATGTATGGGTTCGTGGTTGACGTTATTTTTCCACATGTTATGGGTTCCTGGTTTGACGTTATTTTTCCACATGTTATGGGTTCCTGGTTTGACGTTATTTTTCCACATGTTATGGGTTCCTGGTTTGACGTTATTTTTCCACATCTTATGGGTTCCTGGTTTGACTTTATTTTTCCACATGTTAAAGGTTCCTGGTTTGACGTTATTTTTCCACATGTTAAAGGTTCCTGGTTTGACGTTATTTTTCCACATGTTATGGGTTCCTGGTTTGACGTTATTTTTCCACATGTTATGGGTTCCTGGTTTGACGTTATTTTTCCACATGTTATGGGTTCCTGGTTTGACGTTATTTTTCCACGTTATGGGTTCCTGGTTTGACGTTATTTTTCCACATATGTTATGGGTTCCTGGTTTGACGATATTTTTACACATGTTATGGGTTCCTGGTTTGACGTTATTTTTCCACATGTTATGGGTTCCTGGTTTGACCTTATATTTCCACATGTTATGGGTACCTGGTTTGACCTTATTTTTCCACATGTTATGGGTTCCTGGTTTGACGTTATTTTTCCACATGTTAAAGGTTCCTGGTTTGACGTTATTTTCCCACATGTTATGGGTTCCTGGTTTGACGTTATTTTTCTACATGTTAAAGGTTCCTGGTTTGACGTTATTTTTCCACATGTTATGGGTTCCTGGTTTGACGTTATTTTTTCACATGTTATGGGTTCCTGGTTTGACGTTATTTTTCCACATGTTATGGGTTCCTGGTTTGACGTTATTTTTCCACATGTTATGGGTTCCTGGTTTGACGTTATTTTTTCACATGTTATGGGTTCCTGGTTTGACGTTATTTTTCCACATGTTATGGGTTCCTGGTTTGACCTTATTTTTCCACATGTTATGGGTTCCTGGTTTGACGCTATTTTTCCACATGTTATGGGTTCCTGGTTTGACGTTATTTTTTCACATGTTATGGGTTCCTGGTTTGACGTTATTTTTCCACGTTATGGGTTCCTGGTTTGACGTTATTTTTCCACATGTTATGGGTTCCTGGTTTGACGTTATTTTTCCACATGTTATGGGTTCCTGGTTTGTCGTTATTTTTCCACATGTTATGGGTTCCTGGTTTGACGTTATTTTTCCACATGTATGGGTTCGTGGTTGACGTTATTTTTCCACATGTTATAGGTTCCTGGTTTGACGTTATTTTTCCACATGTTATGGGTTCCTGGTTTGACGTTATTTTTCCACATGTTATGGGTTCCTGGTTTGACGTTATTTTTTCACATGTTATGGGTTCCTGGTTTGACGTTATTTTTCCACATGTTATGGGTTCCTGGTTTGACTTTATTTTTCCACATGTTAAAGGTTCCTGGTTTGACGTTATTTTTCCACATGTTAAAGGTTCCTGGTTTGACGTTATTTTTCCACATGTTATGGGTTCCTGGTTTGACGTTATTTTTCCACATGTTATGGGTTCCTGGTTTGACGTTATTTTTCCACATGTTATGGGTTCCTGGTTTGACGTTATTTTTCCACGTTATGGGTTCCTGGTTTGACGTTATTTTTCCACATATGTTATGGGTTCCTGGTTTGACGATATTTTTCCACATGTTATGGGTTCCTGGTTTGACGTTATTTTTCCACATGTTATGGGTTCCTGGTTTGACGTTATTTTTCCACATGTTATGGGTTCCTGGTTTGACGTTATTTTTCCACATGTTATGGGTTCCTGGTTTGACGTTATTTTTTCACATGTTATGGGTTCCTGGTTTGACGTTATTTTTCCACATGTTATGGGTTCCTGGTTTGACGTTATTTTTCCACATGTTAAAGGTTCCTGATTTGACGTTATTTTTCCACATGTTAAAGGTTCCTGGTTTGACGTTATTTTTTCACATGTTAAAGGTTCCTGGTTTGACGTTATTTTTCCACATGTTATGGGTTCATGGTTTGACGTTATTTTTCCACATGTTATGGGTTCCTGGTTTGACGTTATTTTTCCACATGTTAAAGGTTCCTGGTTTGACGTTATTTTTCCACATGTTAAAGGTTCCTGGTTTGACGTTATTTTTCCACATGTTAAAGGTTCCTGGTTTGACGTTATTTTTCCACATGTTATGGGTTCCTGGTTTGACGTTATTTTTTCACATGTTATGGGTTCCTGGTTTGACGTTATTTTTCCACATGTTAAAGGTTCCTGGTTTGACGTTATTTTTCCACATGTTAAAGGTTCCTGGTTTGACGTTATTTTTCCACATGTTAAAGGTTCCTGGTTTGACGTTATTTTTCCACATGTTAAAGGTTCCTGGTTTGACGTTATTTTTCCACATGTTATGGGTTCCTGGTTTGACGTTATTTTTCCACATGTTATGGGTTCCTGGTTTGACGTTATTTTTCCACATGTTATGGGTTCCTGGTTTGACGTTATTTTTCCACATGTTATGGGTTCCTGGTTTGACCTTATATTTCCACATGTTATGGGTACCTGGTTTGACCTTATTTTTCCACATGTTATGGGTTCCTGGTTTGACGTTATTTTTCCACATGTTAAAGGTTCCTGGTTTGACGTTATTTTTCCACATGTTATGGGTTCCTGGTTTGACGTTATTTTTCTACATGTTAAAGGTTCCTGGTTTGACGTTATTTTTCCACATGTTATGGGTTCCTGGTTTGACGTTATTTTTCCACATGTTATGGGTTCCTGGTTTGACGTTATTTTTCCACATGTTATGGGTTCCTGGTTTGACGTTATTTTTCCACATGTTATGGGTTCCTGGTTTGACGTTATTTTTCCACATGTTATGGGTTCCTGGTTTGACGTTATTTTTCCACATGTTATGGGTTCCTGGTTTGACGTTATTTTTTCACATGTTATGGGTTCCTGGTTTGACGTTATTTTTCCACATGTTATGGGTTCCTGGTTTGACCTTATTTTTCCACATGTTATGGGTTCCTGGTTTGACGTTATTTTTCCACATGTTATGGGTTCCTGGTTTGACGTTATTTTTTCACAGGTTTGACGTTATTTTTCCACATGTTTTGGGTTCCTGGTTTGACGTTATTTTTCCACATGTTATGGGTTCCTGGTTTGACGTTATTTTTCCACATGTTAAAGGTTCCTGGTTTGACGTTATTTTTCCACATGTTATGGGTTCCTGGTTTGACGTTATTTTTCCACATGTTATGGGTTCCTGGTTTGACGTTATTTTTCCACATGTTATGGGTTCCTGGTTTGACGTTATTTTTCCACATCTTATGGGTTCCTGGTTTGACGTTATTTTTTCACATGTTATGGGTTCCTGGTTTGACGTTATTTTTCCACATGTTATGGGTTCCTGGTTTGACTTTATTTTTCCACATGTTAAAGGTTACTGGTTTGACGTTATTTTTCCACATGTTAAAGGTTCCTGGTTTGACGTTATTTTTCCACATGTTATGGGTTCCTGGTTTGACGTTATTTTTCCACATGTTATGGGTTCCTGGTTTGACGTTATTTTTCCACATGTTATGGGTTCCTGGTTTGACGTTATTTTTCCACGTTATGGGTTCCTGGTTTGACGTTATTTTTCCACATATGTTATGGGTTCCTGGTTTGACGATATTTTTCCACATGTTATGGGTTCCTGGTTTGACGTTATTTTTCCACATGTTATGTTTCCTTGTTTGACGTTATTTTTCCACATGTTATGGGTTCCTGGTTTGACGTTATTATTCCACATGTTAAAGGTTCCTGGTTTGACGTTATTTTTCCACATGTTAAAGGTTCCTGGTTTGACGTTATTTCTCCACATGTTAAAGGTTCCTGGTTTGACGTTTTTTTTCCACATGTTAAAGGTTCCTGGTTTGACGTTATTTTTCCACATGTTATGGGTTCCTGGTTTGACGTTATTTTTCCACATGTTATGGGTTCCTGGTTTGACGTTATTTTTCCACATGTTATGGGTTCCTGGTTTGACGTTATTTTTCCACATGTTATGGGTTCCTGGTTTGACGTTATTTTTCCACATGTTATGGGTTCCTGGTTTGACGTTATTTTTCCACATGTTATGGGTTCCTGGTTTGACGTTATTTTTCCACATGTTAAAGGTTCCTGGTTTGACGTTATTTTTCCACATGTTATGAGTTCCTGGTTTGACGATATTTTTCCACATGTTAAAGGTTCCTGGTTTGACGTTATTTTTCCACATGTTATGGGTTCCTGGTTTGACGTTATTTTTCCACACGTTATGGGTTCGTGGTTGACGTTATTTTTCACATGTTATGGATTCCTGGTCTGACGTTATTTTTCCACATGTTAAAGGTTCCTGGTTTGACGTTATTTTTCCACATGTTATGGGTTCCTGGTTTGACGTTATTTTTCCACATGTTATGGGTTCCTGGTTTGACGTTATTTTTCCACATGTTATGAGTTCCTGGTTTGACGCTATTTTTCCACATGTTATGGGTTCCTGGTTTGACGTTATTTTTCCACATGTTAAAGGTTCCTGGTTTGACGTTATTTTTCCACATGTTATGGGTTCCTGGTTTGACGTTATTTTTCCACGTTATGGGTTCCTGGTTTGACCTTATTTTTCCACATGTTATGGGTTCCTGGTTTGACGTTATTTTTCCACATGTTATGGGTTCCTGGTTTGACGTTATTTTTCCACATGTTATGGGTTCCTGGTTTGACGTTATTTTTTCCACATGTTATGGGTTCCTGGTTTGACGTTATTTTTTCCACATGTTAAAGGTTCCTGGTTTGACGTTATTTTTCCACATGTTATGGGTTCCTGGTTTGACGTTATTTTTTCCACATGTTAAAGGTTCCTGGTTTGACGTTATTTTTCCACATGTTAAAGGTTCCTGGTTTGACGTTATTTTTCCACGTGTTATTGGTTCCTGGTTTGACGTTATTTTTCCACATGTTATGGGTTCCTGGTTTGACGTTATTTTTCCACATGTTATGGGTTCCTGGTTTGACGTTATTTTTTCCACATGTTATGGGTTCCTGGTTTGACGTTATTTTTTCCACATGTTAAAGGTTCCTGGTTTGACGTTATTTTTCCACATGTTATGGGTTCCTGGTTTGACGTTATTTTTTCCACATGTTAAAGGTTCCTGGTTTGACGTTATTTTTCCACATGTTAAAGGTTCCTGGTTTGACGTTATTTTTCCACATGTTATTGGTTCCTGGTTTGACGTTATTTTTCCACATGTTATGGGTTCCTGGTTTGACGTTATTTTTCCACATGTTATGGGTTCCTGGTTTGACGTTATTTTTCCACATGTTAAAGGTTCCTGGTTTGACGTTATTTTTTCACATGTTATGGGTTCCTGGTTTGACGTTATTTTTCCACATGTTATGGGTTCCTGGTTTGACGTTATTTTTTCACATGTTAAAGGTTCCTGGTTTGACGTTATTTTTCCACATGTTATGGGTTCCTGGTTTGACGTTATTTTTCCACATGTTATGAGTTCCTGGTTTGACGTTATTTTTCTACATGTTATGGGTTCCTGGTTTGACGTTATTTTTCCACATGTTAAAGGATCCTGGTTTGACGTTATTTTTTCACATGTTATGGGTTCCTGGTTTGACGTTATTTTTCCACATGTAATGGGTTCCTGGTTTGACGTTATTTTTCCACATGTTAAAGGATCCTTGTTTGACGTTATTTTTTCACATGTTATGGGTTCCTGGTTTGACGTTATTTTTCCACATGTAATGGGTTCCTGGTTTGACGTTATTTTTCCACATGTTATGGGTTCCTGGTTTGATGTTATTTTTCCACGTTATGGGTTCCTGGTTTGACGTTATTTTTCCACATGTTATGGGTTCTTGGTTTGACGTTATTTTTCCACATGTTATGGGTTCCTGGTTTGACGTTATTTTCCCACATGTTATGGGTTCCTGGTTAGACGTTATTTTTCCACATGTTATGGGTTCCTGGTTTGACGTTATTTTTCCACATGTTATGGGTTCCTGGTTTGACGTTATTTTTCCACATGTTAAAAGTTCCTGGTTTGACGTTATTTTTCCACATGTTATTGGTTCCTGGTTTGACGTTATTTTTCCACAGGTTATGGGTTCCTGGTTTGACGTTATTTTTCCACATGTTATGGGTACTGGTTTGACGTTATTTTCCCACATGTTATGGGTTCCTGGTTTGACGTTATTTTTCCACTTGTTATGGGTTCCTGGTTTGACTTTATTTTTTCACATGTTATGGGTTCCTGGATTGACGTTATTTTTTCACATGTTAAAGGTTCCTGGTTTGACGTTATTTTTCCACATGTTATGGGTTCCTGGTTTGACGTTATTTTTCCACATGTTATGGGTTCCTGGTTTGACGTTATTTTTCCACATGTTATGGGTTCCTGGTTTGACTTTATTTTTCCACATGTTAAAGGTTCCTGGTTTGACGTTATTTTTTCACATGTTAAAGGTTCCTGGTTTGACGTTATTTTTCCACATGTTATTGGTTCCTGGTTTGACGTTATTTTTCCACATGTTATGGGTTCCTGGTTTGACGTTATTTTTCCACATATTAAAGGTTCCTGGTTTGACTTTATTTTTCCACATGTTAAAGGTTCCTGGTTTGACGTTATTTTTCCACATGTTAAAGGTTCCTGGTTTGACGTTATTTTTCCACATGTTATGGGTTCCTGGTTTGACGTTATTTTTCCACATGTTATGGGTTCCTGGTTTGACGTTATTTTTCCACATGTTATGGGTTCCTGGTTTGACGTTATTTTTCCACATGTTATGGGTTCCTGGTTTGACTTTATTTTTCCACATATGTTATGGGTTCCTGGTTTGACGATATTTTTCCACATGTTATGGGTTCCTGGTTTGACGTTATTTTTCCACATGTTAAAGGTTCCTGGTTTGACGTTATTTTTCCACATGTTAAAGGTTCCTGGTTTGACGTTATTTTTCCACATGTTATGGGTTCCTGGTTTGACGTTATTTTTTCACATGTTATGGGTTCCTGGTTTGACGTTATTTTTCCACATGTTATGGGTTCCTGGTTTGACGTTATTTTTCCACATGTTAAAGGTTCCTGGTTTGACGTTATTTTTCCACATGTTAAAGGTTCCTGGTTTGACGTTATTTTTTCACATGTTATGGGTTCCTGGTTTGACGTTATTTTTCCACATGTTATGGGTTCCTGGTTTGACGTTATTTTTCCACATGTTATGGGTTCCTGGTTTGACGTTATTTTTCCACATGTTAAAGGTTCCTGGTTTGACGTTATTTTTCCACATGTTAAAGGTTCCTGGTTTGACGTTATTTTTCCACATGTTAAAGGTTCCTGGTTTGACGTTATTTTTCCACATGTTATGGGTTCCTGGTTTGACGTTATTTTTCCGCATGTTATGGGTTCCTGGTTTGACGTTATTTTTCCACATGTTAAAGGTTCCTGGTTTGACGTTATTTTTCCACATGTTAAAGGTTCCTGGTTTGACGTTATTTTTCCACATGTTAAAGGTTCCTGGTTTGACGTTATTTTTCCACATGTTAAAGGTTCCTGGTTTGACGTTATTTTTCCACATGTTATGGGTTCCTGGTTTGACGTTATTTTTCCACATGTTATGGGTTCCTGGTTTGACGTTATTTTTCCACATGTTATGGGTTCCTGGTTTGACGTTATTTTTCCACATGTTATGGGTTCCTGGTTTGACGTTATTTTTCCACATGTTATGGGTTCCTGGTTTGACGTTATTTTTCCACATGTTATGGGTTCCTGGTTTGACGTTATTTTTTCACATGTTATGGGTTCCTGGTTTGACGTTATTTTTCCACATGTTATGGGTTCCTGGTTTGACGTTATTTTTCCACATGTATGGGTTCGTGGTTGACGTTATTTTTCCACATGTTATAGGTTCCTGGTTTGACGTTATTTTTCCACATGTTATGGGTTCCTGGTTTGACGTTATTTTTCCACATGTTGTGGGTTCCTGGTTTGACGTTATTTTTCCACATCTTATGGGTTCCTGGTTTGACGTTATTTTTTCACATGTTATGGGTTCCTGGTTTGACGTTATTTTTCCACATGTTATGGGTTCCTGGTTTGACGTTATTTTTCCACATGTTATGGGTTCCTGGTTTGACGTTATTTTTCCACATGTTAAAGGTTCCTGGTTTGACGTTATTTTTCCACATGTTATGGGTTCCTGGTTTGACGTTATTTTTCCACATGTTATGGGTTCCTGGTTTGACGTTATTTTTCCACATGTTATGGGTTCCTGGTTTGACGTTATTTTTCCACATCTTATGGGTTCCTGGTTTCACGTTATTTTTTCACATGTTATGGGTTCCTGGTTTGACGTTATTTTTCCACATGTTATGGGTTCCTGGTTTGACTTTATTTTTCCACATGTTAAAGGTTCCTGGTTTGACGTTATTTTTCCACATGTTAAAGGTTCCTTGTTTGACGTTATTTTTCCACATGTTATGGGTTCCTGGTTTGACGTTATTTTTCCACATGTTATGGGTTCCTGGTTTGACGTTATTTTTCCACATGTTATGGGTTCCTGGTTTGACGTTATTTTTCCACGTTATGGGTTCCTGGTTTGACGTTATTTTTCCACATATGTTATGGGTTCCTGGTTTGACGATATTTTTCCACATGTTATGGGTTCCTGGTTTGACGTTATTTTTCCACATGTTATGGGTTCCTGGTTTGACGTTATTTTTCCACATGTTATTGGTTCCTGGTTTGACGTTATTTTTCCACATGTTATGGGTTCCTGGTTTGACGTTATTTTTCCACATGTTATGGGTTCCTGGTTTGACGTTATTTTTCCACATGTTATGGGTTCCTGGTTTGACGTTATTTTTCCACATGTTAAAGGTTCCTGGTTTGACGTTATTTTTCCACATGTTAAAGGTTCCTGGTTTGACGTTATTTTTTCACATGTTAAAGGTTCCTGGTTTGACGTTATTTTTCCACATGTTATGGGTTCATGGTTTGACGTTATTTTTCCACATGTTATGGGTTCCTGGTTTGACGTTATTTTTCCACATGTTAAAGGTTCCTGGTTTGACGTTATTTTTCCACATGTTAAAGGTTCCTGGTTTGACGTTATTTTTCCACATGTTAAAGGTTCCTGGTTTGACGTTATTTTTTCACATGTTATGGGTTCCTGGTTTGACGTTATTTTTTCACATGTTATGGGTTCCTGGTTTGACGTTATTTTTCCACATGTTAAAGGTTCCTGGTTTGACGTTATTTTTCCACATGTTAAAGGTTCCTGGTTTGACGTTATTTTTCCACATGTTATGGGTTCCTGGTTTGACGTTATTTTTCCACATGTTATGGGTTCCTGGTTTGACGTTATTTTTCCACGTTATGGGTTCCTGGTTTGACGTTATTTTTCCACATATGTTATGGGTTCCTGGTTTGACGATATTTTTCCACATGTTATGGGTTCCTGGTTTGACGTTATTTTTCCACATGTTATGGGTTCCTGGTTTGACGTTATTTTTCCACATGTTATTGGTTCCTGGTTTGACGTTATTTTTCCACATGTTATGGGTTCCTGGTTTGACGTTATTTTTTCACATGTTATGGGTTCCTGGTTTGACGTTATTTTTCCACATGTTATGGGTTCCTGGTTTGACGTTATTTTTCCACATGTTAAAGGTTCCTGGTTTGACGTTATTTTTCCACATGTTAAAGGTTCCTGGTTTGACGTTATTTTTTCACATGTTAAAGGTTCCTGGTTTGACGTTATTTTTCCACATGTTATGGGTTCATGGTTTGACGTTATTTTTCCACATGTTATGGGTTCCTGGTTTGACGTTATTTTTCCACATGTTAAAGGTTCCTGGTTTGACGTTATTTTTCCACATGTTATAGGTTCCTGGTTTGACGTTATTTTTCCACATGTTAAAGGTTCCTGGTTTGACGTTATTTTTCCACATGTTATGGGTTCCTGGTTTGACGTTATTTTTTCACATGTTATGGGTTCCTGGTTTGACGTTATTTTTCCACATGTTAAAGGTTCCTGGTTTGACGTTATTTTTCCACATGTTAAAGGTTCCTGGTTTGACGTTATTTTTCCACATGTTAAAGGTTCCTGGTTTGACGTTATTTTTCCACATGTTAAAGGTTCCTGGTTCCTGTGGAAAAATAACGTCAAACCAGGAACCTTTAACATGTGGAAAAATAACGTCAAACCAGGAACCCATAACATGTGGAAAAATAACGTCAAACCAGGAACCCATAACATGTGGAAAAATAACGTTAAACCAGGAACCCATAACATGTGGAAAAATAACGTCAAACCAGGAACCCATAACATGTGGAAAAATAACGTCAAACCAGGAACCTTTAACATGTGCAAAAATAACGTCAAACCAGGAACCTTTAACATGTGGAAAAATAACGTCAAACCAGGAACCTTTAACATGTGGAAAAATAACGTCAAACCAGGAACCTTTAACATGTGGAAAAATAACGTCAAACCAGGAACCCATAACATGCGGAAAAATAACGTCAAACCAGGAACCCATAACATGTGGAAAAATAACGTCAAACCAGGAACCTTTAACATGTGGAAAAATAACGTCAAACCAGGAACCTTTAACATGTGGAAAAATAACGTCAAACCAGGAACCTTTAACATGTGGAAAAATAACGTCAAACCAGGAACCCATAACATGTGGAAAAATAACGTCAAACCAGGAACCCATAACATGTGGAAAAATAACGTCAAACCAGGAACCTTTAACATGTGAAAAAATAACGTCAAACCAGGAACCTTAAACATGTGGAAAAATAACGTCAAACCAGGAACCTTTAACATGTGGAAAAATAACGTCAAACCAGGAACCCATAACATGTGGAAAAATAACGTCAAACCAGGAACCCATAACATGTGAAAAAATAACGTCAAACCAGGAACCCATAACATGTGGAAAAATAACGTCAAACCAGGAACCAATAACATGTGGAAAAATAACGTCAAACCAGGAACCCATAACATGTGGAAAAATAACGTCAAACCAGGAACCCATAACATGTGGAAAAATATCGTCAAACCAGGAACCCATAACATATGTGGAAAAATAACGTCAAACCAGGAACCCATAACATGTGGAAAAATAACGTCAAACCAGGAACCCATAACATGTGGAAAAATAACGTCAAACCAGGAACCCATAACATGTGGAAAAATAACGTCAAACCAGGAACCCATAACATGTGGAAAAATAACGTCAAACCAGGAACCTTTAACATGTGGAAAAATAACGTCAAACCAGGAACCTTTAACATGTGGAAAAATAAAGTCAAACCAGGAACCTTTAATATGTGGAAAAATAACGTCAAACCAGGAACCCATAACATGTGGAAAAATAACGTCAAACCAGGAACCAATAACATGTGGAAAAATAACGTCAAACCAGGAACCTTTAACATGTGAAAAAATAACGTCAAACCAGGAACCTTTAACATGTGGAAAAATAAAGTCAAACCAGGAACCCATAACATGTGAAAAAATAAAGTCAAACCAGGAACCCATAACATGTGGAAAAATAACGTCAAACCAGGAACCCATAACATGTGGAAAAATAACGTCAAACCAGGAACCTTTAACATGTGAAAAAATAACGTCAATCCAGGAACCCATAACATGTGAAAAAATAAAGTCAAACCAGGAACCCATAACAAGTGGAAAAATAACGTCAAACCAGGAACCCATAACATGTGGGAAAATAACGTCAAACCAGTACCCATAACATGTGGAAAAATAACGTCAAACCAGGAACCCATAACCTGTGGAAAAATAACGTCAAACCAGGAACCAATAACATGTGGAAAAATAACGTCAAACCAGGAACTTTTAACATGTGGAAAAATAACGTCAAACCAGGAACCCATAACATGTGGAAAAATAACGTCAAACCAGGAACCCATAACATGTGGAAAAATAACGTCTAACCAGGAACCCATAACATGTGGGAAAATAACGTCAAACCAGGAACCCATAACATGTGGAAAAATAACGTCAAACCAAGAACCCATAACATGTGGAAAAATAACGTCAAACCAGGAACCCATAACGTGGAAAAATAACGTCAAACCAGGAACCCATAACATGTGGAAAAATAACGTCAAACCAGGAACCCATTACATGTGGAAAAATAACGTCAAACCAGGAACCCATAACATGTGGAAAAATAACGTCAAACCAGGAACCTTTAACATGTGGAAAAATAACGTCAAACCAGGAACCCATTACATGTGGAAAAATAACGTCAAACCAGGAACCCATAACATGTGAAAAAATAACGTCAAACCAGGATCCTTTAACATGTGGAAAAATAACGTCAAACCAGGAACCCATAACATGTAGAAAAATAACGTCAAACCAGGAACTCATAACATGTGGAAAAATAACGTCAAACCAGGAACCCATAACATGTGGAAAAATAACGTCAAACCAGGAACCTTTAACATGTGAAAAAATAACGTCAAACCAGGAACCCATAACATGTGGAAAAATAACGTCAAACCAGGAACCCATAACATGTGGAAAAATAACGTCAAACCAGGAACCTTTAACATGTAGAAAAATAACGTCAAACCAGGAACCCATAACATGTGGGAAAATAACGTCAAACCAGGAACCTTTAACATGTGGAAAAATAACGTCAAACCAGGAACCCATAACATGTGGAAAAATAAGGTCAAACCAGGTACCCATAACATGTGGAAATATAAGGTCAAACCAGGAACCCATAACATGTGGAAAAATAACGTCAAACCAGGAACCCATAACATGTGGAAAAATAACGTCAAACCAGGAACCCATAACATGTGGAAAAATAACGTCAAACCAGGAACCCATAACATGTGGAAAAATGACGTCAAACCAGGAACCCATAACATGTGGAAAAATAACGTCAAACCAGGAACCTTTAACATGTGGAAAAATAACGTCAAACCAGGAACCTTTAACATGTGGAAAAATAACGTCAAACCAGGAACCTTTAACATGTGGAAAAATAACGTCAAACCAGGAACCTTTAACATGTGGAAAAATAACGTCAAACCAGGAACCCATAACATGTGAAAAAATAACGTCAAACCAGGAACCCATAACATGTGAAAAAATAACGTCAAACCAGGAACCTTTAACATGTGGAAAAATAACGTCAAACCAGGAACCTTTAACATGTGGAAAAATAACGTCAAACCAGGAACCTTTAACATGTGGAAAAATAACGTCAAACCAGGAACCCATAACATGTGGAAAAATAACGTCAAACCATGAACCCATAACATGTGGAAAAATAACGTCAAACCAGGAACCCATAACATGTGGAAAAATGACGTCAAACCAGGAACCTTTAACATGTGGAAAAATAACGTCAAACCAGGAACCTTTAACATGTGGAAAAATAACGTCAAACCAGGAACCCATAACATGTGGAAAAATAACGTCAAACCAGGAACCCATAACATGTGAAAAAATAACGTCAAACCAGGAACCCATAACATGTGGAAAAATAACGTCAAACCAGGAACCAATAACATGTGGAAAAATAACGTCAAACCAGGAACCCATAACATGTGGAAAAATAACGTCAAACCAGGAACCCATAACATGTGGAAAAATAACGTCAAACCAGGAACCCATAACATGTGGAAAAATAACGTCAAACCAGGAACCTTTAACATGTGGAAAAATAACGTCAAACCAGGAACCTTTAACATGTGGAAAAATAAAGTCAAACCAGGAACCCATAACATGTGGAAAAATAACGTCAAACCAGGAACCCATAACATGTGGAAAAATAACGTCAAACCAGGAACCCATAACATGTGGAAAAATAACGTCAAACCAGGAACCTTTAACATGTGAAAAAATAACGTCAAACCAGGAACCTTTAACATGTGGAAAAATAACGTCAAACCAGGAACCTTTAACATGTGGAAAAATAACGTCAAACCAGGAACCCATAACATGTGGAAAAATAACGTCAAACCAGGAACCCATAACATGTGAAAAAATAACGTCAAACCAGGAACCCATAACATGTGGAAAAATAACGTCAAACCAGGAACCAATAACATGTGGAAAAATAACGTCAAACCAGGAACCCATAACATGTGGAAAAATAACGTCAAACCAGGAACCCATAACATGTGGAAAAATATCGTCAAACCAGGAACCCATAACATATGTGGAAAAATAACGTCAAACCAGGAACCCATAACATGTGGAAAAATAACGTCAAACCAGGAACCCATAACATGTGGAAAAATAACGTCAAACCAGGAACCTTTAACATGTGGAAAAATAACGTCAAACCAGGAACCTTTAACATGTGGAAAAATAAAGTCAAACCAGGAACCTTTAATATGTGGAAAAATAACGTCAAACCAGGAACCCATAACATGTGGAAAAATAACGTCAAACCAGGAACCAATAACATGTGGAAAAATAACGTCAAACCAGGAACCTTTAACATGTGAAAAAATAACGTCAAACCAGGAACCTTTAACATGTGGAAAAATAAAGTCAAACCAGGAACCCATAACATGTGAAAAAATAAAGTCAAACCAGGAACCCATAACATGTGGAAAAATAACGTGAAACCAGGAACCCATAACATGTGGAAAAATAACGTCAAACCAGGAACCTTTAACATGTGAAAAAATAACGTCAATCCAGAAACCCATAACATGTGAAAAAATAAAGTCAAACCAGGAACCCATAACAAGTGGAAAAATAACGTCAAACCAGGAACCCATAACATGTGGGAAAATAACGTCAAACCAGTACCCATAACATGTGGAAAAATAACGTCAAACCAGGAACCCATAACATGTGGAAAAATAACGTCAAACCAGGAACCAATAACATGTGGAAAAATAACGTCAAACCAGGAACTTTTAACATGTGGAAAAATAACGTCAAACCAGGAACCCATAACATGTGGAAAAATAACGTCAAACCAGGAACCCATAACATGTGGAAAAATAACGTCTAACCAGGAACCCATAACATGTGGGAAAATAACGTCAAACCAGGAACCCATAACATGTGGAAAAATAACGTCAAACCAAGAACCCATAACATGTGGAAAAATAACGTCAAACCAGGAACCCATAACGTGGAAAAATAACGTCAAACCAGGAACCCATAACATGTGGAAAAATAACGTCAAACCAGGAACCCATTACATGTGGAAAAAAACGTCAAACCAGGAACCCATAACATGTGAAAAAATAACGTCAAACCAGGATCCTTTAACATGTGGAAAAATAACGTCAAACCAGGAACCCATTACATGTGGAAAAATAACGTCAAACCAGGAACCCATAACATGTGAAAAAATAACGTCAAACCAGGATCCTTTAACATGTGGAAAAATAACGTCAAACCAGGAACCCATAACATGTAGAAAAATAACGTCAAACCAGGAACTCATAACATGTGGAAAAATAACGTCAAACCAGGAACCCATAACATGTGGAAAAATAACGTCAAACCAGGAACCTTTAACATGTGAAAAAATAACGTCAAACCAGGAACCCATAACATGTGGAAAAATAACGTCAAACCAGGAACCCATAACATGTGGAAAAATAACGTCAAACCAGGAACCTTTAACATGTGGAAAAATAACGTCAAACCAGGAACCCATAACATGTGGAAAAATAACGTCAAACCAGGAACCCATAACATGTGAAAAAATAACGTCAAACCAGGAACCAATAACATGTGGAAAAATAACGTCAAACCAGGAACCTTTAACATGTGGAAAAATAACGTCAAACCAGGAACCTTTAACATGTGGAAAAAATAACGTCAAACCAGGAACCCATAACATGTGGAAAAATAACGTCAAACCAGGAACCTTTAACATGTGGAAAAAATAACGTCAAACCAGGAACCCATAACATGTGGAAAAAATAACGTCAAACCAGGAACCCATAACATGTGGAAAAATAACGTCAAACCAGGAACCCATAACATGTGGAAAAATAACGTCAAACCAGGAACCAATAACATGTGGAAAAATAACGTCAAACCAGGAACCTTTAACATGTGGAAAAATAACGTCAAACCAGGAACCTTTAACATGTGGAAAAAATAACGTCAAACCAGGAACCCATAACATGTGGAAACATAACGTCAAACCAGGAACCTTTAACATGTGGAAAAAATAACGTCAAACCAGGAACCCATAACATGTGGAAAAAATAACGTCAAACCAGGAACCCATAACATGTGGAAAAATAACGTCAAACCAGGAACCCATAACATGTGGAAAAATAACGTCAAACCAGGAACCCATAACATGTGGAAAAATAACGTCAAACCAGGAACCCATAACGTGGAAAAATAACGTCAAACCAGGAACCCATAACATGTGGAAAAATAACGTCAAACCAGGAACCTTTAACATGTGGAAAAAAAATGTCAAACCAGGAACCCATAACATGTGAAAAAATAGCGTCAAACCAGGAACTCATAACATGTGGAAAAATAACGTCAAACCAGGAACCCATAACATGTGGAAAAATAACGTCAAACCAGGAACCCATAACATGTGGAAAAATAACGTCAAACCAGGAACCTTTAACATGTGGAAAAATAACGTCAGACCAGGAACCCATAACATGTGAAAAATAACGTCAACCACGAACCCATAACGTGTGGAAAAATAACGTCAAACCAGGAACCCATAACATGTGGAAAAATAACGTCAAACCAGGAACCTTTAACATGTGGAAAAATATCGTCAAACCAGGAACTCATAACATGTGGAAAAATAACGTCAAACCAGGAACCTTTAACATGTGGAAAAATAACGTCAAACCAGGAACCCATAACATGTGGAAAAATAACGTCAAACCAGGAACCCATAACATGTGGAAAAATAACGTAAAACCAGGAACCTTTAACATGTGGAAAAAAAACGTCAAACCAGGAACCTTTAACATGTGGAAAAATAACGTCAAACCAGGAACCTTTAACATGTGGAAAAATAACGTCAAACCAGGAACCTTTAACATGTGGAATAATAACGTCAAACCAGGAACCCATAACATGTGGAAAAATAACGTCAAACCAGGAAACATAACATGTGGAAAAATAACGTCAAACCAGGAACCCTTAACATGTGGAAAAATATCGTCAAACCAGGAACCCATAACATATGTGGAAAAATAACGTCAAACCAGGAACCCATAACGTGGAAAAATAACGTCAAACCAGGAACCCATAACATGTGGAAAAATAACGTCAAACCAGGAACCCATAACATGTGGAAAAATAACGTCAAACCAGGAACCCATAACATGTGGAAAAATAACGTCAAACCAGGAACCCATAACATGTGGAAAAATAACGTCAAACCAGGAACCTTTAACATGTGGAAAAATAACGTCAAACCAGGAACCTTTAACATGTGGAAAAATAAAGTCAAACCAGGAACCCATAACATGTGGAAAAATAACGTCAAACCAGGAACCCATAACATGTGGAAAAATAACGTCAAACCAGGAACCCATAAGATGTGGAAAAATAACGTCAAACCAGGAACCCATAACATGTGGAAAAATAACGTCAAACCAGGAACCCATAACATGTGGAAAAATAACGTCAAACCAGGAACCCATAACATGTGGAAAAATAACGTCAAACCAGGAACCTTTAACATGTGGAAAAATAACGTCAAACCAGGAACCCATAACATGTGGAAAAATAACGTCAAACCAGGAACCCATAACATGTGGAAAAATAACGTCAAACCAGGAACCCATAACATGTGAAAAAATAACGTCAAACCAGGAACCCATAAGATGTGGAAAAATAACGTCAAACCAGGAACCCATAACATGTGGAAAAATAACGTCAAACCAGGAACCCATAACATGTGGAAAAATAACGTCAAACCAGGAACCTATAACATGTGGAAAAATAACGTCAAACCAGGAACCCATAACATGTGGAAAAATAACGTCAAACCAGGAACCCATAACATGTGGAAAAATAACGTCAAACCAGGAACCCATAACATGTGGAAAAATAACGTTAAACCAGGAACCCATAACATGTGGAAAAATAACGTCAAACCAGGAACCCATAACATGTGGAAAAATAACGTCAAACCAGGAACCCATAACATGTGGAAAAATAACGTTAAACCAGGAACCCATAACATGTGGAAAAATAACGTCAAACCAGGAACCCATAACATGTGGAAAAATAACGTCAAACCAGGAACCTTTAACATGTGGAAAAATAACGTCAAACCAGGAACCTTTAACATGTGGAAAAATAACGTCAAACCAGGAACCTTTAACATGTGGAAAAATAACGTCAAACCAGGAACCTTTAACATGTGGAAAAATAGCGTCAAACCAGGAACCCATAACATGCGGAAAAATAACGTCAAACCAGGAACCCATAACATGTGGAAAAATAACGTCAAACCAGGAACCTTTAACATGTGGAAAAATAACGTCAAACCAGGAACCTTTAACATGTGGAAAAATAACGTCAAACCAGGAACCTTTAACATGTGGAAAAATAACGTCAAACCAGGAACCCATAACATGTGGAAAAATAACGTCAAACCAGGAACCCATAACATGTGGAAAAATAACGTCAAACCAGGAACCTTTAACATGTGAAAAAATAACGTCAAACCAGGAACCTTTAACATGTGGAAAAATAACGTCAAACCAGGAACCTTTAACATGTGGAAAAATAACGTCAAACCAGGAACCCATAACATGTGGAAAAATAACGTCAAACCAGGAACCCATAACATGTGAAAAAATAACGTCAAACCAGGAACCCATAACATGTGGAAAAATAACGTCAAACCAGGAACCAATAACATGTGGAAAAATAACGTCAAACCAGGAACCCATAACATGTGGAAAAATAACGTCAAACCAGGAACCCATAACATGTGGAAAAATAACGTCAAACCAGGAACCCATAACATATGTGGAAAAATAACGTCAAACCAGGAACCCATAACATGTGGAAAAATAACGTCAAACCAGGAACCCATAACATGTGGAAAAATAACGTCAAACCAGGAACCCATAACATGTGGAAAAATAACGTCAAACCAGGAACCCATAACATGTGGAAAAATAACGTCAAACCAGGAACCTTTAACATGTGGAAAAATAACGTCAAACCAGGAACCTTTAACATGTGGAAAAATAAAGTCAAACCAGGAACCTTTAATATGTGGAAAAATAACGTCAAACCAGGAACCCATAACATGTGGAAAAATAACGTCAAACCAGGAACCAATAACATGTGGAAAAATAACGTCAAACCAGGAACCTTTAACATGTGAAAAAATAACGTCAAACCAGGAACCTTTAACATGTGGAAAAATAAAGTCAAACCAGGAACCCATAACATGTGAAAAAATAACGTCAAACCAGGAACCCATAACATGTGGAAAAATAACGTCAAACCAGGAACCCATAACATGTGGAAAAATAACGTCAAACCAGGAACCTTTAACATGTGAAAAAATAACGTCAATCCAGGAACCCATAACATGTGAAAAAATAAAGTCAAACCAGGAACCCATAACAAGTGGAAAAATAACGTCAAACCAGGAACCCATAACATGTGGGAAAATAACGTCAAACCAGTACCCATAACATGTGGAAAAATAACGTCAAACCAGGAACCCATAACCTGTGGAAAAATAACGTCAAACCAGGAACCAATAACATGTGGAAAAATAACGTCAAACCAGGAACTTTTAACATGTGGAAAAATAACGTCAAACCAGGAACCCATAACATGTGGAAAAATAACGTCAAACCAGGAACCAATAACATGTGGAAAAATAACGTCTAACCAGGAACCCATAACATGTGGAAAAATAACGTCAAACCAGGAACCCATAACATGTGGAAAAATAACGTCAAACCAAGAACCCATAACATGTGGAAAAATAACGTCAAACCAGGAACCCATAACGTGGAAAAATAACGTCAAACCAGGAACCCATAACATGTGGAAAAATAACGTCAAACCAGGAACCCATTACATGTGGAAAAATAACGTCAAACCAGGAACCCATAACATGTGAAAAAATAACGTCAAACCAGGATCCTTTAACATGTGGAAAAATAACGTCAAACCAGGAACCCATTACATGTGGAAAAATAACGTCAAACCAGGAACCCATAACATGTGAAAAAATAACGTCAAACCAGGATCCTTTAACATGTGGAAAAATAACGTCAAACCAGGAACCCATAACATGTGGAAAAATAACGTCAAACCAGGAACCCATAACATGTGGAAAAATAACGTCAAACCAGGAACCCATAACATGTGGAAAAATAACGTCAAACCAGGAACCTTTAACATGTGAAAAAATAACGTCAAACCAGGAACCCATAACATGTGGAAAAATAACGTCAAACCAGGAACCCATAACATGTGAAAAAATAACGTCAAACCAGGAACCTTTAACATGTGGAAAAATAACGTCAAACCAGGAACCCATAACATGTGGAAAAATAACGTCAAACCAGGAACCCATAACATGTGGAAAAATAACGTCAAACCAGGAACCCATAACATGTGGAAAAATAACGTCAAACCAGGAACCTTTAACATGTGGAAAAATAACGTCAAACCAGGAACCTTTAACATGTGGAAAAAATAACGTCAAACCAGGAACCCATAACATGTGGAAAAATAACGTCAAACCAGGAACCTTTAACATGTGGAAAAAATAACGTCAAACCAGGAACCCATAACATGTGGAAAAAATAACGTCAAACCAGGAACCCATAACATGTGGAAAAATAACGTCAAACCAGGAACCCATAACATGTGGAAAAATAACGTCAAACCAGGAACCTTTAACATGTGGAAAAATAACGTCAAACCAGGAACCTTTAACATGTGGAAAAATAACGTCAAACCAGGAACCTTTAACATGTGGAAAAAATAACGTCAAACCAGGAACCCATAACATGTGGAAAAATAACGTCAAACCAGGAACCTTTAACATGTGGAAAAAATAACGTCAAACCAGGAACCCATAACATGTGGAAAAAATAACGTCAAACCAGGAACCCATAACATGTGGAAAAATAACGTCAAACCAGGAACCCATAACATGTGGAAAAATAACGTCAAACCAGGAACCCATAACATGTGGAAAAATAAGGTCAAACCAGGAACCCATAACGTGGAAGAATAACGTCAAACCAGGAACCCATAACATGTGGAAAAATAACGTCAAACCAGGAACCTTTAACATGTGGAAAAATAACGTCAAACCAGGAACCCATAACATGTGGAAAAATAGCGTCAAACCAGGAACTCATAACATGTGGAAAAATAACGTCAAACCAGGAACCCATAACATGTGGAAAAATAACGTCAAACCAGGAACCCATAACATGTGGAAAAATAACGTCAAACCAGGAACCTTTAACATGTGGAAAAATAACGTCAGACCAGGAACCCATAACATGTGAAAAATAACGTCAACCACGAACCCATAACGTGTGGAAAAATAACGTCAAACCAGGAACCCATAACATGTGGAAAAATAACGTCAAACCAGGAACCTTTAACATGTGGAAAAATATCGTCAAACCAGGAACTCATAACATGTGGAAAAATAACGTCAAACCAGGAACCTTTAACATGTGGAAAAATAACGTCAAACCAGGAACCCATAACATGTGGAAAAATAACGTCAAACCAGGAACCCATAACATGTGGAAAAATAACGTCAAACCAGGAACCCATAACATGTGGAAAAATAACGTCAAACCAGGAACCCATAACATGTGGAAAAATAACGTCAAACCAGGAACCCATAACATGTGGAAAAATAACGTCAAACCAGGAACCCATAACATGTGGAAAAATAACGTCAAACCAGGAACCTTTAACATGTGGAAAAAAAACGTCAAACCAGGAACCTTTAACATGTGGAAAAATAACGTCAAACCAGGAACCTTTAACATGTGGAAAAATAACGTCAAACCAGGAACCTTTAACATGTGGAATAATAACGTCAAACCAGGAACCCATAACATGTGGAAAAATAACGTCAAACCAGAAAACATAACATGTGGAAAAATAACGTCAAACCAGGAACCTTTAACATGTGGAAAAATAACGTCAAACCAGGAACCCATAACATGTGGAAAAATAACGTCAAACCAGGAACCTTTAACATGTGGAAAAATAACGTCAAACCAGGAACCTTTAACATGTGGAAAAATAACGTCAAACCAGGAACCCATAACATGTGGAAAAATAACGTCAAACCAGGAACCCATAACATGTGGAAAAATAACGTCAAACCAGGAACCCATAACATGTGGAAAAATAACGTCAAACCAGGAACCTTTAACATGTGGAAAAATAACGTCAAACCAGGAACCCATAACATGTGGAAAAATAACGTCAAACCAGGAACCCATAACGTTTAAAAATAACGTCAAACCAGGAACCTATAACATGTGGAAAAATAACGTCAAACCAGGAACCCATAACATGTGGAAAAATAACGTCAAACCAGGAACCCATAACATGTGGAAAAATAACGTCAAACCAGGAACCCATAACATGTGGAAAAATAACGTCAAACCAGGAACCCATAACATGTGGAAAAATAACGTCAAACCAGGAACCCATAACATGTGGAAAAATAACGTCAAACCAGGAACCCATAACATATGGAAAAATAACGTCAAACCAGGAACCCATAACATGTGGAAAAATAACGTCAAACCAGGAACCCATTACGTTTAAAAATAACGTCAAACCAGGAACCCATAACATGTGGAAAAATAACGTCAAACCAGGAACCCATAACATGTGGAAAAATAACGTCAAACCAGGAACCTATAACATGTGGAAAAATAACGTCAAACCAGGAACCTTTAACATGTAGAAAAATAACGTCAAACCAGGAACCTTTAACATGTGGAAAAATAACGTCAAACCAGGAACCTTTAACATGTGGAAAAATAACGTCAAACCAGGAACCTTTAACATGTAGAAAAATAACGTCAAACCAGGAACCTTTAACATGTGGAAAAATAACGTCAAACCAGGAACCTTTAACATGTGGAAAAATAACGTCAAACCAGGAACCCATAACGTGGAAAAATAACGTCAAACCAGGAACCCATAACATGTGGAAAAATAACGTCAAACCAGGAACCCATAACATGTGGAAAAATAACGTCAAACCAGGAACCTTTAACATGTCGAAAAATAACGTCAAACCAGGAACCCATATGTGGAAAAATAACGTCAAACCAGGAACCCATAACATGTGGAAAAATAACGTCAAACCAGGAACCCATAACATGTGGAAAAATAACGTCAAACCAGGAACCTTTAACATGTGGAAAAATAACTTCAAACCAGGAACCTATAAAATGTATTAATCAACTTATAGTTATACTAGTTACAGGTCAAACTCATTAAACACTAAGTATGTTATAGTATTGTTCCATTTGAAATTAGCTACAAATATACTCTTCAAAAAAGAAACGCACAGCTACGTTTTAATTTATAAAAATGTATTTTAAATAATTATTAATTATAATTTAAAATTACAATTGAACCTTTTAAATGTACAGGTAATTTTAAATGGTTTAGAGTCTATTCTTCAGATATGTCATATTGCCTCATTATAAAAATGAGACTTCCAAGTGAAAGTTAACCGTCTATTGCGTAAAACAGGAACAGGTTTGATGGTCCACCTCATCAAAGCGTAAAAGTTATGACATGCCGCGATTGCAATCAGAAACATCATCGACGGAAGACCACGGCCGCCTGAGTCTCCCGAAGCGAGGTTGCACAGACCGAGAATGTGAACCAGAGTACCATTTTCAGACTATAGGCATAATTCCAACAGACCGGCACGACTAAGAAGTGGTAGACTACGACGATAAACACAGCACATAGTTTTTAGTCCCTTTTATCTTTTACTGAATCAAGTTTAACAATCTGCATACTGTTCGTTTGTATCATTTTCTTTAACACACTTTTCCCAGACATCACCTCCCAGTAATCAGAAATTGATTGTTGAAGAGTAACTAGTAGATGTAGATGCACGTCAAGATCTATTCAGTTGGGTATTCCTTCTAGGGAATCGAACAATCACAGTAACAGCAACTGCAGTCGGATTTTGAAGAATCAATTGTAATCTTCCCCTTAGGTTCAGACAGTTCTGGTTTACATCATTTATAAACTTACAATTGTCGACTTTAATAATGTTCACTTCAGTAACGAACAATACGTGTCAATACATAGACACTTCCGACGGATGAATCGGTTAGTTTTTTGACATGCCAACTATTTTTTGTCAGCTTTTTTATTTATTTCTAAATATACCGATTATTTTTTGAGATGCAAGTTTTACAGACTTCGGAGTTGGCCCAGTCATGTTTAACCAAATGTTTTTTTGTTTTTTTCACTGCCCTGTAGATGGGTTTACCTGTTCTAACTTTTTATAAATGATATCGTGGTAGGTATCGATACCTCTACTCTGTTGGTCTCTTTGCTGATGACTTTACTTAATAGTCGATAGCTCTCCTGAATCAGCTGTAATTCTAGACTTCGATACAATTCATACCTGACCTAGTAAATGGCTGGTTAACATTAACCTACACGCTGAGATAAGGACAGTATCTCCGGAAAGACAATCACATCGGTGCATCCTCAACTAGTGATGAATGGACACTTGATGCTAAAACCATCCTCGGATACCCAGGGGTGATTCCGCTCGCTACATCAATGATGTAGCGAGCGGAATCACCCCTGGGTATCCGAGGATGGTTTGTGTAGCGAGCGGAATCACCCCTGGGTATCCGAGTATGATGCATAAACATTTAGCATGTTTAGGTACACTTTTGTTAAGCAATGGTACGTGGCACAACCATATCGAATACACTGTAAATAAACATATTCTCGTATTAATATTGCTAGAGAAGTACGACTTACTGTAGATAGATGTTAAAATATACATGTCGTGTATTAGACATATTTGGGAGTGCAGTGCTGTTTTTAGGCACTATAAAAATTTATCCATAAGCAACAAAACTGGAAGAGGTTCAGTTAGAAGCCGCTAGAATTATAACTGGAGGCACACAGCTGACAGCTATTGACAAATTGTATGAAGAGACTGGGCGGGAAAAACTTTCAGACAGGATGGGCAATATTGAATACTAATGTGTAAAGAGTATGCAGAAATTTGACATACTATGTGAGTAATACAACAGGAATTGGTTTTAATAAAAGCTTAGTCCTGTCTTGGTATTTTGTAATTTTGTACTGCATTGTATTATTTAATCTATTTATTGATAAATATGTTCAAACTAATCGTTATAATATACGCTTAAATTACAACCACGACACGAATTAGCAAAAAGCTGCTTTCCTGTACGAAAGATTTTTATCAATTGTCGCTGCAGGGCGGAAGTATACTATTGCTCGCAGACACAGGGAAAAGTTTTGTTGTGCTTAATTGTTGACATGGTAAAAATTATAACAATTGTACCAACTGTAAATACCATTTTAATTTCCAGACATATGTATAAAGTTAAATCCACAAAACTGTCCGAGGCAACCGTAGGTGGTGGACAAACTGTCCGAGTCAAAAACCGTAGGTGGTGGACAAACTGTCCGAGGCAACCGTAGGTGGTGGACAAACTGTCCGAGGCAACCGTAGGTGGTGGACAAACTGTCCGAGGCAACCGTAGGTGGTGGACAAACTGTCCGAGGCAACCGTAGGTGGTGGACAAACTGTCCGAGTCAACCGTAGGTGGTGGACAAACTGTCCGAGGCAACCGTAGGTGGTGGACAAACTGTCCGAGGCAAACGTAGGTGGTGGACAAACTGTCCGAGGCAACCGTAGGTGGTGGACAAACTGTCCGAGGCAACCGTAGGTGGTGGACAAACTGTCCGAGTCAACCGTAAGTGGTGGACAAACTGTCCGAGGCAACCGTAGGTGGTGGACAAACTGTCCGAGGCAACCGTAGGTGGTGGACAAACTGTCCGAGGCAACTGTAGGTGGTGGATAAGGAATAAAGTTCTGTTAGCGCCAGGGTTTTTAAGGTAGTTTGAAAGAAAGCTAGGGTGCGAACCATAGTGGCTGACGTAATTTGAGAGTGCCACGCTCCTTGCAAAATTGACGACTGCTTTTGTATATGGCAATTGTAGGCCGATTTTAGAAAAAAAGCGAAATTCTCCGTCCCTTTCCATACTTTTCCAGTCGAACGTTCTGCTCCATTTCCCCAAAAGATCTATTTGTTTGCTTCTAGTCCCGAATATAGGTGCTGTAGGCTGGACTATCATTATACCGATTTGCGATAACCATAACAAACAAAAAAGATGGTTTATTAATTTTTTGTCGTATTTGTTCGAAATGTAGCATACGTGGTCAATTGGAGATAACTCTTACTGATTCTAATTGTTGCCTCTTCTAATTTTATACCACGCCACTAAAATGGCATGTTCAGTGTGTAGATGATCCTTATAAAGCTTTCAATAAATCAATAAAAATATTTTTATTTTACAACGTTAGATTTTTCGTGTCTGATTATTTTATTATTTTTTAAAATAAATAAATTGCCATTAAATTCCGAATTTGTACTAGTCAGTAACATTTGGCATAAAAATGTTCATCTTACTTCAAGTAAAGCAAATCTGAAGAAGTATAGTACACGTATACAGAGCCGTCCGTTGGCATTGCAAGCAGCTACCTCCTCTATTGCCAGGACCGTATAATGGCAGTATAGGCAGCTGCCTCCTTTAGAGCCAGGAACGTATGTTGGCAGTGTAGACAGCTGTCTCCTTTAGAGCCAGGACCGTATGTTGGCTGTATAGACAGCTGTCTCCTCTAGAGCCAGGACCGTATGTTGACAGTGTAGACAGCTGTCTCCTTAAGAGCCAGGACCGTATGTTGACAGTGTAGGCAGCTGCCTCCTCTAGTGCAAGGACCGTATATTGACAGTGTAGGCAGCTGCCTCCTCTAGAGCCAGGACCGTATGTTGACGGTGTAGGCAGCTGTCTCCTCTAGAGCAAGGACCGTATGTTGACAGTGTAGGCAGCTGCATCCTCTAGAGCCAGGACCGTATGTTGACAGTGTATGCAGCTGCCTCCTTTAGAGCCAGGACCGTATGTTGGCTGTATAGACAGATGTCTCCTTTAGAGCCAGGACCGTATGTTGGCAGTGTAGGCAGCTGCCTCCTTTAGAGCCAGGACCGTAAGTTGGCTGTAATGACAGCTGTCTCCTCTAGAGCCAGGACTATATGTTGGCAGTATAGACAGATGTCTCCTCTAGAGCCAGGACCGTATGTTGACAGTGTAGGCAGCTGTCTCCTCTAGAGCCAGGACCGTATGTAAACAGTGTAGGCAACTGCCTCCTCTAGAGCCAGGACCGTATGTTGGCTGTATAGACAGATGTCTCCTTTAGAGCCAGGACTATATGTTGGCAGTATAGGCAGATGTCTCCTCTAGAGCCAGGACCGTATGTTGACAGTGTAGGCAGCTGTCTCCTCTAGAGCCAGGACCGTATGTAAACAGTGTAGGCAACTGCCTCCTCTAGAGCCAGGACCGTATGTTGGCAGTGTAGGCAGCTGTCTCCTCTAGAGCCAGGACCGTATGTTGGCTGTATAGACAGCTGCCTCCTCTAGAGCAAGGACTGTATGTTGGCTGTATAGACAGCTGTCTCCTCTAGAGCCAGGACCGTATGTTGACAGTGTAGGCAGCTGTCACCTCTAGAGCCAGGACCGTATGTTGGCAGTGTAGGCAGCTGCCTCCTCTAGAGCCAGGACCGTATGTTGGCAGTGTAGGCAGCTGCCTCCTCTAGAGCCAGGACCGTATGTTGGCAGTGTAGACAGCTGCCTTCCATAGAGTTAGGTCCGTCCGTTAGCAGTGTAGGCAGCTTCCTCTTCTAGAGCCAGGACCGTATGTTGGCAGTATAGACAGCTGCTTCCTCTAAAGCCAGAGCGGTATGTTGGTAGTGTACGCAGCTGCCTCCTCTATAGTCAGGACCGTACGTTGGCTGTATAGACAGCTCCCTCCTCTAGGGCCAGGACCGTATTTTGGCAGTATAGGCAGCTGCCTCCTTTAGAGCCAGAACCGTATGTTGGCAGTGTAGACAGCTACCTCCTCTAGAGCCAGGACCGTATGTTGGCAGTGTAGACAGCTGCCTTCCATAGAGTTAGGTCCGTCCGTTAGCAGTGTAGGCAGCTTCCTCTTCTAGAGCCAGGACCGTATGTTGGCAGTATAGACAGCTGCTTCCTCTAAAGCCAGAGCGGTATGTTGGCAGTGTACGCAGCTGCCTCCTCTATAGTCAGGACCGTACGTTGGCTGTATAGACAGCTCCCTCCTCTAGAGCCAGGACCGTATTTTGGCAGTAGAGGCAGCTGCCTCCTTTAGAGCCAGAACCGTATGTTGGCAGTGTAGACAGCTGCCTCCTTTAGAGCCAGAACCGTATGTTGGCTGTATAGACAGCTGTCTCATCTTGAGCCAGGACCATATGTTGGCAGTATAGTCAGCTGCCTCCTATAGAGCCAGAACCGTATGTTGGCAGTGTAGACAGCTGCCTTCACTAAAGTCGGGACCGTCCGTTTCTCAATGTAGGCAGCTGCCTTCTCTAGAGCCAGGGCTGTATGTTGCCAGGGTAGACAGCTGCCTCCGCTAGAGCAAGAGCCGTCCTTTGGCAATGTAGGCTGCCTCCGCTAGAGCAAGAACCGTCCTTTGGCAATGTAGGCTGCCTCCTCTAGAGCCTGGGCCGTCCTTTGGCAGTGTAGGCAACAGCCTCCTCTAGAGCCAGGGCTGTATGTTGCCAGGGTAGACAGCTGCCTCCGCTAGAGCAAAGGTCGTCCTTTTGCAGTGCAGGCAGCTGCATTCTCTAGATTGAAAAAAATATCTGATTTTAATTATTCAATGAACAAACTAAAATCAAAGAAAAAACAATATCTTCTCGTTTCATGAGAACAAATATGCATGTGCCAGAAAGTAAAGTGATTTTTGTATAAAGCAATCTCAGACATCCTGCATTATCTGTGCAATAAGTCAATATTAGACACCCTGCCTCATCTGTGAAATAAAGCAATCTGAGACACCCTGCCTCCACAGCTCTAATTATATGGTTATACGAACATTAGTAAGTAAAAGTAATAGAATAACACCAATAAAAGCAAGAGTCCATGTTCTCGTCTATTCGGGATAAAAGCAAGAGTCCATGTTCTCGTCTATTCGGGATAAAAGAACACATTGTTCATTGTTATGTATCAGTTAATACCATACACACTTCTGTTATGTATCAGTTAATACCATACACACTTCTGTTATGTATCAGTTAATACCAAACACACTTCTGTTATGTATCAGTTAATACCATACACACTTCTGTTCAGTTAATACCATACACACTTCTGTTCAGTTAATACCATACACACTTCTGTTCAGTTAATACCATACACACTTCTGTTCAGTTAATACCATACACACTTCTGTTATGTATCAGTTAATACCATACACACTTCTGTTATGTATCAGTTAATACCATACACACTTCTGTTCAGTTAATACCATACACACTTCTGTTCAGTTAATACCATACACACTTCTGTTCAGTTAATACCATACACACTTCTGTTATGTATCAGTTAATACCATACACACTTCTGTTATGTATCAGTTAATACCATACACACTTCTGTTATGTATCAGTTAATACCATACACACTTCTGTTCAGTTAATACCATACACACTTCTGTTCAGTTAATACCATACACACTTCTGTTCAGTTAATACCATACACACTTCTGTTCATTTAATACCATACACACTTCTGTTCAGTTAATACCATACACACTTCTGTTCAGTTAATACCATACACACTTCTGTTATGTATCAGTTAATACCATACACACTTATGTTATGTATCAGTTAATACCACACACACTTCTGTTATTATTTTTCGACGCAGATGAAATATAAATAGGTCAGATGAACCTTATTTATGAATATCTGATTATTTACATACATCTTTAACTTGCTATCATCCTGCGTTTTCACATAATATTACTGTTTTTAAGAGGCATCGCAAGTTGTTATTACTTGTTTTCAATCCATTTGTTATTTATACACCAAGGTTATTAAATTTGTTACGTCGGAAGAGCGTCTTGTCTAACATATGCAAAACAGTTGCATTCAAACACAAAAAAGTTATGCGATATTCGGCTAACGCCATCTGCACCTTGCGAATAGAAAAATCGAACAATTTGAAAAACATTTTCTAAATACCACGGCAGTAGACTGTATCACTGAATGAATAATGATAAATGTGTCCTCACCAAAACTTGGCTACTTGGCTACATTCCACCAACAGATGCATATATTGTCATCAAGATACAGAGAGCATACAGGTTACTATGCGCCAGACCGGTAAATTACCGATCTGATGACATTTCTTTGAGGTGGGTATAACATAACGTCGAACAATCTCTTCTCAGTAGTTTATATCACAGCAAACACCTTCATTACGCAAAGTATTTTTTAGATAAATCCCATCTACAGCGATCTGTAATCACAATAGCTGAAAAAGAAGATATATATTATTATCGAGGAAATAGTCACTTTGACGACAGATATTTTTTTGCAACTTCCCCTTTTTTTTACTCAAGAAACAGTTCCAGCTAAGAACCTAAATTATCAACGTCCTTAGTATCGGCATTTTTTAATTTTCAATGTGAGAAATCATTATTGATATGACGTCATCAAGAATCGGATTGGGGAGTTGTTTTGTTAAAAAAAAATATAGATCAATTTGTTGATAATTTCAAATGGTGCATTGCAGCATACATGGTTGAGAAATTAAACGAGTTAAAGTGAAAAAAAATTAAGTTTTATATTTGTTTGTTTGATCAGGGTTTAACGTCACTGTTAACATTTTTAGCTTTATTATGGCGTCCATGTTTTTTGGACGATGCCTGATAAAATTGCAAAGGTAAAAAATAAATAAGTTACTCATGAGTTATAAGTAGCATAATCTCCAAGACAAACATAAATTATTGCCTTACTTTCCGCGGCTGTTTGTTTTATAGCATTCAGATGTTATCTATCTTTTTACTACAAATGTCTTTTCATCCTATATTAACAATCATCTTGTGATATAAATTGTCTGAGACATTGACCTGTGACTAGAAAATTTAAATAGAATTGTAAATAACGACAGAAGACCTCAAAATGCAAGCTTTCTTCAAATTTATTGTGCATACCATTTAACTAGATTCAACTAAAGTTACACCATCCTTCAAACGTCACACACTTTCATTATGTATGAAGCTCTCATAAGTACACATGTACAAGACTGTCTGTTTTAGCTAAGCTTACATAAATACACATGTATGAGACAGCATGTTTCAGCTAAGCTTAAATAAGTAAGCGTGCATCAGACTGTCTGTTTCAGTTAAGCTTTCGTAAGTACACATGTATGAGATTTTCTGTTTCAGCTAAGCTTACATATGTACACATGTATAGGATTGTCTCCTTCAGCTAAGCTTTCATTATTACACATGAATAAGACTGTCTTTTTCAGCTAAGCGTACATAAGTACACATGTATGAGATTTTCTGTTTAAGCTAAGTTTACATAAGTAAGCATGTATAAGATTGTCTGTTCAGCTAAGAACATAAGTACACATGTATAAGAATGTCTGTTCCAGTTAAGTTTTTATACACATGTATAAGACTGTTTAGCTACAATAATGTAGCTCCTTTTTTTTGACGTCCATCAAAAAAAAAAGGAGCTACATTATTGTAGCTAAAGACTGTTGGTTTCAGCTAAACTTACATAAGTGATTAAGCATAGGATTGTCTGTTCAGCTAAGTTTACATAAGTACGCATGTACAAGACTGTTTCACTTAGGCTTACTTAAGTACACATGTATAAGACGGTCTGTTTCAGCTAAGCGTGCATAAGTACACAGGTAAAGAATTGTCTGCTTTAGCTAAGCTTAGATAAGTCCACATGTATAAGACTGTCTGTTTCAGCTAAGCTTACATAAATACACATTTATAGGAATGTCAGTTTCAACTAAGCTTCGATAAGTACCCATGTATAAGACTATCTTTTTCAACAAAGCTTAGAGAATGTATAAGACTGTCTGTTTCAGCTAAGCTTACATAAGTACACATATATACGAATGTCTGTTTCAAATAAGCTTAGATAAGTACACATGTATAAGACTGTCTGTTTCAGCTAAGCTTACATAAGTACACATGTATAAGACTCTCTTTCAGGTGAACGTACATAAGTACACATGTATCAGACTGTCTGCTTCATGTAAACGTACATAAGTACACATGTATAAGACTCTCTCTCAGGTTAACGTACATAAGTACACATGTATAAGACTGTCTGTTTCAGCTAAGCTTACATAAGTCCACACGTATAAGACTGTTTGTTTCAAATTAGCTTACATACATTTGTAAGTCCACATGTATAAGACTGTAAGACAACAATACATATAAGTATCATTAGATTATAGTCTGGCTGTTAATTACTGATATTATTCCCTTGCAAAACTCATTATATATGCAGCAAGCATGAGGTTGTCTAGTGGTACGACAAGTCTGCACGGGAAACCCCAGTGAAAGCTTGCAAACAGTCCAACTTTTTTCACCTTCAGGATGACTCTGCCAAGAGTTATCGATCTGGATGTTTCTATTTGTTTTCCAAAAAAATTGAAAAAACGTTTAATCTTCAGCTTGTTTACACTAAAAACGGAAAGCTATATGGTTGCCAGTAAGTTGCAAAACAAAAAAAAAACTCATTTTAACTGCTTATCAATTCTTATTAAAAAATTTTGGAATTTTTGGCTGTTTTCTACTGTCAGTGCAAATCTTTAAAAATAATTTTTTGGGGAGATTAACAATATTTTTTACCAAAAATAAATAAAGTGTATAATACAAAGTACTTACAACATATAACAATTCGAACAAATATCGTGGCAGCTTGCAAAAATGTATGGGACTTAAAATACTTGAAACAAGATTGCGGCACCATTTGTGAAAGCTTTGCTGTAAAGTTTACCAGAAATCTGTTTTTCTGTAATGGTACTATTATCAAAATGTGCAAGTACAGCGAATTTGTGTGATTTGAGTGTTAGGTCTTCCCTAATGATAGCGAATATGTGTGATTTGAGTGTTAGGTCTTCCCTAATGATAGAGAATATAAGTGATTTGAATGTTAGGTCTTCCCTAATGATAGCAAATATGTGTGATTTGAGTGTTAGGTCTTCCCTAATGGTAGAGAAAATGTGTGATTTGAGTATAAGGTCTTCCCTAATGATAGCGAATATGTTTGATTTGAGTGTTAGGTCTTCCCTTATGATAGCGAATATGTGTGATTTGAGTGTTAGGTCTTCCCTTATGATAGCGAATATGTGTGATTTGAGTGTTAGGTCTTCCCTTATGATAGCGAATATGTGTGATTTGAGTGTTAGGTTTCCCTTATGATAGCGAATATGTGTGATTTGAATGTTAGGTCTTCCCTTATGATAGCGAATATGTGTGATTTGAGTGTTAGGTCTTCCCTAATAATAGCGAATATGTATGATTTGAGTGTTAGGTCTTCCCTTATGATAGCGAATATGTGTGATTTGAATGTTAGGTCTTCCTTAATGATAGCAAATATGTGTGATTTGAGTGTTAGGTCTTCCCTTATGATAGCGAATATGTGTGATTTGAGTGTTAGGTTTCCCTTATGATAGCGAATATGTGTGATTTGAATGTTAGGTCTTCCCTTATGATAGCGAATATGTGTGATTTGAGTGTTAGGTCTTCCCTAATAATAGCGAATATGTATGATTTGAGTGTTAGGTCTTCCCTTATGATAGCGAATATGTGTGATTTGAATGTTAGGTCTTCCTTAATGATATAGAATATGTGTGATTTGAATGTTAGGTCTTCCCTAATGATAGCAAATATGTGTGATTTGGGTAGAGAAAATGTGTGATTTGAGTGTTAGGTCTTCCCTTATGATAGCGAATATGTGTGATTTGAGTGTTAGGTCTTCCCTAATGGTAGCGAATATGTTTGATTTGAGTGTTAGGTCTTCCCTAATGGTAGCGAATATGTGTGATTTGAGTGTTAGGTCTTCCCTTATGATTGCGAATATGTGTGATTTGAGTGTTAGGTCTTCCCTTATGATAGCGAATATGTGTGATTTGAGTGTTAGGTCTTCCCTAATAATAGCGAATATGTATGATTTGAGTGTTAGGTCTTCCCTTATGATAGCGAATATGTGTGATTTGAATGTTAGGTCTTCGCTAATGATAAACAATATGTTTGATATGAGTGTTAGTTCTTCCCTATTGATAGCGAATATGTGTGATTTGAATGATAGGTCTTCCTTAATGATATAGAATATGTGTGATTTGAATGTTAGGTCTTCCTTAATGATATAGAATATGTGTGATTTGAATGTTAGGTCTTCCTTAATGATATAGAATATGTGTGATTTGAATGTTAGGTCTTCCCTAATGATAGAGAATATATGTGATTTAAATGTTAGGTCTTCCCTAATGATAGCGAATTTGTGTGATTTGAGGGTTAGGTCTTCCCTAATGATAGCGAATATGTGTGATTTTAGTGTTAGGTCTTCCCTTATGATAGAGAATAAGTGTGATTTGAGTGTTAGGTCTTCCCTAATGATAGCGAATATGTGTGATTTGAATGTTAGGTCTTCCCTTATGATAGCGATTATGTGTGATTTGAATGTTAGGTCTTCCCTATTGATAGAGAATATGTGTGATTTGAGTGCTAGGTCTTCCCTAATGATAGCGAAAATGTAAGGTCTTCCCTTATGATAGCGAATATGTGTGATTTGAATGTTAGATCTTCCCTAATGATAGCGAATATGTGTGATTTGAGTGTTAGGTCTTCCCTTATGATAGCGAATATGTGTGATTTGAATGTTAGGTCTTCCCTTATGATAGCGAATATGTGTGATTTGAGTGTTAGGTCTTCCCTAATAATAGCGAATATGTATGATTTGAGTGTTAGGTCTTCCCTTATGATAGCGAATGTGTGATTTGAATGTTAGGTCTTCCCTAATGATAAAGAATATGTTTGATATGAGTGTTAGTTCTTCCCTATTGATAGCGAATATGTGTGATTTGAATGTTAGGTCTTCCCTTATGATAGCGAATATGTGTGATTTGAATGTTAGGTCTTCCCTTATGATAGCGAATATGTGTGATTTGAGTGTTAGGTCTTCCCTAATAATAGCGAATATGTATGATTTGAGTGTTAGGTCTTCCCTTATGATAGCGAATGTGTGATTTGAATGTTAGGTCTTCCCTAATGATAAAGAATATGTTTGATATGAGTGTTAGTTCTTCCCTATTGATAGCGAATATGTGTGATTTGAATGTTAGGTCTTCCCTAATGATATGGAATATGTGTGATTTGAGTGTTAGGTCTTCCCTAATGATAGCGAATATATATGATGTGAGTGTTAGGTCTTCCCTTATGATAGCGAATGTGTGATTTGAATGTTAGGTCTTCCCTAATGATAAAGAATATGTTTGATTTGAGTGTTAGGTCTTCCCTAATGAAAGCGAATATGTGTGATTTGAGTGTTAGATCTTCCCTAATGATAGAGAATATAAGTGATTTGAGTGTTAGGTCTTCCCTAATGATAGCGAATATGTGTGATTTGAGTGTTAGGTCTTCCCTAATGATAGAGAATATGTGTGATTTGAATGTTAGGTCTTCTCTTATGATAGCGAATATGTGTGATTCGAGTGTTAGTTCTTCATTAATGATAGAGAATATGCGTGATTTGAGTGTTAGGTCTTCCCTAATGATAGAGAATATGTGTGATTTGAATGTTAGGTCTTCCCTTATTATAGCGAATTTGTGTGATTGGAGTGCTTGGTCTTCCCTAAGGATAGCGAATATGTTTGATTTGAGTGTTAGGTCTTCCCTAATGATAGCGAATATGTGTGATTTGAGTGTTTGGTCTTCCCTAATGATAGAGAATATAAGTGATTTGAATGTTAGGTCTTCCCTAATGATAGCGAATATGTGTGATTTGAGTGTTAGGTCTTCCCTAATGATAGAGAATATGTGTGATTTGAATGTTAGGTCTTCCCTTATGATAGCGAATATGTGTGATTCGAGTGTTAGGTCTTCATTAATGATAGAGAATATGTGTGATTTGAGTGTTATGTCTTCCCTAATGATAGAGAATATGTGTGATTTGACTGTTAGGTCTTCCCTTATGATAGCAAATATGTGTGATTCGAGTGTTAGGTCTTCATTAATGATAGAGAATATGTTTGATTTGAGTGTTAGGTCTTCCCTTATGATAGCGAATATGTGTGATTCGAGTGTTAGGTCTTCATTAATGATAGAGAATATGTGTGATTTGAGTGTTAGGTCTTCCCTAATGATAGAGAATATGTGTGATTTGAATGTTGGGTCTTCCCTTATGATAGCGAATATGTGTGATTTGAGTGTTAGGTCTTCCCTAATGATAGCAAATATGTGTGATTTGAGTGTTAGGTCTTCCCTAATGATAGGGAATATGTTTGATTTGAGTGTTAGGTCTTCCCTTATGATAGCGAATATGTGTGATTTGAGTGTTAGGTCTTCCCTTATGATAGCGAATATGTGTGATTTGAATGTTAGGTCTTCCCTTATGATAGCGAATATGTGGGATTTGAGTGTTAGGTCTTCCCTAATAATAGCGAATATTTATGATTTGAGTGTTAGGTCTTCCCTTATGATAGCGAATATGTGTGATTTGAATGTTAGGTCTTCCTTAATGACATAGAATATATGTGATTTGAATGTTAGGTCTTCCCTAATGATAGAGAATATGTGTGATTTAAATGTTAGGTCTTCCCTAATGATAGCGAATATGTGTGATTTGAGTGTTAGGTCTTCCCTATTGATAGAGAGTATGTGTGATTTGAGTGTTAGGTCTTCCCTAATGATAGCGAATATGTGTGATTTGAGTGTTAAGTCTTCCCTTATGATAGCGAATATGTGTTATTTGAATGTTAGGTCTTCCCTTATGATAGCGAATATGTGTGATTTGAGTGTTAGGTCTTCCCTAATGATAGAGAATAAGTGGGATCTGAGCGTTAGGTCTTCCCTAATGATAGAGAATATGTGTTATTTGAATGTTAGGTCTTCCCTTATGATAGCGAATATGTGTGATTTGAATGTTAGGTCTTCCCTAATGATAGAGAATATGTGTGATTTGAGTGCTAGGTCTGCCCTAATGACAGCGAAAATGTTAGGTCTTCCCTAATGATAGCGAATATGTGTGATTTGAATGTTAGGTCTTCCCTTTTGATAGCGAATATGTGTGATTTGAGTGTTAGGTCTTCCCTTATGATAGCGACTATGTGTGATTTGAATGTTAGGTCTTCCCTAATAATAGCGAATATGTATGATTTGAGTGTTAGGTCTTCCCTTATGATAGCGAATATGTGGGATTTGAATGTTAGGTCTTCCCTAATGATATAGAATATGTGTGATTTGAATGTTAGATCTTCCCTAATGATAGCGAATATGTGTGATTTGAATGTTAGGTCTTCCCTAATGATAGCGAATATGTGTGATTTGACTGTTATGTCTTCCCTAATGATAGCGAATATGTGTGATTTGAATGTTAGGTCTTCCCTAATGATAGCGAATTTGTGTGATTTGAGTGCTTGGTCTTCCCTAATGATAGCGAATATGTGTGATTTGAGTGCTCGGTCTTCCCTCATGATAGCGAATATGTGTGATTTGAATGTTACGTCCCCCCCTAGTGATAGAGAAAATGTGTGATTTGAATGTAAGGTCTTCCCTAATGATAGCAAATATGTATGATTTGAATGTTAGGTCCCCCCTAATGATTGAGAATATGTGTGATTTGAATGTTAGGTCTTCCCTAATGATAGCGAATATGTATGATTTGAATGTTAGGTCCCCCTATAGGTAGAAAATATGTGTGATTTGAATTTTAGGTCCCCATAATGATAGAGAATATGTGTGATTTGAATGTTAGGTCCCCCCTAATGATAGAGAATATGTTTGATTTGAGTGCTAGGTCTTTACTAATGATAGAGAATATGTGTGATTTGAATGTTAGGTCTTCCCTAATGATATAGAATATGTGTGATTTGAATGTTAGGTCTTCCCTAATGATAGAGAATATGTGTGATTTAAAAGTTAGGTCTTCCCTAATGATAGCTAATATGTTTGATTTGAATGTTAGATCTTCCCTAATGATAGCGAATATGTGTGATTTGAATGTTAGGTCTTCCCTAATGATAGCGAATATGTGTGATTTGACTGTTATGTCTTCCCTAATGATAGCGAATATGTGTGATTTGAATGTTAGGTCTTCCCTAATGATAGCGAATTTGTGTGATTTAAGTGCTTGGTCTTCCCTAATGATAGCGAATATGTTTGATTTGAGTGTTAGGTCTTCCCTAATGATAGCGAATATTTGTGATTTGAGTGTTAGGTCTTCCCTAATGATAGAGAATATGTGTGATTTGAATGTTAGGTCTCCCCTAATAATAGAGAATATGTGTGATTTGACTGTTAGGTCTTCCCTAATGATAGCGAATATGTGTGATTTGAATTTTAGGTTTCCCTAATGATAGCGAATATGTGTGATTTGAGTGTTAGGTCTTCCCTAATGATAGAGAATATGTGTGATTTGACTGTTAGGTCTTCCCTAATGATAGAGAATATGTGTGATTTTAGTTCTAGGTCTTCCCTAATGATAGAGAATATGTGTGATTTGACTGTTAGGTCTTCCCTAATGATAGGGAATATGTGTGATTTGAATGTTAGGTCTTCCCTAATGACAGCGAATATGTGTGATTTGACTGTTAGGTCTTCCCTAATGATAGAGAATATGTGTGATTTTAGTTCTAGGTCTTCCCTAATGATAGGGAATATGTGTGATTTGACTGTTAGGTCTTCCCTAATGATAGGGAATATGTGTGATTTGAATGTTAGGTCTTCCTTAATGATAGCGAATATGTATGATTTGAATGTTTGGTCTTCCCTAATGATAGGGAATATGTGTGATTTGAATGTTAGGTCTTCCCTAATGATAGTGAATATGTTGGATTTGAATGTTAGGTCTTCCCTAATGATAGTGAATATGTTGGATTTGAATGTTAGGTCTTCCCTAACGATGAAAATCTATATTTACGATAGGAATGTATTGTCATTTGTTGCAGGTGTATTTAGTCATTTTATAATATTTAGTATAATTCGTTGCTGTTTAAGTCGGTAATCATAATTTATATGTGAATGATTGTTTTTTTTGGGGGGGGGGGTAGTAGGAAATGATTGTTTTGGGGGGGGGGGCAAGACACTCAAACAATTAACATTACAGGGCAAAGAATTAACAGGACAGAGTGATTGGCATTTCTCTGATATAAACGACAAGATACCAAATAACATTAACAGGACGCAGTTATGTGACAGGACACTAAAACAAATTTTAAACATTTAACATTACAAGGACACAGTAAAATTATTTTTTTATAATAAACACCAACAGCGACACTATTACGCAAAAAACTCTGCGAACAATTAACATACACACGACACAGTTATGGGACAAGACACAAAAAAAAACATTCATAAACAGGACACAGTGATGGTTGTTTCACGACAAGACAGTAAATAATTAACATTAATAGGAAACAGTGATACGTCAAGACACTGCAAACAAGATGCAGTGATGGGACAAGACACCCCAAATTAACCATGAACATTAACAAGACACATCGACGTGACAAGACCTCTACAAACAAACAAAATTAACAGGACACAGTTATGGGACAAGATACTACAAGTCATTGCCATAAACAGGACACCGTGGTAGGACAAGACCCTGCATGGCGTCCAGTTTGTATTGGGGGAGAAAGGCGGAGTACCCGGAGACAACACCGACCATCGGTAGAAAAACAGGCAATCCTTGTCAATCAATATTGGAGTCGTGTACACCCTGCCCGCAGTGAGAGTCGAAACCGCAACCTCAGTGTTGACAGATCACGTGATCAATAGTAAACACACTACCTTAACCACTCGGCCACCGATGCCCCTTTACTTGTACGAAAAGATACAACAAACAATTAACATTTAAATGACATTGGGATAGTTTTTTCCCTGATATACTAGTATACATTATATCGCGTTACTTTTCGTGTTCTCTCACTATAAAATCTAAATTAAAAAAAAAAATAAAAACTTAAGCTTAGAACAATTTAATATGAAACAGATGGTAAAACATTTGGGATTTTACTTATTGAGAATAAAGAATATATATTTATAAATGAAAAGTCAGACACGGATCACTTTTTTCTGTCTTTGATGAAACTATTTTGTTTCAATGTTTCTTAATAAAAACAATCGATATAGAATGAACAGCATACAGTAATCCTTATAGACGTGATGAGGAATCTTTATGAACCAACGTTAACACATTCACAGTGTGAGGCGACCTCTACTGCAGCGAAGGTAACCGGTGGATAGTGTGGCAACGTGTCGTCCCAAATCAGCAGCCACTGATGCCGGTACATCTGTATACATGTGCCCTTCCCGCATGTGGAATTCTCACTAAACAAAAACAGCATATGATATTGAATGAACATTTCGAGTAATTTTTGTTGTTGAATAAAGTTTGCAGTAGACAGTTTAATTTTATTTTTAAACAAGACTATTGTTATCTTCCTTAATTTGATATATATATATATATATTAATGAAATGCTCACAATCTCTTTTCTAAATACAAGTAAGACTGACTAAATCATATAAAATACGACTTTTTATAGATGGTACAATCCAATCTTCCCTGAGGCTTTAACATTACAACCTACTATCATTTATAACACATGTGATGCATATAAGAAAAATATAACGTGTACAAAAATAATGTTGGAAGCGTAAAAATTGTCAACTATTGTAGGCAAATTATAAACTCATGAAATAGATACAGTTTTTTCTTAGTAATTTTATATGGAGATATGCCATATGATAATTAAATATTCCACTTCTGCGTAAAAGGAATAATTTGTGTGCGCATATCAATGAATTAAAGAAGATGCATCACGTCAAGGTAAAATAAACTTCATATGCATGTAATTTCTTAGAAGTAAGTTTTTACTTTGGAAATATAACACAATTCACCTTTATTGTTTCTTAGTTAATTTGGATTGTATTAATCAATGATATACTTTGATGACAAGATTCCGATGATGCACCTGGATATAATATTGAGGATCTTTTTCAGAAAAGATTAATTTGGGAACAATTTCCGTAAAGGTTTATTTTTAACTGCAGATGAAACCCTTATTTGTTAATTTGGAGCAGCTGAACTGCAATCGATGAAAATATCTTATTCTGAGCTGCAGATTTAGCATATATTACTATATGAAGTGCAGATAAAAACCATACTTCCACTTGAACTGCAGCGGAAACACTTAGTTTTAAAACTACAGTTAAGAACAATAATTCTTAATTTATATTTAACGATGAAGCTCATATTTTTTATATTCAGGCTGCAGATGAAACCATTTTTTTCTAAATTTGAACTCCCGATGAAATCGATATCCATTTGAACTGTACATGAAATGCGCATTTTTATTTAAACTGTAGATGAATTCAGTTTTAAAGAAATAATCCAATCTTTATATTTGAATATTTTAAAAGAACAGAAACTGAAACCCATATTTTATTTAAGGTGGTTCAGGACACTTACACTAAAAATAATTTGTCATTGAATTTTAAACTTGCCATATAGCTATTTTTTTATTCTAGTAATCTTAATTCAAAATCCAAAATAGTGGTTTCAGAGCTTATTTTCTAGGTGTTGAGAACTGACTTGAAATTTCGTAATAGAAAATTAAAAAAAAACACTAAAATAAGGGATAAAAACATTGAAATTTTAGGAACTTTTTATAATGTCAAGCATACATTTGAGTGAAAACAAAAAGAAAAATAGGGGTCTTCCAGTTAAATTTTTGTATATTGGGAAATTACTGGTTCTGGTTAAAAATTTCATTTTCTTTTTTTTTGCATGTACCGAATTCGTTGATGCTAAAACTTAATATTTCAACCATTAATAATTTGAACTAACACTATAGGTATAAGATTATTATTATTATTATTATTATTAATTTTATGGAAATTAAGAGTTTTAATGAAAGAAATAATTTTTTTTTAACATAAATGAGATACCTATTTGAGATTTTTCACAAAAATGGCAGATCTGTCATGCAACCTCTTAACTGTAATTAAACCAAATATATTTTTATTTGCAGCTAAATCCCATATTTGAAACTTTGATTAAAACATAGTTTTATAAGAACTGCAGATGAAAACAGTTTTTCTGAACTGTGCACGAAGCCATTACTCCAAATAAAGACAATATATTTTGATTTTGAGCTGTAGCCGAAAACAAATATTAATAGTTTTAAGCTACAGATTAAGCTTTTGGGTACCTGAAGATTCTTACTTTATTTACTATCCATTTGTTGCAGTTGTCAATAAAGCAATTAGCAAACAAAAAAACAGGAGTAGTGGACATTTTTGCATTATATTATACAGCACAGATACACCACAACATTTTATCTAACTATTTAAAATATATACTAACATTGAAATAATGATAATTTTGTGTCCAATGTACAAAAATAAAAATAATTTATACAACAGCACTGTCTTAATATACAATTAATCCGACATAAATATTTATAAATCTTTTTTTCTGAGAGCTTGTTCGATAAGTCTTGTTTTCGTTACAAATGTGAATGATCAGAATAAAAATATGGATTAAAAACTTACGGACATTTGCCAGTAGGAACAAACTGAAAAGCATTATCAAAGTGGACAACCTTCAAATTCCTGTTGTTCGAAACGGTTGTGTTGATAATTTCATAGGTAAATTCCCTGTTGAAAAAAATTATACGTATATACATATCCATATGTAATAATTGTATTCAACATTTTATGGTAAAAAGTAAAAGTATCAATAAATTGGCATTCACTCGTATAATGTAACTAGTGAAAGCAATTAGTTACCCGATGCCATATTTAAAATCAAAATATGTCAACATAATTATTGTTTTTGTTTTAATTTTCGTTTTTTTTAAACTGATTTAATGTAATTCTTATATTTTGTAATAAAACATACAGAAACTATGTTAAATTCCCAAATTTATTCTGCAGACAGAAACTTACGTTTGGCAACAGGAGTTGGGTACAACTGTACCCAAATGTGGCGTGTTTCCTACGTAACTGGTTTCACCCTGGCGTCTTGTTCCTTCTGGTTTCATAACCGATAGTTTTTTGAGATCATTTGAATTGAGCAAAAGTCCAGGAAACATACTTTTAATAACTTCACTAACTGTGTTTCCAGTTGTAGGGCTTTCGGAACGTTCTTGTGCACTGCAATTGCAATTAGGTCTTTTCCACCATCTTTGGTGAGAAGAATGAGAGATTCCGTAGACGCAACTTAATACCAGTATAAAAAGCTTCTGGTAAAAATACGCCATAACAGCAGGTATTGTTCTGGAAGAAAACAAAAGAAATTTTAAATTTTGAAAGCCTTTTTATACACCAAAATATAACAAATGTAAATTATGTAAATTTTTAAATGAAAAGGTGATAAAATACAAATATTAATTAAAACAGTAGTGAGAAAGGTAAGGTCAAAGCATTATTGTGGTCGACAAGGGACATTCTTAATTTTGGTCAGCATTAGTCTGTACAACAGGCGGACGAGGAAATTCAACTTCTGTCAGCCCTCCAGCTAGAGTTTACAAAATAAACCATTGTATTTAATACAAAAGGCACAAAAATAGAAATCAAATGTGATTATGTAAACAGGATTTATCCAAACTTATCCATTTGTTTCCACGGCAGTTTGATCGATTACATGTAGCTAATCACCCACTACCTTTCTTAACAAATTGCAACGTCAGGCAAATATGTAAAATATTAAGTTTGGTCGGTTTCCGCGCCATTTTCCTAATTATTCATTTTGCATGTAGAAAATGTAATAAATACTGTACAACGTACACGAGGAGTAACACAGAAAACCACCGACAAAAATGTCCCTTTGACATCAAAATATTGATTCATGTGCATTTTCACGTAATTTCGATATAAAATGAACCGCAAAGAAGGACGCACACCATTACAAATTCACAGACTTTAAAAAATACTATGAAAATTTAATAATTCCATTTGACCAAAATTTAAATGAACGAATTGCGGTCTTTAAATAATGATGTTTTCTCAAATGTCTAAATCAAACAATAACAGACGACAATGGAAGTTAAACGATCACGAAATGTTCTAGCACTCATTGGTCGCTGGTATGTTTGCCGTCTATTTTCAGTAGCCGTCGTGAACAGATTCATCAGATGGTAAAGAACAATCCTCTGTTTTTAGCGAGTAACTTGTGGTCTTCCACTCCGTGTCCGGTCATTTGTGCTGGTTGTAATATATACACAGAGGTTCAATGCTCCGGGTGGAAAAGTTAAAGGTGTTGGCTACAACTCTAGCGGATTGCCCCGCATTCAGTCTACCAAAGGCTTGTATTGGACTCAACCATGGCAAATCTTCCGTGTCTATTACTGACAATGACTACGCCTTTTATACCTATATCAAAGCATTTAATTTGTCAAATTTGTTTTACCGTCAAATACGTTCCAGGAGAGGTACAGACGTTTTTGAAAATAATACACAGTTTAATTAAATGTTACCTTGGATTCTAATAAAAACTTCGATATTTTAAGAAATGTTCTACATTGCGACGTTTGCTATGCGGTTCAGTATACGAGAATCATATATGAGGAGGGAACCCTTTAAAGTGTTAAACTCAGCCAAATTGTTTAATGTGACTGTGTGTGTGGGGACTCGGTGGCCGAGTGGTCAAGGTAGTACGTCTACTATTGATCACGTGGTCTGTCAACACTGAGATTGCGGGTTCGATTCTCACTGCAGGCAGGGTGTACTCGACTCTAATCTTAATTGACAAGGATTGCCAGTTTTCCTACCGCAGGTCGGGGGTTTTCTCCGGGTACTCCGGCTTCCTCCCCCAATAAAAACTGGACGCCATGATATAGCTGAGAAATTGCTGAATGTGGCGTTAAACCATCAAACAAAAAAACAAAAAACAATAATGTGACTGTGCCAGTATTTTATTGAAAAGATGTTTATTTCCTTTTTTCTTTCTGTTTCTGTTTATGTTTATACAAACACAACTTGATTATTTGCATTTGTTTTGTTATACAAGCCTTTCATAGTGTCTAAATAGGCGTAGCAAGCGGTACGACCGATACGGTTCCAACCTTGTTTTGTTGTACAAGCCTTTCATAGTGTCTAAATAGGCGTAGCAAGCGCTACGACCGATACGGTTCCAACCTTTTTTTGTTGTACAAGCCTTTCATAGTGTCTACATAGGCGTAGCAAGCGGTACGGCAGATACGGTTCCAACCTTGTTTTGTTGTACAAGCCTTTCATAGTGTCTACATAGGCGTAGCAAGCGGTGCGACCGATACGGTTCCAACCTTGTTTTGTTGTACAAGCCTTTCATAGTGTCTACATAGGCGTAGCAAGCGGTACGACCGATACGGTTCCAACCTTGTTTTGTTGTACAAGCCTTTCGTGTCTACATAGGCGTAGCAAGCGGTACGGCAGATACGGTTCCAACCTTGTTTTGTTATACAAGCCTTTCATAGTGTCTACATAGGCGTAGCAAGCGGTATGGCCGATACGGTTCCAACCTTGTTTTGTTATACAAGCCTTTCATAGTGTCTACATAGGCGTAGCAAGCGGTACGGCCGATACGGTTCCAACCATACCACTTTAAATTGCTGGTAAAGAAAACCGTACCAGTTTGTTTTAATTGCAATAAAAATAATAGAATTTCATTTCATATACTCTTTAAATTGTGACATATATCTAATTGTTTAAAAAATAACCTTCAATATAAAAAAGCAACCATTACCATCTCGAGTACAATTTAGTAAGTGAGAAATAATAGGACATGGATAATAGGACAACCCGTTTACCGTCAATATTTAAACATTGACGGTAAACGGGTTGTCGACCCTTAACCGACCGCACTGTGTTCTATGCCAATTTGTTTGTCACATGAAAAACGTGTCAGTTGAGTTTTTTTTCTAAACTACGACAACAATATATACGAATAATTGAGTTTAGTTAGATAAAACAGAGATCAGAACACAAACTCATCCGAAACGTTTTCGTGAAATTGGCTCCATCTTATTTTCATGGCTCTACTGTTGTAGTTAGATTCTTTTCATATTTTACCAATTTGGTCCCTAGTATGAAGCGCCATGACTGTCTTACGTTGTGGTATTCAATGTCGTGCAAGGTGTTGGTTTATTGGAAATTTTTACGCCACATCAGTAATTTTTAGCTATTTTGTGGTCGAGTGGTCTAATTAGGATGTACTTGATGTTTCTGGCGTGACAAATAAAAATACTTACCGCGCATGGCGGAGCTTTTGTTTCTTATAGGCCAAAGAGGTGCATAATTATTTTCAATTCAATCAACGTTTTGAATTTCTATGGTTTTTTTTCATTTTGGTAGTGCGAATTTCTATAGTAAATTGTGACCTTTGTAATCTAGGAGAAGTCGATTTTTGTCTGTTCGAAACCTATTAAACAATGTCTTTTGCGGTTGACATTCCAATTAATAATTAACTACTATAGTATTCATTTAGATATATATATAGTAAAACTGCCGATATGATAGATTTTGCTGAATCAGTCCAATACGGAATTAACAAGTCCAATACCTGATTTGACCAGTATGTTGTAAACTATTTAATTAAAAAAATATATCATAACGTGATAATTTCTGCATTGACCAAAATTATTGGTCATTGGCCAGCTGTATTGGCCTTCGGCTGCTCCTTAGGGAAATACAGCAAGCATTGGACCAATAACAAGGCCAATACAGAAATCATTTACGTAATTATAACATAGTCTGTACTAATGATCTTGAATTTTTATAGACGGGACCGGATCTTATGCATTTGATGTAAAGATATAAATCAGTTTATTTGTTTAGTACATATACGTTTATCATTGGATCTCATCGTGGAATATATTTCAATCACCTGTACATGACATTCAAAAAAAAACAAAAAAAAGGATGAAGAGAGGTTAGACACATTCCACCGCAAATGCCTACGTAGGATTTTGAAAATACGTTGGCCTGAGAAGGTCTCAAACACCGACCTGTACACCCGCACCAGGACCACAACACTGTCCCATACAATTAAAGTGCGAAGATGGCGATATATATGTTACATTCTGCGTAGAGAAACAAATAGTAACATCAGGATAGCACTTACCTGGACAACTGCAGGTAAAAGAAAAGCTGGAAGACCAAAGAATACCTGGAGAAGAACTGTTAAAAAAGAGAGAAATGAAAATGGATGTAATACATGGCAACGAGCAGAAACAGCAGCAAGTGACAGACAGGGGTGGCGTAAAATGCTCAACGGCCTCACGAGTACTTGAAGACCCAGAGAGGATATGTATGTATGTATGTACATGATATTCGAAAAAATGTGTCACACATTTGGTCCAGTGACTAGTCACTTCTTCTGATATAAAAACGTGACAGGAGAAGTCTTGTATACCGGCGCAGAAATAAGTGGATAGTTTCGGTACAGGTGTGTCCTGATGTGGGTGGCGATCCCTAATGACTATAAAACAGAATTGGTACATGTCCAAGGCAATTTAACGGCTCAAACATACAGAGACGACATTTGTTAACTTATGCGCGTAATTGACCGAAATTAGGAGTTGTTCCAAGGACAATGCCAGACCTAATACAGCGCACTTGGGACTATCATGAGCAGAAAAACATTAATGTGGTACCATGGCCTTCCAAATCACCGGATTTGAATCCGATTGAACTCTTGTGGGAACAACTGGATAAACGTGTGCGCCAGCGCCAACCTCAGCATAAGATCGTAGATTGGCTCCGTTGGATGCTGTAACAGGAATAACGGACAATTCCACGTAGTAATGAAAGAACATCCTCTATGTCAAGGAGAGCAGCTTGGCATCTAGAGGTGGTCATACACGGTACTTACTTGACCGGAGTTGTTCTTAACGTTGATTAACTGACTTTTATTTGCTAATCTCTAAGATATGGACTGCAATTTTTTCTCAATAACCATTTTAGTGAATATCTTGATTTGTTATTGTAAAATCTTTATCCAAAAACATCTACTAACATCATGTCTTTCTTTTTTGCAGAGTATATTATACAAATATCGCTGTTTTTTGCTAGAAACGTGGATCATAAATTAAAGTAAGTATACATAATATATTTATCACGCTAGTGAATTGTTCAAATATCCTGTTTGAAGAGCAGAACGGAACGACTTGGTGTTATGTATGCTATTAACCACCAAACTCTACACACTTTTATATAATAAACCACGTGACACAACAACTTATGTAATATATCATCACAACCTATATGATAAACAACGTGACATTAAAAGATATATAATAAACAACTTGATCCTTTAACCTACATAATAAACCACAAACCACGTGAAACTACAATTTATATATAATTAACCACGAACCGCGTGGCACTTTAACTAATATTATAAACCACAAGTTTACGATACAACCAAAAAATAAACCACAAGCAAATTTCACTACAGCCTAAATTATAAACAACATAACACATGACTCTATAGCCGACATAATAAACCACAAACCACGTGACACTATAGCCGACATAATAAACCACAAACCACGTGACACTTTAGCCGACATAATAAACCACAAACCACGTGAAACTATAGCCGACATAATAAACCACAAACCATGTGACACTATAGCCGACATTGTAAACCACAAACCTCGAGACACTTCATCCTAGATTCTTAACCACAAACCACAAGATACTACAACCTACATAATAAAGCACAAATCTCAAGAGATTACAGGCTGCATAATTAACCACAAACAACAAACCATGTGAGACTACAACCTATATAATAAACCACAAACCTTAAGAGTTTACAGCCTACATAATAAACCACAAACCTCAAGACACTACAACCTACATAATAAACCACAAACCTTAAGAGTTTACAGCCTACATAATAAACCACAAACCTCAAGACACTACAACCTACATAATAAACCACAAACCTCAAGACACTACAACCTACATAATAAACCACAAACCTCAAGACACTACAACCTACATAATAAACCACAAACCTCAAGACACTACAACCTACATAATAAACCACAAACCTCAAGACACTACAACCTACATAATAAACCACAAACCTCAAGACACTACAACCTACATAATAAACCACAAACCTCAAGACACTACAACCTACATAATAAACCACAAACCTCAAGACACTACAACCTACATAATAAACTACAAACCTCAAGACACTACAACCTACATAATAAACCACAAACCTCAAGACACTACAACCTACATAATAAACCACAAACCTGAAGAAACTACAACCTACATAATAAACTACAAACCTCAACATACTACAACCTACATAATAAACCACAAACCTCAAGATACTACAACCTACTTAATAAACCACAAACCTCAAGACACTACAACCTACATAATAAACCACAAACCTCAAGATACTACAACCTACTTAATAAACCACAAACCTCAAGACACTACAACCTACATAATAAACCACAAACCTCAAGATACTACAACCTACATAATAAACCACAAACCTCAAGATACTACAATCTACATAATAAACCACAAACCTCAAGACACTACAACCTACATAATAAACCACAAACCTCAACATACTACAACCTACATAATAAACCACGAACCTCAAGACACTACAACCTACATAATAAACCACAAACCTGAAGATACTACAACCTACATAATAAACTACAAACCTCAAGACACTACAACCTACATAATAATCTACAAACCTCAAGACACTACAACCTACATAATAAACCACAAACCTCAAGATACAACAACCTACATAATAAACTACAAACCTCAAGACACTACAACCTACAAAATAAACCACAAACCTCAACATACTACAACCTACATAATAAACCACAAACCTCAAGACACTACAACCTACATAATAAACCACAAACCTCAAGATACTACAACCTACATAATAAACTACAAACCTCAAGACACTACAACCTACATAATAAACCACAAACCTCAACATACTACAACCTACATAATAAACTACAAACCTCAAGACACTACAACTTACATAATAAACCACAAACCTCAACATACTACAACCTACATAATAAACCACAAACCTCAAGACACTACAACCTACATAATAAACCACAAACCTGAAGATACTACAACCTACATAATAAACTACAAACCTCAAGACACTACAACCTACATAATAAACCACAAACCTCAAGACACTACAACCTACATAATAAACCACAAACCTCAAGACACTACAACCTACATAATAAACCACAAACCTCAACATACTACAACCTACATAATAAACCACAAACCTGAAGATACTACAACCTACATAATAAACTACAAACCTCAAGACACTACAACCTACATAATAAACCACAAACCTCAAGACACTACAACCTACTTAATAAACTACAAACCTCAAGACACTACAACCTACATAATAAACCACAAACCTCAACATACTACAACCTACATAATAAACCACAAACCTGAAGATACTACAACCTACATAATAAACCACAAACCTCAAGACACTACAACCTACATAATAAACCACAAACCTCAACATACTACAACCTACATAATAAACTACAAACCTGAACATTCTACAACCTACATAATAAACCACAAACCTCAAGATACTACAACCTACTTAATAAACTACAAACCTCAAGACACTACAACCTACATAATAAACCACAAACCTCAAGATACTACAACCTACATAATAAACCACAAACCTGAAGATACTACAACCTACATAATAAACCACAAACCTCAAGACACTACAACCTACATAATAAACCGCAAACCTCAAGATACTAAAACCTACATAATAAACTACAAACCTCAAGACACTACAACCTACATAATAAACTACAAACCTCAAGAAACTACAACCTACATAATAAACCACAAACCTCAACATACTACAACCTACATAATAAACTACAAACCTCAACATTCTACAACCTACATAATAAACCGCAAACCTCAAGATACTACAACCTACATAATAAACTACAAACCTCAAGACACTACAACCTACATAATAAACCACAAACCTCAAGATACTACAACCTACATAATAAACTACAAACCTCAACATTCTACAACCTACATAATAAACCGCAAACCTCAAGATACTACAACCTACATAATAAACTACAAACCTCAAGACACTACAACCTACATAATAAACCGCAAACCTCAAGATACTAAAACCTACATAATAAACTAAAAACCTCAAGACACTACAACCTACATAATAAACTACAAACCTCAAGAAACTACAACCTACATAATAAACCACAAACCTCAACATACTACAACCTACATAATAAACTACAAACCTCAACATTCTACAACCTACATAATAAACCGCAAACCTCAAGACACTACAACCTACATAATAAACCACAAACCTCAAGATACTACAACCTACATAATAAACTACAAACGTCAAGATACTACAACCTACATAATAAACCACAAACCTCAAGATACTACAGCCTACATAATAAACTACAAACCTGAAGATACTACAACCTACATAATAAACTACAAACGTCAAGATACTACAACCTACATAATAAACCACAAACCTCAACATACTACAACCTACATAATAAACTACAAACGTCAAGATACTACAACCTACATAATAAACCACAAACCTCAAGACACTACAACCTACATAATAAACTACAAACCTCAAGATACTACAACCTACATAATAAACCACAAACCTCAAGACACTAAAACCTACATAATAAACTACAAACCTCAAGACACTACAACCTACATAATAAACTACAAACCTCAAGACACTACAACCTACATAATAAACCACAAACCTGAAGATACAACAACCTACATAATAAACTACAAACCTCAAGACACTACAACCTACATAATAAACCACAAACCTCAACATACTACAACCTACATAATAAACTACAAACGTCAAGATACTACAACCTACATAATAAACCACAAACCTCAAGATACTACAGCCTACATAATAAACTACAAACCTGAAGATACTACAACCTACATAATAAACCACAAACCTGAAGATACAACAACCTACATAATAAACTACAAACCTCAAGACACTACAACCTACATAATAAACTACAAACCTCAAGACACTACAACCTACATAATAAACCACAAACCTCAAGATACTACAGCCTACATAATAAACTACAAACCTGAAGATACTACAACCTACATAATAAACCACAAACCTGAAGATACTACAACCTACATAATAAACTACAAACCTCAAGACACTACAACCTACATAATAAACCACAAACCTCAAGACACTACAACCTACATAATAAACCACAAGCCTCAAGACACTACAACCTACATAATAAACCACAAACCTCAACATACTACAACCTACATAATAAACCACAAACCTGAAGATACTACAACCTACATAATAAACTACAAACCTCAAGACACTACAACCTACATAATAAACCACAAACCTCAAGACAATACAACCTACTTAATAAACTACAAACCTCAAGACACTACAACCTACATAATAAACCACAAACCTCAACATACTACAACCTACATAATAAACCACAAACCTCAAGACACTAAAACCTACATAATAAACTACAAACCTCAAGACACTACAACCTACATAATAAACCACAAACCTCAAGACACTAAAACCTACATAATAAACTACAAACCTCAAGACACTACAACCTACATAATAAACTACAAACCTCAAGACACTACAACCTACATAATAAACCACAAACCTCAAGACACTAAAACCTACATAATAAACCACAAACCTCAAGACACTACAACCTACATAATAAACCACAAACCTCAAGACACTACAACCTACATAATAAACCACAAACCTCAACATACTACAACCTATATAATAAACCACAAACCTCAAGACACTAAAACCTACATAATAAACTACAAACCTCAAGACACTACAACCTACATAATAAACCACAAACCTCAAGACACTACAACCTACATAATAAACCGCAAACCTCAAGATACTACAACCTACATAATAAACCACAAACCTCAAGATACTACAGCCTACATAATAAACTACAAACCTGAAGATACTACAACCTACATAATAAACCACAAACCTCAAGACACTACAACCTACATAATAAACCACAAACCTCAAGATACTACAACCTACATAATAAACCACAAACCTCAAGATACTACAACCTACATAATAAACTACAAACCTGAAGATACTACAACCTACATAATAAACCACAAACCTCAAGATACTACAACCTACATAATAAACCACAAACCTCAAGACACTACAACCTACATAATAAACTACAAACCTCAAGACACTACAACCTACATAATAAACTACAAACCTCAAGACACTACAACCTACATAATAAACCACAAACCTCAAGACACTAAAACCTACATAATAAACTACAAACCTCAAGACACTACAACCTACATAATAAACCACAAACCTCAACATTCTACAACCTACATAATAAACTACAAACCTCAAGATACTACAACCTACATAATAAACTACAAACATCAAGACACTACAACCTACATAATAAACCACAAACCTCAACATACTACAACCTACATAATAAACTACAAACCTGAAGATACTACAACCTACATAATAAACCACAAACCTCAAGACACTACAACCTACATAATAAACTACAAACCTCAAGACACTACAACCTACATAATAAACCACAAACCTCAAGATACTACAACCTACATAATAAACCACAAACCTCAAGATACTACATCCTACATAAAAAACCACAAACCTGAAGATACTACAACCTACATAATAAACTACAAACCTCAAGACACTACAACCTACATAATAAACTACAAACCTCAAGACACTACAACCTACATAATAAACTACAAACCTGAAGATACTACAACCTACATAATAAACCACAAACCTCAAGACACTACAACCTAAATAATAAACTACAAACCTCAAGACACTACAACCTACATAATAAACCACAAACCTCAAGATACTACAACCTACATAATAAACCAGAAACCTCAAGATACTACAACCTACATAATAAACCACAAACCTCAAGACACTACAACCTACATAATAAACCACAAACCTGAAGATACTACAACCTACATAATAAACCACAAACCTCAAGACACTACAACCTACATAATAAACTACAAACCTCAAGACACTACAACCTACATATTAAGACACAAACCTCAAGATACTACAACCTACATAATAAACCACAAACCTCAAGATACTACAACCTACATAATAAACCGCAAACCTCAAGATACTACAACCTACATAATAAACTACAAACCTCAAGACACCAAAACCTACATAATAAACTACAAACCTCAAGACACCACAACCTACATAATAAACCACAAACCTCAAGACACTACAACCTACATAATAAACCACAAACCTCAAGATACTACATCCTACATAAAAAACCACAAACCTCAAGACACTACAACCTACATAATAAACCACAAACCTCAAGATACTACAACCTACATAATAAACTACAAACCTCAAGACACTACATCCTACATAATAAACCACAAACCTCAAGATACTACAACCTACATAATAAACCACAAACCTCAAGACACTACAACCTACATAATAAACTACAAACCTCAAGACACTACAATCTACATAATAAACCACAAACCTCAAGACACTACAACCTACATAATAAACCACAAACCTCAAGATACTACAACCTACATAATAAACCACAAACCTCAAGACACTACAACCTACATAATAAACCACAAACCTCAAGATACTACAACCTACATAATAAACTACAAACCTCAAGACACTCCAACCTACATAATAAACCACAAACCTCAAGACACTACAACCTACATAATAAACCACAAACCTCAAGACACTACAACCTACATAATAAACTACAAACCTCAAGATACTACAACCTACATAACAAACTACAAACCTCGAGACACTACAACCTACATAATAAACCACAAACCTCAAGATACTACAACCTACATAATAAACCACAAATCTCAAGAAACTACAACCTACATAATAAACCCCAAACCTTAACATACTACAACCTACATAATTAAACACAAACCTCAAGATACTACAACCTACATAATAAACTACAAACCTCAACATACTACAACCTACATAATAAACCACAAACCTCAAGATACTACAACCTACACAATAAACTACAAACCTCAAGACACAACAACCTACATATTAAACTACAAACCTCAAGATACTACAACCTACATAATAAACTACAAACCTCAAGACACTACAACCTACATAATAAACTACAAACCTCAAGATACTACAACCTACATAATAAACTACAAACCTCAAGACACTACAACCTTCATAATAAACCACAAACCTCAAGACACTACAACCTACATAATAAACCACAAACCTCGAGACACAACAACCTACATAATAAACTACAAACCTCAAGACACTACAACCTACATAATAAACCACAAACCTCAAGACACTACAACCTACATAATAAACCACAAACCTCAAGACACTACAACCTACATAATAAACTACAAACCTCCAGATACTACAACCTACATAACAAACTACAAACCTCGAGACACTACAACCTACATAATAAACCACAAACCTCAAGATACTACAACCTACATAATAAACCACAAATCTCAAGATACTACAACCTACATAATAAACCCCAAACCTTAACATACTACAACCTACATAATAAAACACAAACCTCAAGATACTACAACCTACATAATAAACTACAAACCTCAACATACTACAACCTACATAATAAACCACAAACCTCAAGATACTACAACCTACACAATAAACTACAAAGCTCAAGACACAACAACCTACATAATAAACTACAAACCTCAAGATACTACAACCTACATAATAAACTACAAACCTCAAGACACTACAACCTACATAATAAACTACAAACCTCAAGATACTACAACCTACATAATAAACTACAAACCTCAAGACACTACAACCTTCATAATAAACCACAAACCTCAAGACACTACAACCTACATAATAAACCACAAACCTCAAGACACTACAACCTACATAATAAACTACAAACCTCAAGATACTACAACCTACATAATAAACTACAAACCTCAACAAACTACAACCTTCATAATAAACCAGAAACCTCAAGATGCTACAACCTACATAATAAACAACAAACCTCAAAATACTACAACCTACATAATAAACCACAAACCTCAAGATACTACAACCTACATAATAAACTACAAACCTCAAGATACTACAACCTACATAATATACAACAAACCTCAAGACACTACAACTTACATAATAAACTACAAACCTCAAGACACTACAACCTACATAATAAAGCACAAACCTCAAGATACTACAACCTACATAATAAACCACAAACCTCAAGATACTACAACCTACATAATAAACTACAAACCTCAAGACACTACAACCTACATAATAAACTACAAACCTCAAGATACTACAACCTACATAATAAACTACAAACCTCAAGACACTACAACCTTCATAATAAACCAGAAACCTCAAGATGCTACAACCTACATAATAAACAACAAACCTCAAGATACTACAACCTACATAATAAACTACAAACCTCAACAAACTACAACCTTCATAATAAACCAGAAACCTCAAGATGCTACAACCTACATAATAAACAACAAACCTCAAAATACTACAACCTACATAATAAACCACAAACCTCAAGATACTACAACCTACATAATAAACTACAAACCTCAAGATACTACAACCTACATAATATACAACAAACCTCAAGACACTACAACCTACATAATAAACTACAAACCTCAAGACACTACAACCTACATAATAAAGCACAAACCTCAAGATACTACAACCTACATAATAAACCACAAACCTCAAGATACTACAACCTACATAATAAACCACAAACCTCAAGATACTATAACCTACATTATAAACCACAAACCTCAAGATACTACAACCTACATAATAAAGCACAAACCTCACGATACTACAACCTACATAATAAACCACAAACCTCAAGACACTACAACCTACATAATAAACCACAAACCTGAAGAAACTACAACCTACATAATAAACCACAAACCTCAAGACACTACAACCTACAGTTACAGTTGGGTGCAGTCCTAACATAACATGCTAGTTAACTTGAAAAGCAGAGATTATGACTGCTTTAAGTTAACTTCGAGCAGAGAATTTGACTGGTTTGAGCAGAGATTTTGACAACCCAAGTTAACTTGGGCTGTTCTTTGGACAATTTTTTTATACAATATATTTCTGTCCATTTGACAATTTGTTGACAATTTCTGTCCACTGGACATTTTTGTTCTTTTGACAATTTTTGTCCACTGGACTTTTTTTCTTTTGACAATTTCTGTCCTCTGGACAATTTTTTTCTCTTGACAATTTTGTCACGTGACAAGTTTGTCAACAGGACATTTTTTGTGACAATTTTGTCACGTGACAATTTTGTCCACTGGACATTTTTTATTTTGGAAATTTATGTCGACATGCTAACCTTTCGACTGCACTTTAAAACAATTTTAACTTTTACCTTTTTAATGTTTTTTGACAATTTTTTTACGAAAGACCGACTGGTTGTACCGTATGTCCATTTATTTTATCTGCGCGTTGTCGGAATGAAAGGTATACGAAAGATGAAAATCAAATCCTTTGTCGTTTATTAAAATCCTACTACCAAAAAAAAAAACAATCGATAAAATACAAAATTATAGTTAATGAAAGAATTGAAGTTTTGTTTGTTATTTACGTGTTTCTGTAGGATATCAAATGTTTTAAATCTTACGGCTCGGAAACATATTCCTTATTGCGCCGTTGTTTCCTTTAATTAAATATTAATGTATAGTCCAATAAAGTGAGAAATATCTTTGTTATATAAATATCTATCATTCAAGCAATTCTTCGATAATATCATAATATAAATTACAGCTCTTGAACTTAGCAATCATTCAAAATATAAATTAAGTCGACATGTATCCAATTGAAAGTACATTCAATATCCAAAATGTGTGATAATAATAAAAAAAAGGTTAAAAATCTATGAGAGTTCTGTATTTTAACCACTAAATCTTATTAAAGTACAGAACAATTAAACAATAATGTAAAATATCTTATATTTACAATATTTAAACCCACATTTTGGTTGCATCTTTTGGGTATTAGGAATAATTTTATATGTAAAATATGGTTTTAATTCCATCACTAATATCCCCAGAGTGATTTTATACATAAAAGTATGGTTTTTACTTTTATAGCTCAGGTCTCAGGATTGATATTATATGTAAAATATAGTTTTTTTCCCATCACTATGGTCACAGGAATGATTTTATATGTGAAATATGGTTTTTAATTGCATCGCTTATGTCTCCAGAGTGATTTTATATGTGAGATATTGTTTTTATGGCATTACCAAGGCTTCAGGAATGATTTGATATATGAAATATGGTTTCTAGTTGCATTACTAAAGTCTCGAGATTGATTTTATATGTTAAATATGGTTTTTAATTGCATAGCTTAGGTCTCCAGAGTGATTTTATATCTGAGATATTGTTTTTTGTGGTATAACCAAGCCTACAGGAATGATTTTATATGTGAAATATGGTTTCTACTTGCACTGCTAAAGTCTAGAGATTGGTTTAATATGTTAAATATGGATTTTAATTGCATCTATTATGTCTCCAGAGGGATTTAATATGTCACATATTGTTTTTTATGGCATTACCAAGGCTTCAGGAATGATTTTATATGTGAAAAATGGTTTCTAGTTGCATTGGTAAAGTGTCGAGATTGATTTTATATGTTGAATATGGATTTTAATTGCATCTCTTTGGTCTCCAGAGTGATTTTATATGTGAAATATGGTTTCTAGTTGCATTTGTAAAGTGTGGAGATTGATTTTATATGTTAAATATGGATTTTAATTGCATGGCTTAGGTCTCCAAAGTGATTCTGTATGTGAGATATTGTTTTTTATGGCATAACCAAGGCTACATGAATGATTTTATATGTGAAATATGGTTTCTAGTTGCACTGCTAAAGTCTAAAGATTGGTTTTATATGTTAAATATGGATTTTAATTGCATCTCTTATGTCTCCAGAGTGATTTTATATGTGACATATTGTTTTTTATGGCATTACCAAGGCTTCAGGAATGATTTTATATGTGAAATATGGTTTCTAGTTGCATTTGTAAAGTGTCGAGATTGATTTTATATGTTAAATATGGATTTTAATTGCATCTCTTAGGTCTCCAGAGTGATTCTATATGTGAGATATTGTTTTTTTATGGCATAACCAAGGCTTCAGGATTGATTTTATATGTGAAATATGGTTTCTAGTTGCATTGCTAAATTCTTGAGATTGATTTTATATGTTAAATATGGATTTTAATTGCATCACTTAGGTCTCCAGAGTGATTCTGTATGTGAGATATTGTTTTTTATGGCATAACCAAGGCTACATGAATGATTTTATATGTGAAATATGGTTTCTAGTTGCATTGCTAAAGTCTCAAGATTGGTTTTATATGTTAAATATGGATTTTAATTGCATCTCTTATGTCTCCAGAGTGATTTTATATGTGACATATTGTTTTTTATGGCATTACCAATTCAGGAATGATTTTATATGTGAAATATGGTTTCTAGTTGCATTTGTAAAGTGTCGAGATTGATTTTATATGTTAAATATGGATTTTAATTGCATCTCTTAGGTCTCCAGAGTGATTCTATATGTGAGATATTGTTTTTTTATGGCATAACCAAGGCTTCAGGATTGATTTTATATGTGAAATATGGTTTCTAGTTGCATTGCTAAATTCTTGAGATTGATTTTATATGTTAAATATGGAATTTAATTGCATCACTTAGGTCTCCAGAGTGATTTTATTGGTGACATATGATTTTTGATTACACTGCTAAAGTCTTTCTAGTGATTTTATTTGTTAAATATATTCTTTAATTGTATTGCCAAGGTTTCACGATTAATTTATATGCAGAATATGGTTTTAATTCCATCTATATTGTCTCAGGATTTATTTTATATGTAAAATATGGTTTGGAATTGCATGGCTAAGGTCTCCAGAGTGACTTTATATGTGAAATAGAGTTTTTAATTTCATTGCTTCAGTGTCATTAGTGATTTGTATGTTAAATATGGTTTTTAATTGCATCACTTAGGTCTCCAGAGTGATTTTATATGTGAAATATGGTTTTTGATTACATTGCTTCAGTATCATTAGAGATTGTATATGTTAAATATAGATATTAATTGTATTTTAAAAGTTTCAGGATTGATTTTATATGTGAAATATGTTTTTTCAATTCCATCACCATGATCACTTTGGTGTCAGGATTGATTTTATATGTTGAATATTTTGTTTTAATGGTATTGCCAAGGTTTCAGGATTGAATTTATATGCAAAATATGGTTTTAATTGCATGGCTAAGGTCTTTAGAGTAACTTTATATGTGAAATATAATTTTTAATTGCATAGCTTTAGTTTCTTTAGTGATTTTATATCTAAAATATTCTTTTTAATCACATGGCTAAGGTCTCAAGAGTAACTTTATATGTGGAATATGGTTTAAATTGCATTGCTATAGTCTCCTGATTGATTTTATATGTTAAATATAGTTTATATTTGCATTATAAATGTCTCAGGATTAATTTCATATGTGAAATATGGTTCTTAATTGCATTGCTATGGGATCAGGATTGATTTGATATGTGAAATAGGGTTTTCAATTGCATGGCTTAAGTATTTGGAGTGATTTTGTATGAGAAATGTGTTTTTTAATTGCATCGCAAAAGTTTCTGGAGTGATATAATGTATCTAATATGGTTGTTATTTTATATTTCTATTTTCTCAGGAGTGATTTGATATGAAGAAGAAGTTTTAATTTGGGATTTTATGGGTGATTTGTTTTAAATTGTGGATTTGAGGTTAAAACACATATCCTAAGATGTAGGCAGCCAAGATTTGAAAACTAATTAATATTATTTAGTGTAAAATTAAAAGTGAAATGTAAATATTAATAATAGATTTAATGATTCTGACATACATGTGAGTTGTAACAGTATTTATTATTAAATAAAAATATTACAGGTTAGGATTTATACTTTTATATTTTTATTCAACTACACAAAAATATGATTGTTCAATCATAATAACAATAACATAATAATAATAGAAATGTTGGGAGAGCTACAGTCTTAATATGTAACCACAACGGCTTGCTATACATTTACCGAAACGCGGACGGGAAAGAAATCGTTTTCTTTAAAATAGACTGCCGTAGATTTCGTTAACTAATTTTTGGTGATCGTGACAATTTGTAACGAAATGATTAAATAAGCATATATTTTGACTTTTTGTACAAAGGGACATTTTGTGACTTGAATTTTTGTCCACTGGACATTTTGGTCACGTGACAATTGAAAAGCAGAGATTTTGACAATTTTTGTCCACTGGACATTTTTGTCACGTGACATTTGAAAGCAGAGATTTTGACCGTTTTTGTCAATTTGACAAAAGCAGAGATTTGGACCGTTTTTGTCCACTTGACAAAAGCAGAGAATTTGACAAATTGAATATTTAAAGCAGAGATTTGGACAAAATTTTGTCCTGTCAAAGCGGTCAAATTGACTGGTTTTTGGTCAAAAAGCAGAGATTTTTTTTCTCAAAAGCAGAGATTTTGACCAGAGATTTGGACTGGTTTAAGTTAACTTTATGTTATGTTAGGACTGCACCTACAGTTAGGTGCAGTCCTAACATAACATAAAGTTAACTTAAACCAGTCCAAATCTCTGGTCAAAATCTCTGCTTTTGAGAGAAAAAATCTCTGCTTTTTGACCAAAAACCAGTCAATTTGACCGCTTTGACAGGACAAAATTTTGTCCAAATCTCTGCTTTAAATATTCAATTTGTCAAATTCTCTGCTTTTGTCAAGTGGACAAAAACGGTCCAAATCTCTGCTTTTGTCAAATTGACAAAAACGGTCAAAATCTCTGCTTTCAAATGTCACGTGACAAAAATGTCCAGTGGACAAAAATTGTCAAATCTCTGCTTTTCAATTGTCACGTGACCAAAATGTCCAGTGGACAAAAATTCAAGTCACAAAATGTCCCTTTGTACAAAAAGTCAAAATATATGCTTATTTAATCATTTCGTT